>JAQQTO010000062.1:3000000-3410000 GCA_029884595.1 Ormosia semicastrata
ACCAAATTCACACATAGCTTCAAAATTCATATGTAAATCATTTCCTAACACTTTAAATCCTTATAAAATTACTTAATCAAATTTCTTGTCATAAAATCATTTAATCCTCAATTTGAAAAATATTTTAGAATCCTTAGTCCTCTTTGTAGTGATGAGGTCGTGTGCCTCTAGGCTCTTTGGAACCATCATATAATTTCCATCATGTGGATCACATCCTACTCTACATAAGAATCATCATGCTTTATAAATCACATATTAGCACACTATCAATGCTATAAGCATACTTATCAAAGCAATAAAATAATCACACAATATAATCCAATCAACATTAATCAAAAACCACACAATCAAGTGAATAAATCCTTACATGGATTTTTCACTAACAAACACAAACAATTCCATTTCTTCACCACCACATATGGCCGATGAGGTTAATCTCCCTCTTACCTCAAGGAAGACAACAAACTTCAAGTTCCTCCTTCCTCTTGAATTCGTGAAGCACCTAAACAAATCCCTAAAAATCTTAAACAATTTCTAAAGTCAGAAACAAATCTTAAAACCAATAAACCATGGATCAATCATGGTCTAGAAAATTAAAAATCTAACTTAGAATCAAGGATTCAAGAAATTACGTTTAGTATAGGAAATCAAAGCTTGGTTTTTGAAGCCCTTAGAGAGAGATTTAGACAAAACTTACTAAAGGAAAAGTGTTTAGAATGATGTTTGGGTTTAGAAAATGAGATGAGATGAAATTATGGAAATGAGGAGGTAGGGTTTAGAGGTTGTGGCCGTGAGTTTCAAGGTGGGAGAAGATGAAGTGTTCTTGAGTGTTCTTGAGGAGAGAGAAAAAGATTATGGCTTTGTGTCACAAAATGAGAGAAAATGCAATAGAATTGCTTAAGTCCAAGTGCATGGCCGTGGAAATGGCTTGATAGAAAGCTAATGACTTGTTTATCAATATTAAAATGATCACATGCATCCCACATGGCTTAAGTCACAAGATGGTCATCAAATGGTCATTTAGATGAACCTAGAACATAGTGGAATGGCCATGTGGCCTAATGGAGGAACTAACTAAGTTTATTTCCAACTAGTTTCTAGTTACATCGTAATTAGATAGTAAGCTAACTAGGTTAGGTTATTTAGTTACATAATCTAACTATCTAGTTACATTATTAAGTCATTGTATATGTCATGCATAGTCATGCCTTTTAGAAACATTAGATATTTCTCCTAGTAACAATAGCTTCTAAGTATCTAGTAACTAAGTTAGCTCTATCTAGTTACTAGTTAGGCTTTTAGAGTAACTAAGTTAGTTTATCTAGTTACTTAGCTAACTAGCTTAGCCATTTTTGTTGACTTTTCAATAAACTAACATGATTTTAATTGATTGGTCATAATGTCATGTAATGATGATTCATAATTACACTTAAGATATTTAGCTTAGATATTTCATGCTTAGATATTTTCAAAAAGATATTTTTATTCAGATATTTGTCTAAGATATTTTACTGAGATATTTTCTTGTTAGATATTTATCCATAGATATTTATAGCTAGATATTTTACTAGGTGAGTCATCACAGAATTTTCTAGAATAGTTGAGTCAGCACTCTACTACCTTCTAGAATATGGCGAGTCATCGCTTCTAGAAAAAGAATGACAAGACAAGCTCTTGAAAGAAAGTAGTCAAATTGAAAGACAAGTAGTCAATTTGAATTTCTCCTCTTCAAGTTGAGTATCCAAGTTGCCTTCTTCCTGCTTACCATTGGTCCATCGCTTTGACTCATTGCCATCAAGATATTTTCTAACAAATATTACCCAATGGACAATAATTACTGCTATTATTACACAATGGGTAATAGAAAACTCAGATATAGAAAATCTCCGTCAACTGTTCCTGGTTTCGAGTTTAGTAAGATCCCTTGATCCTGTCTTGACAGTTCGAAACTTTCTGGTCTAAGAAAAAATTTTATTTTTCCGAGTCCGTCTCAATCACACGTACAACTTAGAATAATATTAAAATAATCACAATCTCAGAAAATTTCACAAAAATTCCCAAAAATCATAAAAATTATAAAGCTCATATATTTTCAGAAAAAACTAAATTTAGGCATACGGTTCAAAAATAATATTAAAATAATTAAAATAATTAAAAATTCCTAAAAATTCACAAAAACTCATAAATATTATATAAAGTATTTATTTTCAAGAAAAATGAAAATTGGGGTGTTACAACTCTCTCCCTCTAAAAAGAATTTCGTCCTCGAAATTTCTCTTACATAACACACAAAAATAATATTCCTTCTTTATCTTGCCTTCACACTTCCACGTAGTATTTCTAGTCATGTCGTTTCAGATGATACTCCTGCTTTTCTTAAATTTCTTCCATCAGATTATTCGTATAGTAATGACAGTCAAATAGATTCTCCTTAACCATCGTAGCAGACACATTAAATACATTTTCTACTTAAGGCATTCGCCACGACATTTGCCCTTCCGGAATGACATTGAAGTTGAAAATCGTAGCCCTTTGAAAATTCTAACTTTCATCTCTTTCTCGTATCCAACCCCTTCTTGATCAAATAGGTACTCCAAGCTCTTGTGATTGCTATAAACATCGTAGGCTGATTTATAAAGAAAATGTCTCCAGATTTTTAACAAAAAAATGACTATCGCAAATTCCAAAATGTGAGTTGAATAATTCTTTTCAAGCACGTTCCACTGCCTTAAAGCACACGTCACCACCATTTTCTTCAATCAAAATTTGTACTTGAACAGCTTCGCGTATAACTTCTTTTCCTTCTTCAAAAATTGAAGAACCACACCGAGATGTTCAGCATATTCTTTTGGTCTTCGAGAATAGATTAGGATATCGCCAACAAGGACAATGACAAATCTGTCTTGGAACATCTTCTATTTTCACACGAATCTGTTGATAATTAGAACGTAATTCGGTCTTGAAGAAAACAGCGACGCCCTTCATTTGATCTTCTAATTCCCATGTTGCATCTCCTGTCACATCGTTCTAGATTTTCTTCATCAAGGTAAGTTATTTCACTTGCCTATCTTAAATTTTAACAGAAAATGTCTCATAGATCAAGTCCTCGTCTAATTGTACTATATTTAGTATTGTAACATGGGTTGAATCAAGAATAGCCCTTCTCAATTGAGATACATGGAAGGCACTATGAAGGTTATAAAGAAAAGTGATAAGGCTATTCGGTAGATTACCGGATTCATCTAACAAAGAATTTAATATGGTTTAATAGATTTTTGAAATGAATATGGTCCAATAAATTTAGAAATGAACTTTCTGGATTCAAATCCAAAAATCTTAGTTTCAAGAAACACTAAAGTTTCATTGAAATAATCTAGTAGAATATGGTTGGAAAATAACTAATCCATTTATAAAGTCATGCTCTCAAATAGACATGATTTCAGAGGAATAAATTAAATCAACAGAAAAGATTTGATCTTTAACAGAAACTGGGTAGATTTAGAAAACTTAAGTATAAACAACAAGTTTAACAAGAATAGTAGAAATACTCTAATCAAATGATAACAAAGACACGGATAACTCAAATTGATTTACTTAGTCTATTTATGAAAGAAATAGATAAACCAAACCAACAGAAAAGTTCCAATCGAAAATAGTAATAGGATAGGTTTAAACAGGCTTGAGTAGTAACAACAAGTTTAGAAGTTGAAGTAGCATTATAAAAGGAAACAAAAACACAGATAACCCCAAATGGTTCACATAGTCACAATGTCACAGACCATAAGAGAATGGGTTACCTTGCGAGTTATACAGCACAGTTTTAAGATTACTCTCTATGGTACAGCTTCCTTGTTTCTTAAGTCTTTATATTTGAACGCTTCCATTCCATTCTTTGTATTGACTCTTTCTTCTACTTGAGATCTTGAAACACGTGCATTATTCACGGAAGGTTGCGTCTTCGATTGTGTACAGCCTCTGGAAATGTGTCTGGGTTTCCCGCATATGAAACAAATAATTCCTTTATCAAATGAGCCTTTCCACATTTTTTA
This sequence comes from Ormosia semicastrata, assembly GCA_029884595.1. Taxonomy (NCBI): domain Eukaryota; kingdom Viridiplantae; phylum Streptophyta; class Magnoliopsida; order Fabales; family Fabaceae; genus Ormosia; species Ormosia semicastrata. The sequence continues at coordinate 3,004,050 of JAQQTO010000062.1, forward strand.
CATTTTGATGCTGATGCTACAGGCTGACCAAATCTGTTGCCACTAGTACTTCCTCCATTTGTTCATTGTTGCTTCCCCAGCGGTCGTATGTGTAGCTTTTGTTAAAATCGATTGACCTTATGTTTCCTTCCCTTTTAGATTATCGAGGATTCAAAGTTACAGCTTTTTATATCCTGAGACTGCTCCAACTCTAACAAGCTCGGAAGTTCAGTTATCAGTTCCTATTGCTGAGCGATCTTCTGACTCTGTTGTACCACTACGTCAGTCATCCTCTACATTACATGTTTAGCTGCGACTTTACAATCATCATCACTTTTTGCGTCCACATACTTACACATACCGCAATCCATTGTCTTTCTTCAAAGACAAATAAATCGAAATATAAAGAAACCAAACGTAACCATTTAAATCAACATTGTCTCCTTTCAGAAACCAAACAGTATATCTCTGTGTTCGGTGTCAGAGAAACACACAGCACAAATAAGACAAACTTACCAACAAACCCAAAAGACTCTAACTTGGGCTCTGATACCAACTAATGTAACACCCCCTCCGAAGGGTATCACATTTATAAACCAACTCCTTATAATTAAATAATTTCCCAAGTTATAAAATATTTAATATCATTTAAATGCGGGTTTCAAAATTTTTTTTCCCGAAAAACATCTATTAATCAAATTAAAGTAACTCAAAATATAAAAACTGAATAAATATACTTTTCATATAAATAGAGTTTACTACAACTTATACATTCATTATCTTTACATACTCAAAAACATAACACCTAAGACATAAGTCCTTGTCAGAAGACAAATTCCCTAGCTGGGAATGTCTCGACGGATAGAAATTTGACCTAAAGATATATCGACGTTCTCTCTAGGAGTATAGTGAAATTCATTCCACAACTCCCAGATAGGTAAAATAATCTCTACATAAGCAACCGTATAAAATGAAGTAACAATCCCATAGTGAGTCCTACTTACTGATAGAGTAATGTCACCACAATACTCTATTTGCCTTGTGTCTCAATGGACACACCAAGCTTCAGTGCCTTTAAGAAATTGTAATTTAAAGAAACCTAGCTGATCCCTTCTTGCCACCATTACAGTCTTCACAAACATAGACATAAAATAGAAATAGACAAAAATAATACAGCAAAGAGGTGAGATCTCATACATTACATACCAATATGGCAGCAAAGAAATGATACAAACAACAATGTCATTCCATACATACAATCCATAGACTAATATATAAAATCAGTAGATATATTCATGACATTTAATAGATAAACAATCCAATAAACTTGTAGTATAATAACAGACATAATGATAATACCATAATCACATTATATCACAATAATACTATATCACGACATTATGAAATGCTAACTATGCATATGCACAATGTGTATGCTAACCATCTTTATGCACAATGCAACCAGTTCCTACTCCATGGAGCTAATACACAATGTTGGAGAGAAGATCCATAAGATATGTCTGTCACTCGGCTGCCGTGGCCAAAAGTGCTATAATTTATCAATTTATCAAAGTGTACATCAGGCATTGTACAAGACATTCTTTTCTAGATCGTGATTAGCGATAGTGTCTCGGTCCGGATCGTCAGTGCGTTTACATCGGTCTGATCCACGGCACAGGGGCGCTAACAACTGGCCATTATGGAAAACTTGCACCCCGACGCCCCCAAGGTCTACACTTGACCTACACTATGACCATCGCACCTGCACTTAGGTGTAAATCAATCTCCTAGGCACATAGCTTTAATCAATAAGCGAATATGGTTTTCTATGCATGATAAATGATTCAAAACATATACTGTCATTAAACACACATTATTTCTTACTCACACGCTGTCACTTGCTAGTATCACTGTATAATGCTCAAAAGCATATCAAACGCACCATTGTACCGTTCTAAATGATATTAACACAACCGCCCATACAATTGTCTAATATCATTAGTATCAAGGATATTATATAACCGCCCATACGACTACATAATACCAAAGATCCATTCAGGTCCAGTACTTCAGTTTCGCATTCCACAAATTACTTAGTTCACTACGTTGGCCCTACAGCACAACTTACTGTTCCTCTCATTCGCGTAACAATATTATCGCATTTTCGTAATCACGTAACACTTCTGTTACATTTTCAAATCACGTAACATATTTCTAACATATTTTAAGTCCAAAATAAAAATTTTCACATTTAATACCAAAAATTGACTTTATTTTCATTATTTGTATAATAGTCCTTCTATAAAATAATATTTACATAATGGTCATTCTTTAAATAATATTTCTAAAATAGTCCATCTTTAAATAATATTTACAATATAGTCCCCTTAAAATTAGTATTTTCTACTGTTTCCTAGAAAACTGTATTTCTTAATTTTATTTAGGATATTACAGCTCAAAATTTACTAACGCGCTTCAAAACCCATAGGGTGAGCTATACGTCAGTAAATTTCAAGTATTGGCTTTTATTTTTCTACATAGCTTAATTAAGCCAATTTTAATTCTAAAATATCATTTTAATTTCATAAACTTACCAAATTGAGTTCTTACTATTAAAACACCTAAGTCTACATTTAGTAAAATAATTTTGGATCTTGAACATCAAAGATGGCATGTTGACCAAATTCACACATAGCTTCAAAATTCATATATAAGTCATTTCCTAACACTTTAAATCCTTATAAAATTACTTAATTAAATTTCTTGTCATAAAATCATTTAATCCTCAATTTGGAAAATATTTTAGAATTCTTAGTCCTCTTTGTAGTGATGAGGCCGTGTGCCTCTAGGCTCTTTAGAACCATCATACAATTTTCATCATGTGGATCACATCCTACTCTACATAAGAATCATCATGCTTTATAAATCACATATTAGCATACTATCAAAGCTATAAGCATACTTATCAAAGCAATAAAACAATCACACAATATAATCCAATCAACATTAACCAAAAATCACACAATCGAGTGAATAAATTCTCATATGGATTTTTCACTCACAAACACAAACAATTCCATTCCTTTACCACCATATATGGCCAATGAGGTTAATCTCCCTCTTACCTCAAGAAAGACAACAAACTTGAAGTTCCTCCTTCCTCTTGAATTCGTGAAGCACCCAAACAAATCCCTAAAAATCTTAGATAATTTCTAAAGTCATAAACAAACCTTAAAACCAATAAACCATGGATCAGTCATGATCTAGAAAATTAAAAATCCAACTTAGAATTAAGGATTCAAGAAATTACGTTTAGTATAGGAAATCAAAGCTTGATTTTTGAAGCCCTTAGAGAGAGATTTAGACAAAACTCACTAAAGGAAAAGTGTTTAGAATGATGTTTGGGTTAAGAAAGTGAGATAAGATGAAAATATGGAAGTGAGGAGGTAGGGTTTAGAGGTTGTGGCCTTGAGGTTCAAGGTGGGAGAAGATGAAGTGTTCTTGAGTGTTCTTGAGGAGAGAGAAAAAGATTATGGCTTTGTGTCACAAAATGAGAGAAAATGCAATAGAATTGCTGAAGTCCAAGTGCATGGCCGTGGAAATGGCTTGATAGAAAGCTAATGACTTGTTTATCAATATTAAAATGATCACATGCATCCCACATGGCTTAAGTCACAAGATGGTCATCAAATGGTCATTTAGATGAACCTAGAACATGGTGGAATGGCCATGTGGGCTAATTGAGGAGCTAACTAAGTTTGTTTCTAACTAGTTTCTAGTTACCTCTTCATTAGATAGTAAGCTAATTAGGTTAGGTTATTTAGTTACATAATCTAACTATCTAGTTATATTATTAAGTCATTGTATATGTTATGCATAGTCATGCCTTCTAGAAACATTAGATATTTCTCCTAGTAACTATAGCTTCTAAGTATCTAGGAACTAAGTTAGCTCTATCTAGTTACTAGTTAGGCTTTTAGAGTAACTCAATTTGTTTATCTAGTTACTTAGCTAACTAGCTTAGCCATTTTTGTTGACTTTTCAATAAACTAACATGATTTTAATTGATTGGTCATAATGTCATGTAATGATGATTCATAATTACACTTAAGATATTTAGCTTAGATATTTTCTGCTTAGATATTTTCAAAAAGATATTTTTATTCGGATATTTATGCTTAGATATTTATAGCTAGATATTTTACTAGGTGAGTCATCACAGAATTTTCTAGAACAGTTGAGTCAGCACTCTACTACCTTCTAGAATATGGCAAGTCATCGCTTCTAGAAAAAGAATGACAAGACAAGCTTAAAATATCTTGAAAGAGTAAGTAGTCAAATTGAATTTGTCTTCTAACTTGAGCAGTCAAATTGAATTTCTCCTCTTCAAGTTGAGTATCCAATTTGCCTTCTTCCTGCTTACCATTTGTCCGTTGCTTTGACTTATTGCCATTAAGATATTTTCTAGCAAATATTATCCAATGGACAATAGCTACTGCTATTATTACACAATGGGTAATAGAAAACTCAGATATAGAAAATCTCCATCAACTGTTCCCGGTTTCGGGTTTAGTAAGATCCCCCGATCCCATCTTGACACCACCACTTATAAATGGGCTCAAGCATTCATTGTGTCAACCTCTTTTCTACAATGAATCAAGATCTTCACTTTACAAGGAGAGTTTCTAAATTGATTGAAAATAAAATACTACACGTATAATGATCACTTAAAAATATATCATTTAAGCACAAGAAAGAAATTAATCTAACCTTAACTTATTACCAAAAACTTCATCCTTTCACCTAAGTAAAATGAAAATTAGTTACTCATAGACAAGAAGAAAGAAAGAGAGAAGATGAAGATGAAGAACATAACTTCAATTTAAAATAAAAGAAAACTACAACAAGATAATCAAACAATAAAATAGCATGATCTTAATATCTAACACCCAGATTCCTAAATGATCTACTAATGGTGCGTTTTATAGAGGATTAGGGATACAAAATGATAATGGGGCTGATTCATGGTGAGTGGATGAGTGGAAAATGCCAAATGACTTTTGATAAGTGAAAAATTATGGAGATTCTTTGTCTCTGAAATCATTCAATTCTGAAGTCATTGAATACGTCAAAATATTGAAATGCGGTCATCATGAAAGTTGTAGGCCTGGATATTAGCTTTCAAATCCACCAGAATCACCTCAAAAGGCCACCTACAGCCCAAGAATGACCCAATTACTGCACAGTATTCAGGCCTGATTACAGCTCCTCTGTTATGACTTCCAAGCCTAATATGACCTCCAAGGAGTTCGAACTGAGTCTTGTGTTTTTCATAAAAGTTGTAGATATGGGTCTTAGATTTCTGATACCAAAATTGTAGCCTAATCCAGATCTTACAGCCCGAGTTATGCTCTGATTAATACACACTATTCAGGTTCCAATCACAAAACTTGTATTTTGAATTCCAAGCCCAATTAGTTCCACTAGATGTCCGACTTTGGCCTAGAGCTCTCATGAAAGTTATAGATCTCTCTCTTATCTTTCCAACAAGATAAAATGCATAATTATCAGACATCTAGAACTCAAGATATAGCCAAAATACAGAAATAATGTAAGACGTAAATCATGCTGAAAAAATCAATTAAGTCCAATTTGAGTCCAAACTTACAAAAAATAACCAAGCTCAATCAATTAAGTACATGGAAAGTGTAAATGACTAAAAATGAGGGCTTATTAATGTATAAAATATATGATCATCAAATTCTCCCACACTTAGTTTTTTGCACTCCTGGGCAAAACACACAAGACCAAAACTCAGAAACCAGGAAAAAAAGCACAAACTCAAAAGCTAAACACTCTAAAAGACTCAATTTCTAAAAATATTTAAGAATGAAGAGCAACCAATCATTCAAGGGATCAAAATATTTATGAGGTAACGTTTCTTCACATTTCAAACTAACAAGCAAGGAAATTTTAATTAAAAAACATGAATCAAGAATGATAGATCTTCACAGGATTCACTCTCAATCCCTCAAGTGTTTTAAAATGTAGGTATTTAACTCAATTCAACCCATGAGAAATTGTACCACCATAAGCTTGCTTATCTTCTACTTCTCCACTACTCAGAACACATGCACACACAAATCATGAGGACTTTATTCAATGTTGTAATAGGGTCAAGGTGAAGGAGGAGGTAATATGGATATGACAAGTTAAATACCAGAGAGAATAAAAGAGCATGAGAGCTGAGTTCAATTAACAAACATGAAAGTTCATCCCAACTCCACCTAATACAAATTCCATTTACATATTCTTTTCATTTCCTTTATTTCCTTGTTGACCTTTTTTTACACATTTTTTTTGTTTTTTTGTTTTTTGAATTTTTTTTACAAGATGAACATAATATATACATTTTTTAATTAAACACTTTTTTAACCATTCTGCACACATACCCCCACACTTGTTCAAGAACTCATCCAATGACAAAGTTAATGTTCTCTTATTCCCTAAGGCCGGATAAGAACATGAATTTTCATTTAAGGCACATAATGAGTTCGAAATAAAGAATAATCAAATAAGCTCAAAGGGGTTAAGCAAGGGAAAATAGGCCATTTCCAATGCCTTACATTGGCAGGAATCAGAGAATTTCCAAGAAATCATAAGAGTGCTTGATATCATATTAGGAATCAGAGAATTTCCAAGAAGTCATAAAAGTGCTTGATATCATATTGAGACGATATGCTGCTGAGCAAGGCTGCCTATTTGTGCGCCAGTCATTCTTGGCTATTTCGTTAAAGTAGCTATTTCAAGAAAAATGCCTCAATCATGTTTATATATGCATGTGAAAATGTAGTTTAAAAAAGAATCAAAGCAAGTTCTAGAGTAATAATTCTATGAGTGAAAATCACACAAGAAAGAAGAGAATGGTAATGTTCAATCCATTCATCAATAGACTCAAAATCTCACAAGGCATAATTCTATCATTCTCAGTCCACCAATTTAACATCCATAACTAAGCATGTGATTTTTAAGAAAGAAGACAATTTACTCAATCATACAAATTTCCCTAAATTTGAATTACTACTTCCACACAAACTACTTATCTACCCTAACTAAGATGCGTCTCAAGAGTAAAATTTACTCATTACTCTACCATCCTTAACTGGTTTTACTGTGAGTAGGTTTCTGACAATCATATTAATAAACATACTCCCCAACTAAGATGCGTCTCAAGAGTAAAATTTATTCCTTACTCTGCCATCCTTAACTAGTTTAGTAAGTTATTGACAATCACATCATACTTCCCAATGTTTTTTTAAACAACTATCCTTCCCCCTAACTAGATCATAACATTATCCGCAATGTTAAAATATAGATGAGTAAAGGATAGAAAACATTACCTACTGTAGCAATTACTAAAAAGAGAGACCTGACACAAATTTAAAAGAAATAAAGTACAATAAATAAAACCAAAGCTTGTAATTATTTAAATAGTTGGAATATCTGATCTGACTTGTTTTTCATACTACTTCCTTCACCGCTTCCTTCTGACCAATCTATCTGAGTAGTTACTGGATTAGGTTCATAAACAAAAGCTTCTAATTTATCAATCAACTCATCAACAGTGGAAGCAGAGATAAGGAGTCATCTTGTCGAAGGTGTGATAAATTTTTGTTCCACAGCATAGTCAACAAAAGATAACAAATTATCAAAGAAATTATTAACATTCAACAAACTTATGTGTTTATGGTGGATGTTCAGTTGGGCCCAAGAGATAATTTGAAAAAATTCTTCCAAAGTACCAAAATTGTAACACCCCTCGATTTAATAACCACTGCACAATCGTCATTATGTCATGGTCACTAAATTTCGACATGCTAACATTGTCAAATAACAAACTTTACAAAAATATCAATCATTTCGCATATGAGGAAAATAGGAGCCACGAATGAATAGTTACATATACAACTAGTTAAAATATGAATTATAAGATGTACTCAAATTACTGCATTTAAGACTGGATAATCACCTTAGAACATACATATACCTTAAAATATACTTTATACAGGTAATGCAAATTAAAATATAAACTACCCACACCATGTCCACGACTAAGGAGTTGGGCACTCCATCAGATCCCGAATGAATGAGGCAACTCCGGGCACACCGGAGTAGTGAGAAATACAGAATAATGTCTTCAATCGCAGTCCTCTTCATGGTCAAGGTCAGATCCCCAACATATCGCCTACGTTTGTCAGTCCAGTCAACTCGTCACGCGTTAACACCGCCAGTGAACACAATTCGAACGAACCCAATAAAACTCCCTTCGCGACGACATCACCGGATACAGTGGGTCAAACCAAGAAAGTCCAAAAGAATCCAACCTTGTTCCTACTTATAGTCTTTAACCAAGAATTTACATAGAGCAAGAAAAGTACAAGAAAGAGGTAAAACATCCTACCATCATTACCAATTATAGCAGCTAGAAACAAAACGACGCCAAGTGCCCACATAGTATATTTGATAGCAATAAAGATAATAAACAATAAGCAGCATTAATAATCAACCAAGCAGTTCCAGGCAGATATACATATATATCCGAAATACAACAGTTTCCAATTATAATAATAATAATAAATGCCAGATAATTCATGGACTCACTATGCACATGCATGCAATAATCAAAATCCTACTCCATGGAGCTAGTCACAAAACAGTCAGAGAGAAAGATCAGGTGACATGTCTGCAACTAGGCTGCCGAGGCCAAAGTGCTATAATTCTCAATTTATCTACGTGCACATCATGGCATTATACAGACAGTCTATACTAGATCGCGATATAGGACAGTGTCTCGGTCCGGATCGTCAGTGTGTTTGCATCAGTCTGCCCCACGGACAGAGAGCTACCAACTGCCCATTGCGAGGTACCCGCACCCTGACACCCCCAAGGTCAACCGATGACCTACACTTGTCTATTCGCACTCGCACTAAGGTGTGTTCAACTCCTAGGCAACTAGGTCTTACGACATAGTCCAACGGACATTCACAATGCATACAGACCCTATGCATAATCATGTATGATCATTATTACATACCATTCCATAATATGTCACAAATTGCCAAAGTAGGAATTAACACAATCAGTGGTCACTCACATGGACCCACAATAACATAATATTGTTATTAAATAAATTAATACATTTTTAAAGTGTATTATGAATTCTTACTTAGGTTTAGCTTTTCTTACAAAGTTTGTCTCTCAAGGAATTCTCTTAATTAATTAAATTCTCTTAGGTAGCTTATTCATATACACTTAGAAGGTTATCCTAAGATCTCAAAGTCTCACACTCTCATGTTCTTACCCTAATTAAAATTATCCTAAGTATTATGAACATTCCATTCTTGGTTCTTTAAAATTTATGAATCTCAAAGTATAATTTACTTTTCCAATTTGCTAATTCTTGCATCCTATTACTATTAATTTAATCACTAGGTGTTTAGTGATAAATTAAGGTTTTGGATTCGACGTAGAAAATATATCTAATGTACAATTGTGAGGCTACCTTCTGACAAAAAATAACATAACATAATGATGGACGATGTCAGCTATAATGGGGATTTGGTGACGGAAATGGTTGTTACAATTTTGGCAAGAATGGCAAAAAATCAATTTATGTCGAACAAAGGTTCTGTCGAATGATGTATAGAGCTGTCGAATCCACTAGAAGATCAGCAGAAATTCCTAATTCGACGGATGGGTGTTGACATTGGAGAAATCTCCCAGGGTTGAACCAACAAAAGCACTAAATAGACATGAATCCTAACTCGACGGATATTGACATTGCTGACATTGCAAAGTTTATCTTGTTTAACCGACGAAAGTGTTTAATGGACAGGAAGTGTTTAATGGACAGGAATCCTAACTCGATGGATATTGACATTGCAGAAGTTTCTCTCTTGTTTAACCGACGAAAGTGTTTAATGGACAAGAAGTGTTTAATGGACAGGAATCCTAACTCGATGGATATTGACATTGCAGAAGTTTCTCTCTTGTTTAACCGATGAAAGTGTTTAATGGATAGGAAGTGTTTAATGGACAGGAATCCTAACTCAACGGATATTGACATTGCAAAAGTTTCTCTCTTGTTTAACCAACAAAAGTGTTTAATGGACAGGAATCCTAACTCGACGGATATTGACATTACAGAAGTTTCTCTTGTTTAACCGATGAAAGTGTTTAATGGACAGGAATCCTAACTCGACGGATATTGATATTGCAGAAGTTTCTCTATTAAATGTTTAGAAATTATACTCGACGGATTTGGCATTGGAGAAGTTTCTCTCCTAAATGGTCAGAAACTCTACTCGACGGATATGGAGAAGTTTCTCTTCATTTATTACATAATGTACAGTCGATTTTATTTTGAAATTCCAATTACTACAATTGTTCACAAGGGACCCCAAAATTTTGGACCTCAAACCGTGGCCATCCGAGGACCAACCCGACGTCATTTTCTTCTATTCCATGCAGATACATTAATATACATAAACAAACAACCCAATAGCACAAACACATTATAAACAACATGCAAACAAGGATAACCCTCAATAGGATTTCCTCACAATCAATCACAGACAAAGTTTCTAAATGCTAATAGAGGTTGAGGAGGAGTGTCTTCCTCTTACCTTTGTGAAGAACAGGGAAAGCAGGCTCCTTTTGTCCTTGAAACTTCGTGCTTCTCCACCACCAAAACCTTGGTGTTCAAATCCATAAAAATCAAGATCAAAGAGTGGAAATGGCATCCATAGTCACCAATGTGACCATGGAACACGAAAATGGGGAAAAAAGGAGAAGAAAGTTGAGAGCTTTACCTTAAAGCTTGAAGCTTTGGTGTTGGGCTGCCAACCACGAAAATGGAGGAGCCAAGGTGAGTTCCACAAAGAGGAAAGCTTGAGGATGGCGAGGGAAACAATGGTCTAACTTTGGCTTGAGCAAGGGAAGCTTGAAAATCAACAATGGTGTTTGTGGGTGTGTAGCCGTATAGAGAAGAAGGGAAGAGAATGAGAGGAAGAGAGAAAGAGCAGCGTGAATGAGAGAAAATGGGAGAATGAAAATGTAATATCCTTCTTAGCCAACCGTGCAGCACCAAAAGGGAAGAGAGAGAGTGTGAATAGTAGCTGGAGGAAGCTTCCCTCAAAGCTTCCTTGAGAAGCTTCGCGCGCTTCTCGATAAAGTGCATAGTAAGCTTGTCTCCTCGATTAAATACATCTGACAGATGATCAATTACACTGTTAGAATTATTTTCCTAGTGAATAAAAGTTACAGTTGATGAAAATAATATTTTATTATTCATCAGATGATTTTATGATACAGTGATTTTATTTATCAGATAAAATCTCGTAAAACATAAATCTCGTAAACTGTGTCCAACCTCGGGTTTAATAAGATCCCCCGTCGACGTTTTCACAGTCCAAAGTTTATTAGCCTCAAGGAAAATATTTCGTTTTTCTTGGCTCCGCTCAGTGGGTACGTAAAACGAGAAATATATATTAAAATATTTAACGTTTCTAGAAAATTTCACAAAAATCATCAAAAATCACAAATATTATAAAATGATTGTTTATAATGAAATAACCAACTTTCGGGATGTTACAAAAACCACCTGATAAGGCAATGAATGCATCAGAGTTTTCAGCATTGCCGTTATTCATCCATGCATAGATGATACTTGAAGTTCTAGCCCAATTGTCTTTCTAATGATGTTCCTTCGAGTTAAAGGTTCAGGAACGATACCTAAAACTTGACCACCTCTTATATGTGCAGAAAGTGATATAGCCCCCATTAACCCAATGTTACCTCTCCCATATACTACACGAATGTTTCTCGTAACAAGTGTTCTACCAACAGTGCTTGCTGCATTTACAAATTCTAAACCCTTCCCATAACTTGTCCAATAAAATACATAGATACTGGTAAATCTACGAACAGAAGAAAAGCTCCCTCCATTTCTACACTCACACTCCCTTTGAATGATTATGAGTTAGAGGAAAGTGAAGAAAATGAAGTACTTAAATAGGGAAGAGAATTGAAAAAGTAATAATAGCTCCTATATGGGTAGGTTGACTGTTGTCAGAAAAGTTTGAATTTTAAAAAACTTTTTTTTTTTTTTTTTTTTTTTTTTTTTTAGACTTCAAGAAAATCATCAGGGTAAAGAAGTCTAGAAACCCCTGAAGGACCCCGCTTATAGGATCGTCTATCCAAAACCAAAATATAACAAAATCATACAAAGATAAAATAATAATAACAAATGATGACATACCTTTAAGTATAGGTTTCATGGCATATCTTTATACTGCTCATCATGAGTGCAGTAATACCAAGACGGCTCAGCCAATCTAGGAATTCTTCTCCCTCCTGCTTATGGGATATTTTGGATTGAGCTACAATGCAACTAATTAAAGTGTGTAAATCTGACAGCTACCACCAACGACCACAGCCAGTGAGAGGTCACTGGAGAGCCCATGGCATTAAATCAAAGGATCCAGCTCAGAGGTATTGTCAGGCGAGAATGCAAGCATGGGATGCTTCTATCTGTCCATCAGCAAGCAGAGCCTACAGTTGAAACCTGGGAATGCTCGCACGGCTCTCTACAGAGCATGGCACACGAACCTTATTTATGGACCAGCGTGCGAAGGTCCACCCGAGTCAATGACGGGTTTGCCACTGGCAAGAGCTCTTAATCTAATTAAAGACCAAGTACAACCGAAGTTTCGCCCTCTTTTTTTTTTTCTTTTTTCTTTTTTTTTTTTTCTTTTTTCTTTTTTTTTTTTCTTTTCTTTTTCTTTTTTTTTTTTTTTTTTTTTTTTTTTTCTTTTTTTTTTTTTTTTTTTTCTTTTAGAGATGTACAAGATAATATATACAAGTTGTTGCGATTATGGCTCACATCTTCCTCTAGTTTTACATCCACTAATGGCTTAAACGCCTTCTATGAGTTGAGGATGAGCTTCCCATCCAATTTTCTTATAAATTGGCAAACAGGGTCTTTTTGAGTCAGATTTCAAAGACTGTAACGCTCTTGTTCGTCCCTGAAGAGATTCCACAAACTAAGAAGTTCACGCTGCATATATCCACAAGAATGCGTCTCAAGAGTCAATAAGATATTATCTAATGACTCCTTACTCAGTCCATTCTTAATGAAGAATATTATTATTTTCTTTGTTTGCGGAAACCATTCCCAAAGAACGACATTGCATGTTATAATTCTATCGCACACACTTGTAACAAACTTTTATTCTTTTTGCTCTTCTCCTTTTTGAATACGAACTTTTACCGAGACCCAGCATATATAGGACAAATGAATCTGAAGATTTACCAGCTAAATGAATCTTTGCTTCGATTATCCGGCGTATATCTTCTGGGATGCCCTTGTACATTAACAATCTCAGTCTTTTACACCTAGTTTCATAGATTTTTGTTAGAGCATTTAGAGGGAGAGAAGGGAAATGCTTTCTTAGATTTGAGAGAATGACATCCATTTTAAAAGGAGAAGAAATCAGTTATTATGAGAAACTAAAAAATAAACCGACTTGAAAGTCATGGAGTACCGTTATCAGTCACTTAACTGAAAACACAAAGAACTACAAAAAGAAAGAAACAAAATTAAAATAAATTCTACTCATAACAAGGATTAGAAATGGAGATGGATTCTATCTCAACAACTTGATATTCTAGAAATGGTTTGAGTCTTTGTCCATTAACCTTAAATACATTACTATTCCTAGGGTTCTCAATGTCTATGGCCCCATGAGGATACACATGTTTGACAATAAAGGACCAGTCCACCTAGATCTCAATTTTTCAGGGAATAGGTGAAGACGAGAGTCATAAAGTAGAACTTTTTGACCAATTTCAAAAGATTTTCTCAAAACTAATTTGTCATGAAAAGCTTTTGTTCTAACTTTATAAAATTTTGAGTTTTCATATGCATCATTTCTCAATTCCTCAAGTTCATTTAATTGTAATTTGCATAACTTGGAAGCATCATCAGGATTTATGTTGAAAGCTTTAATGGCCCAAAATGCTTTATGCTCCAGTTCTACAAGCAAGTGACAAGGTTTTTCATAGACTAACCGATAGGGTGACATGCCTAAAGATGTTTTGAAAGCAGTACGGTAAGCCCAAAGTGCATCGTTTAATCTTAAAGACCAATCTTTACGATTTGGGTTAACCATTTTTTTCAGAATTTGTTTAATCTCCCTATTTGCTAATTCTACTTGTCCACTTGTTTGAGGGCGATGAGGGGTGGCAATTTTGTGTGTGATGCCATATTTTTTCATTAAAGATTCAAATGGTTTATTACAAAAATGTGTTCCCCCTTCACTGATGATAGCTCAAGGGATTCCAAATTCACTCAAAACATTTTTTAAAAAAATTTAAGAACAATTTTATGATTATTGTGTCGACATGGAATCGCCTTAATCCATTTTGAGACAAATCAACTGCAATCAAAATATACACAAATTCAAATGATGATGGAAATGGACCCATGAAATCAATTCTTCAACAATAAAAAATTTCAATGACAATGATAGGGTTCAGAGACATCATGTCTCATTTAGAAATAGACCCCAATTTCTAACAATTCTCATAACTTTTATAAAAAGTATAGCTGTCCTTAAATAAAGTGGGCCAATAAAATCCACACTGCAAGATTTTCGCAGCTATTTTCTTTGAAGAAAAATGACCCCCACATGCTTCTGAATGACAAAATTTAATGACATTACCTACCTCATTGTCGGGTATGCATCTCCGAAAGATTTGATCTGGATAATATTTGAACAAATATGGGTCATCCCAATAAAAAATTTTCACCTCAATCAAAAACCTTTTTCTGTCTTGGTGTGTCCACTGAGACAGCGTCTTACCTGTTACAAAAAATTGACAATGTTAGCAAACTAAGGCATGGAATTGACAGAAAATAAAAATTCATTGGGAAAAGAATCATTGATAGGTGTGCTATCAAAAGATGAGCCTGTTGTTAGTCTGGACAAATGAACTGCAACGATATTTTCAGCTCCTTTCTTATCTTTTATTGTGATGCTAAATTCTTGAAGTAACAAGATCCACTGTATCAACCTAGGTTTGGCATCCTGCTTAGACATTAAATATCTAACAGTAGCATGATCAGTGAAAACAATAGTAGGAGAATCAATTAAATAAGCTCAAAATTTGTCCAATGCAAATATTACAGCAAGTAGTTCTTTTTCAGTAGTGGTGTAATTCATTTGAGCACTATTCAAAGTTTAACTTGCGTAATAAATTACATGAGGCTTACCTTCCTTTCTTTGGCCTAAAACAGCGCCAACAACAAAATCACTAGCATCACACATCAACTCAAAAGACAAAGACCAATCAGGGAATTGCATAATAAGAGCAGATATCAGAAGATTAATTAATTTTTCAAAAGATTTTTGATAATCTTGGGTCCAATCAAATGGTGGATCTTTTGTCAAAAGATTACATAATGGTCTAGATATGGCACTAAAGTCCTTAATGAATCCTCTATAAAATCTTACATGTCCTAAAAAAGAATGAACTTCTCTGACTGTTTTTGAGGAAGGCAAATGAGCAATTAATTCAACTTTAGCCTTATCAACTTCAATTCCTTTAGAAGATATCACATGACCTAACACTATTCCTAAGGTAACCATGTAATGACATTTTTTCCAATTTAACACAAATTCTTTTTCTTTGCATCTTTTAAGAACTTTTTCCAAATTATCAAGACAATTTTCAAAAGAATTTTCAAAAACTATCAGGTTATCCATGAAAACCTCTAAATAATGCTCAATCATATGACAGAAAATATTTAGCATGCATCTTCGAAAAGTTACTAGAGTATTACAAAGACCAAAAGGCATTCTTCTATATGCAAAACTGCCAAAGGGGCACGTAAAAGTGGTCTTTTCTTGATCCTCTAATGCAATTGGTATTTGATTATACCTTGAATAACCATCAAGAAAATAATAGTAGAGATGTCCTGCTACTCTTTCCAGAATCTGATCAAGAAATGGCAAAGGGAAATGATCTTTCCTAGTGGCTGGATTCAATTTTCTAAAATCAATACACATACGCCAACTAGATGAGACTCGGGTAGGTATTAATTCTCCTTTTTCATTTTCAACTACTGTTATTCCAGATTTCTTAAGCACAACTTGTGTAGGGCTTACCCACTAGCTATCAGAGATAGGATAGATAATTTCAACATTAAGTAATTTAAGAACTTCAGCTTTAACTACCTCTTTCATGTGTGGATTTAATCTTCTTTGAGGTTATTGAGATGTTTTAGTATTATCCTCTAAATGTATTCTATGTGTACAAATTATTGGATTAATGCCTTTTTTTTTCTTTCAATGTCCATCCAATTACACTTTTATACATTTTAAGTACTTCTATCAACATACCTTCTTGTTCTTTGGTAAGGGATGGGAAAATTACCACTGGAAAGCTTTGTTCTTCTCCCAAAAATGTGTACTTCAACCTATCAAGTAATGGCTTTAGTTCCAGTGTGGGTACTTCTTCATGAGTATTTTCATTTATGGGTTTTAGCTCTTCGAATCTCGGCTTCCATCCTTTGTATTCTATTACCTATGAACAGTCAAGTAAAGAGCACACTTCAGAAATATCATCATCTAATTATGTACCTGAATCAAATGAATTAATTAAACAAATTTCTAATGGGTCAAAAGAACTCCTGATTTAAAGATGATAATCTATAATGGCCTCAATCCCTTTAATTTCTTCCTTGTCATCATAGACTTCCTATGGATGCTTGCACATATTGAAAATATTAAGCTCCAGTGTCATATTTCCAAACGTTAGCTTCACCACTCCATTTCTACAATTAATCAAAGCATTAGATGTTGCTAAAAATGGGCAACCTAAGATAACAGGAATTGACTTAGAACTATCAACCATAGGTTCAGTTTCCAAGGCAATAAAATCCGCAGGATATATGAATTTATCAACTTATACTAACACATCTTCTACTTTTCCTTTTAGGATTTTAATTAATCTATCAGCAAGTAGAAGAGTTACAGAAGTCAGTTTTAACTCACCTAGGTTAAGTTGCTGATAAACTGAATATGGAAGCAAATTAACACTAACACCAAGATCAAGTAAAGCTTGTTCAATTTTATGTTCTCCAATAATGCATGAAATTGTGGGACAATTAGGGTCTTTATATTTTAACTCATTATTGTTTTGAAGAATGGAGCTTACCTGTTTACTCAAAAAAGCATTCTTTTTCACATTATGTTTCCTTTTAACAGTGCACAAGTCCTTCAAAAATTTGACATAACAAGGGATCTGATTGATAGCATCTAATAGAGGAATATTGACCTTCACTTGTTTAAAGATTTCAAAAATGTCACTGTTATAGTTCACTTTACTTGAATTGTTAAATGCTTGAGGATATGGGGGTGAAGGCGAAGGTTTGGTCTCCTTTTGGCCAGGTGGCTTATTAACTCCTTCCTCATCTTTGGGATTTGACTCATCATTTTTCTCACAAGGTTCAAGAATTTGTTTTTCAACAACCTTTCCACTCATAAGAGCTATCACTGATTTGACTTGATCTATTTGTTGGCTTTCTGAATTACCCACATTTAGGTTGTACTGACCCTTGGGATTTGGTTAAGGTTGAGAGGGAAAGTTTCTTTTCTCGTGAATGGTGAGTGCAGAAGAAAGTTTAGTAAGAGTGTCTTTTATGTCAATCATGGCTTGAGTGTTTTAGTTATTAATGGCCTCTTACTTTTCCATGAATGCATGCAATGTTCCTTCAAGGTTTTTCCTATATGGTGGGACATAAGGTACATATCCTTGAGAATTTTGAGAGTCCTACTATGCTTGAGGAGGTGGTGGTTGCATAAATTATGCCTGATTGTTAGTCTTCCAACTGAAGTTCAGATGATTTCTCTATCCCAGATTGTATGTATCTGAAAAAGAAGTGAATGACTTTTTAAAATTGTTCATTGCATTTACTTGCTCATGCACAACTTCTTTAAAAACAAAAATTTTTGGACATTCATTTGTTGAGTGTCCTAATTCATCACAAATGCTACAAATTTCTTTATTTTGCACAGATTTGATTTCTTTTACTTTCCCTGATTCTATGGCTTCAACATTTCTAGCCAAACTAGCAAACCTAGCATATAGATATTCTTCTTAACTAAGATGATATTTTTCTTTACTAGCATTTGTAAGGTTATATCTAATTGAATTTTCAGAAGGATTAGTACCATGCCAAGATTGAGAATTTTCAGCCAAATGGTCTAAATAGTCTAAAGCTTCTTCAAGTTCTTTATCAAGAAACTCACCATTGCACATTGTTTCCACAAATTGTTTAGTTTCGGGTGTTAACCCTTCATAAAAAAAGCTTATAGTGCGCCATTTTTCAAAACCATGATGTGGGCAAGAATTTAACAAATCTATAATGTTAGGAATTGTGGATACATCACGCAGCGGAAAAATAAAATTCCCACCAAGGATCCATGCGAAGAAGCCATAATCCGAGTTTTAAAATATTTACCTCTTGAAGTGTGATCAAAATTAAGTGACGTGAATCACCAATACTATAATAGCAACGATGTCTCTGTGGTATCCACACGAAGAGACTCACGAACATCCAACGTCCACAAAGAGGAGCCTCACGCCTCTCACACAATACTAGCTGTGAAGAGAAGAGAAGAAACCTGTCGCTCACTCACTCACTTTTCTATAGGTATGGCTAGGGTTCTATAATATGTGTGTCTTACCAACCCCTTAGCAGTACTATTTATAATAGTGACTGCCTTAAATGAGTGTAAGCAGCAGCAAGGTAAGCTGTGCAACCCTAGACTCATCTGTTAAGAGTTTGGCCCATATTTGAATCTAAGTCCAACTTGGATTTATTGCTCTAATTTTAGTCTGCTCTATGTGTGTGACCCTACATGTTCTCATTACGTTGGCAATAATATTAAAATCTCATTTTAATATTATAAGCAGTAAGCGGTATCTAGCAATACATCGCTGCTACCCAAGTAATGAGAATGTCAGTGATTTGGCATAACCTTTCTATGACTAATGTTTCCATGTCGTTTAGTCCCTTTGTCAAGATATATAGATTGAACACAAGGCATGGAATGCGTCACCCTTGTATAGCCTATTCCTTCGTTTCCTGATACTTGAGTAGACTTTGTAATGACAAATGAAATCAATATCTCATATTGACTCATTTGAGCATGACCATGCATTTCGCAGTCTAACTCAATCAGGGGGCCTGAAGATATCGCTCCTGTTATGTAAGAATGACAAATCCCATCTAGATCACTCACATCCCTCTGCATGATTCACAATATGTCCAATAACCAATTTTATAATCACCTTGTTATAGATGACATTTGATGGCATTAAAACACACAACTCATCATGTAGGAATCGTAGTGATTTCAGGTTAAAGGATCATAGACACCATTGTCACTATGAGAATCGCTTATAATACTCATGTAACGATCCATGTAACATTCTCATGGTGGGTAAGTCTAGTACATCATTACTCTAATATGTACCCATGTGAAGACTTGATATCTCATACCCATGACCCGTGAGATGTGATCATCAGTCTATGCACACACTAGTCTCAATGCATTATTGTTGTCCTAATTAACAATAATACTTGACTAGGGACATTTAAAAATAGTATTTTAATTTTATCCAATAGGATCTGATGATCAAGTCAACCACTTGCTGTCCTATGGCATCAAACTTACTATTCTAATGACTTTATTATGTTTATTAAAAAAGAACACAATAAATGAAATGCCTCATATATTAAAATAGCATAATATAATGTATATAAATACAGACAAATGTATCAACCTCTAGGGCATACACCAACATCTAAAACGTTCCTAACTTTGAAAATATGCTTCATTTGAATTTTGAGAAAAATTTTGGATTTGTCTTTTCATAGCATTGGTTTTATGTGTTGAAAAAAATTTCTTTAAAAACTCACTTTGCATTTCTTGCCATGTACTAATTGATCTTGATTTCAAAGCGTTAAGCCAAGTTTTTGATTTATCTTTCTAAGAAAAAGTAAACAATTTAAGCTTAACAATCTCTTCAGTGCAAGTTTGGTCATTAAAAGCGGCACATACTTCTTCAAATTCTTTTAGATGTAAATATGGGCTTTTAGATTCTAAACCATGGAAATTAGGAAGTAATGAAATCATACCTGGCTTGAATCTAAAATTGTTAGCATTGAGTGGAAAGATAAAACATGATGGACTAGAATTTTGAGATGGTTGCAAATACTCACGCATGGTTCGCAACGGTTGATTTTCATGTTCATCATACACACTTTCATTTTCAGTCATTGTGTTTGATGTGTATGATTGTGATTCAGACAAATCAATATGTAAAGTATCAGGATTAATTTTGATCAAACGACCAAAAATTGAATCACGATACCAATTAAACATAAATAAGTAACTTAAAATATAAAATAAAATGTACAAGCTGGCGGTATAAACTATCCATTAAATATTAACAAAGATGTGATATAAATCAGCCACCAAATATATATTAACACTTAGTAAATAAATATTAACAAAGGTGTGATATAAACCAACCACTAAATAAGTTAATAAGCAGATAAATTAAAAAGTTAGTATGCAGATAAATTAAAATATTAGAAGCAAGTAAAGTAAAAAGTTAGATAGCTGATAAAGTAAAAAGTTAGATAGTTAGTAAGTTAGTAAGCAAGAAAATTAAAAGGTTAGTAGGTTAGTAAGTTAGAAAGTTAGAAATAAAATACAAAAAGTAAAATACAGAAAATAAAGTGCAGAATATAAATTACAGAAAATAAAGTACAAAAAATAAAGTGCAGAAAGTAAATTTAAAATATGAAAACCAGAGAATCAAGTCTGATTTTTTGCTCCGGTGAGAGAGAAGAGAAGAAGAAAGATTATTTTATTAATGATTAAAGATTACAGAGAGATAAGGGAGAGTTTTCCCACTAAGTTAGTACGTTAGTATGTACAAAAAAAATTAAAAGAGTAGAAAAAAATATATATATATACAAGATCCACGGAAAAAAATATAAATATATATACAAAATATTTACACCATAAATTTGTTCTTCAAATCAAGTCTCCAGCAACAGTGCCAAAAACTTAGTGCGGATTAAAAGTTGCAAACCCAAGTGTAGGTTGTTTCAAGTAATAAATTCTTGGGAGTCCGAGGTCGATCCACAGGGAATTGATGAAGAAATTTTTTTTGACGTAAAGTAAATATTTTGTCACAAAAATAAAAGTGATAAAACTTAGTCACAAATAAAAAAAACTTACTTGGGTTAGGAGATCCACTCTTAGTAAATAAATCAAGGACAAGATTAATTCCTTTGATAACTCAATTAGAATCCACACATAATGGAGGTTCCAATCGGAAAATACAACATTCAAAATTCATTAAAAATTATATATGTAATTATATTATGATTCCTTTAATCATCTATTAACATAATCACTTATAAATGTGTTCAAGTATTCATTATGCCAACCTCTTGTCTACAATGAATCAAGATCTCCACTTTACAAGGAGGGTTTCTAAATTGATTGAAAACAAAATACGACACGTATAATGACCACTTGAAAATATATCATTTAAGTACAAGAAAAAAATTAATCTAACCTTAACTTATTACCAAAAGCTTCACCCTTTCACCCAAGTAAAATGAAAATTAGTTACTTATAGACAAGAAGAGAGAAGAAGAAGAAGAAGAAGAACATAACTTCAATTTAGAACAAAAGAAAACTACAACAAGATAATCAAATAACAAAATAGCATGATCTTGATATTTAACACCCAGATTCCTAAATGATCTGCCAATGGTACCTTTTATAGAGGATTAGGAATACAAAATGACAAGGGGGTTGATTCATGGTGAGTGGATGAGTGGAAAATGAGTGGAAAATACCAAATGACTTTTGATGAGTGAAAGATTATGGAGATTCTTTGTCTTTGAAATCATTCAATTCTGAAGTCATTAAATACGTCAGAATATTGAAATATGGTTCTCATAAAAGTTGCAGACCTAGATCTTATCTTTCAAATACCACTAGAATCACCTCAAAAGGCCACCTACAGCCCGAGATATGACCCAATTATTACATAATATTCAGGCCCAATTACAGCTCATCTATTCTGACTTCCAAGCCTAATATGACCTTCAAGGAGTCCGAAATGAGTCTTGTGTTCTTCATAAAAGTTGTAGATATGAGTCTTAACTTTCAGATTCCAAAATTCCAGCCTAATCCAGATCTTACAGCTTGCGTTATGCTCTGATTACTGCACACTATTCAGGTTTCAATCACAAAACCCGTATTCTGATTTCCAAGCCTAATTAGTTCCACTAGATGTCTAACTTTGGCCTAGAGCTCTCATGAAAGTTGTAGAGCTCTCTCTTATCTTTCCAACAAGGTAAAATGCATAATTATTAGACATCTAAAACTCAAGATATGACCAAAATATAGAAATAGTATAAGACATAAATCATGTTAAAAAAATCAATTAAGTCCAATTTGAGTCCAAACTTACAAAACATAACCAAGCTCATTCAATTAAGTACATGGAGAGTGTAAATGACTAAAAATGAGGGCTTATTAATGTATAAAATATGTGATCATCACACATGCCAAAAGAAACTATTCATAATGAGTTGGCTTATTTAATGATTTATATAATTTTATTTTAATTTAATAATGACTATTGAATTTATTTAAATTCTATCAAAATGTAGCACTACTCTTTGAAATGTTGTATGCGTCACTTATTAGAGAAATAGTTATCGAGGTTATGATTTATAAATCTTACAACCACATAACCGTAAAGAAAACCTTATGTGATTTAACATATATTCAAGTTATAATGATAAAATTTTAATGTCAGATCAAGAAAAAATGATAAAATAATGTAAAAATAAAATAACTAATTGATGAAAACATGAGATTAAATGCCCCACTTTTCTTGACAACTTAGTTCAAATTACAGATTAAAACATAATTTGCCTAATTACATACATTTATCATTCTTGTTTTTTTACTAATTAAAGTGAACTTTGATTAAGAAAATCTCATTTGCATCCAATTTTTGTCTGTGTAAATTATATATATATATATATATATATATATATATATATATATATATATATATAGTATCTAATAATATGAGTGTTTATTATAAGAGATGAGAAAAATGAATCTTGATTATTGGATCATACATGAATGATCAAGATTAGAACATAAATGCATGTGACTTTTCTAAGTAGTCATATGACCTTTAAGTAACTTTTAATCTAGACCATCCGTGTATATTCGTATGGTCAATATTTATTTCTCTCACAATAAAAACTCCTCTCACTAGATATGCCCTATATATATGGGAGCGTATCTGGTGAAAGGAGTGAATTTTGACCATTGGATCTTACATGAATGGTCAAGATTAGAACAAAAATGCATGTGATTTTTTTAAGTGGTCACATGACCTTTAAGTAACTTTTAATCTTAACTATTCATGTATGATTGTATGGTCAAGATTTACTTCTCCCACCATCTCACAATAAAAACTCCTCTCACTAGATATGCTATATATATATATATATATATATATATATATTTATATGAATATATATACGAATATATTAGGGATGAACCTAGGTTTAGTGGAGTGGGGACACATGTCCCCACTCTACCTTGGAACTTTTCTTTGACCTTATATAAGTATATATTTTTTTATTTTTTTATGTGTGTAATTTTTGCTCTCATATGCAAATAAATTAGTAAATTTATAGTGATAAAAATTAAAAATCATATAATATTATTGAATGATTATTTGATTACATACATAAAGAGATAAATGTTTAATAGTATTGATAATGAAAAGATCATTTAGCATTTTCAAAATATAAAATATGACTTTGCCCCCATTGCCTAAAATTCCTAGGTCTATCACTAGACATGATATTTTACTTTCACTACAAAATGATTTCTTTTTTATAACATCAACATGCACCATCCATCCAAAATTTCAAATTCACGCACTCATAGTTGGATTCGTAAAAAAGACTTATGTATTATTCTAGACTGGGTTATGGGTCCATAAAATTGGAGTAATCTGATCCACCAGAATGGCACCTAGACGTGTTATGTGCATGAAGCAGCTCATTCACTAAGCATGTCTCACTCGACAAAAAAGAGGAGATGTCACTCCACACAAAAAATGTAATACCCTAATACAATTATCTCAATATGTTCTCAAGATACAAAGATAATTAATATTAGTTATGTCACAACTAACTTATTTAACAATTAGTCCCATATCATTTATATAAATAAATATGGAGAGTCACATTAACCAAAGTTATACATATTTACATCAAAAACCTCATGGGCAAAATGTAATACATACAACAAAACACAAACTCAAAGTAACAAAACTTTACAAGAGTTGTCATCTAAAACATAAAACTAAACTATCTATTCTTGGAACTTTTTCTTCTTTCTCTTTTTCTTCTTCTTTGTACCCTCAGGAGGGTCTTGTCCTGCTTAACCATGAAACATAAACGGGATGAGAACATAAAAATTCTCAATAATAAAGCATATATCTCATGGTACTATTATAAAAATACACAAGGTAAATTTATAAACTATAAGCTTGTATCTTACTATCAATATCAAACAAGTGCTTTACATTTGTAAGATATCAATTTCACTTAGGAAAATACTTCTTCCACAACTTCATCTTAATTATAGTACTTATCTCACTCCTTTGCAAGGTCAAGGGGCTTGCTTCACTCCCTTGGTTAGGAATTGTGGTAAACTATGGTTCAACCTTAAATAAATAAAGGAACCATCTCTTGCTATGACTCAACCTTAATGAATAAGGGATCCATCTTTGCTATGGTTCAAGCTCAATGACTAAGGGAACTAATTCTTGTTATGGTTCAACCTTAATACATAAGAGATCCATCTTTGCTATGGTTCAACCTCAATGACTAAGGGAACCAACTCTTGCTATGGTTCAACCTTAATACATAAGGGATTCATTTTTGCTTTAGTTCAACCTCAATGACTAAGGGAACCAACTCTTGCTATGGTTTAACCTCAATGACTAAGGGAACCAACTCTTGAAAAGCTTGGAAACTCAAACTTGTTCTTATATGCTAGATGATTATTTCCTTTGTGAAATATCCTTATTAGCATCTTAACATACTCCAAAAAGCACTTATAAACAGTCCCATCTAGTAGGGAATTCTTTTTAATCAAGATAAAAATCCTGAGAAAATGTACACTGGGTGCCTAGGCGCTAACTCTCCAATGCTTGAGCACTCGTGGTGCGCCTGGGCGCTCCCTATGCAGCGTTTGAGCGCTAGAGACTTGCTTTGTTGTGCTCTGTGACTGGAACTCAAGCACCCAACACGCAGCGCCTAGGCGTTGGTCGTGCAGAAACCTAAAATTGAGCTACTAGGCAATGGGCGCTTAGGTGCCCAGCACCTGGTGCCTGAGTGCTGGTTGCCCAAAATGGATTCTACAGAATTCTGCATAATCTGAGATTTGTTCCTTTGGGACAAATCTCACTTCCAATCAATCAAGATTAGATTCCTTGTGATTCCTAGCACCAAAAATAATCTTTCATCTTGTTTCAACTCTCTTGCAACCAATTAAATCACCTAAGCATGAAATTAGGCCAAAAATCACATTACCTCAAACTCATTTCTAAATTCCTCCAATGAACCCCAAAAATGGTTTACCTTAAGTCATAAGTGGCTATCTTGATCTTACTAAGCTGAAACTATCCTAACTTAATCCTTGGAAACAAGACCCAAGCCAAGAACATAGATTTGGCTATCCAAACCCCTTTTCTATTCATGAAAACCTATGTCCATTCAAAATGAACAAAGAGAAAAAAGATGAATAGAAACCCTTTACCTCAAGGTATTCAAATGGTGAACTTCAAGTCTTAGCCTTCCCTTTTGACTTCTTGCTTTTCCCCCTTTTTTCTTCCTTTTCTTCCTCCTCTTTCCTTCCTCTCCTTTTCTTTCATTTTTTCTATTTCTGTTTTTAGCACATGAAACGGGTGAGAAAAGGAGAAATAAGGTTAAGATGGAGATAAGACCAAAGGCCACTTAACCACATACTGGAAACTTCATATCTTTTAAGAACACTTAGATTTAGCTAAATCTAATTTCTTAACTTCCAACAACTTTAGAATAAATCCTAGGATTCATCTAAAATATTGTTTCACCATTTCCTTAATTTTTCATATCTGCTGCTAGTTAATCTGATACTAAAACACTCTCTCAGTGTATTTAAAAATATCAAATCAACTCAGTTTGCTCTCAAAATTTAACTACATCCTCTTCCACCTATTTGTGACTTAGAAATAAATTCTTTTTATTTATTTCCCTTAACTAGGAAATTTATACCACTTTTTGAGTCATTTTAAGCTACTTTTCGCATTTTGTGCTACAACAAAGTGCCTAAATTAACTCTGGTTGTCATAAACTTAAGCAGACATGTCGAGCAAGTGTTATGCTATGGTTGTAGGCATAAACTTGCCTAACATGATAAAAGGAGGATGTTACAAAAAGAGGGGACAAATCATATAGAATAACGATTTTCGTACTCCAAGGGGACAACGTACAATATGTACTGAATTGCTCAGACCTCCCCACACTTTTTGCACGCTTATATGTCCATATATATATATATATATATATATATATATATATATATATATATATATATATATATATATATGCTAGGCAAGAGAACAAAGGTATGCCCTATATCCATGACATACTATCCTCCTTGTGCAGCTACTAACTTAAGCTTCAGAATACTTTTTGCAGGTACCCACCCCCTTGCTCCATGACCATGGAAGTTTCGCCTACAGAGGATACCACCATTTCTTACCTCTCTGGGTAATCCTCAGAACCCAGTTCTAAACATTGGTGTTGTCTATGGGGAGAGATAATTTTCTACTCCTAACACCACCTCAAAAACTCCCCCTACTACCACCACCCTGGTGAACACAAGAAGGAGATAGGCATCAACCAACCAGAATTGTGCCTCTGCTACTTGTAACCCTCTTTTTGTGAACCGTCGCTTGATGTCTAAGCCCACGGCTCATTAACCAATCTTGGAACCAATCATAGCCCACCCAAAACCTAGACAAGATAGATAGGAGACTTCTTTCATTGGAGAGAATCTCCCCCTCCTTCCTTGAGAATTCCGACAAGGCAACACCTTGGCCCTCAAAGAGCGCCTTTCGAGGACATTGGGCAGCTGGTATCGATGCTGCAATGCCTTGGTGACCGGGTGGAGAACAAAGCTCAGTCCTGTCAAGCTATGACCGATCACCAGGAGCTGTCCAGAGTAGAACTGCTCTCCCTGGTTAGACTTTAAGATGAAAGGATTCACTGTAAAGATGAGAGAATCCATAACCTAGAAAGAGTTGCTAACCAGAGCACTGAAGCGGAGAACCATTCCTCGCTCAGGAACCATGTAAATAGAAGAGACCAGTACCATCACGATGACTGTCAATTAGAGAACTCCAAGATCACAGATCCTGGCCAAGGCTAGACCTGTCCACACTAAATAGCAGGCGCACGGAGTAAGACACACGGTTTCACAAAACCAACCATTCTCTAACAGACTGATGGCCTATGAGATCCCAAAACACTTCAAGTATCCTGCCAATATTGAAACCTACGATAGGACCATAGACCCTTAGGAACATATGGATGCCTATGTGTCCACACTCTTGTTTGCTAGGGGAGATGACTTTCTCATGTGCCACGCTTTCCCCTTGTCTTTACAAAAACCTACCCTGAGATGGTTTACCACCCTACCTCTGAGGCCTATGGATAACTGGGGAGGCTTATCCTCAAGATTTTTGTTACACTTCACCACTAGCAAAATGCAACCTAAATCCATTTCATGCCTCTCCCAAATAAGGCAAGGAAAAGAAAAGTCTCTCTAGGACTTTATATCCCAGATCAATAAGGAAATCGTAAACGTGCGTGACTAGGATGAAGACTCGGGTTGTTCTACATCAAAGAAGGACTCCGTCGGGGACAATTCTTTTTCTCATTGGCAAAAAAGGAACCCAAGACCATGGATGAGTTTCGGGCCCGTGTCGATAAATATATTCAACGTCGAAGATGTTCTCCGAGCCAAGAAGCAACTTGAGAAATAAGATGCTAAGCTGAGGTCTAGGGAGTAGCCGAACTAATAGGGGAGGAATCCAAGGCCACCCCTTAAGGGGAAATATGACAATTATGCTCCCATCAACACATCATGGGCCCAGATCTACTAAGAAGTCATGGAAATATAGCTCTAAGATGTGCCTAAACCTCCCCCCTAAAGAAGCATGTGCGGAGAGACACATCCAAGTACTGCAAATGGCATGATGGTCCTGGTCACAACACAGAGGACTGCACTAACCTCCGAGATGCTATTAAGTCCTTCATCTGGGATGACCTTTTGGGCCGATATGTTCGGCATGCCTAGAACAACCAGAGGAGGGGTCATTATAGGAAATAGAGATATAGCCCCTA
Organism: Ormosia semicastrata; assembly: GCA_029884595.1. Taxonomy (NCBI): domain Eukaryota; kingdom Viridiplantae; phylum Streptophyta; class Magnoliopsida; order Fabales; family Fabaceae; genus Ormosia; species Ormosia semicastrata. The sequence continues at coordinate 3,032,683 of JAQQTO010000062.1, forward strand.
GAGTCCCTTTCCTTCCTATCAAAGAAGACATTCTCTGGCCAGAAATGAAAACCTTGGCACACGCTCATCTCGGGCAAACGCCCGTGATCAAAATCGAGCACAACCTTGGGATAACAACCAGGAGAACAACTGCCACCATGCTGAAGTAACCCGCACAATCATGTAATGCCTTGTAATTGTTACTTCTATTATATAATGAATATCTTTGCATATCGGTAAATCAGCATTTCTTTCCAACTGTTATCTAGAAGCCAGTACATCGACGATGACCTTGAGTCCACGAGTACTCCGGCTCGTCAATCACCACAGCTAGTATCGCGACAGTGACCACGAGTCCACGGATACTTCGGCCTAATGAAACCCACAGGGTCATGACACCTTGGCGAGGTCCGAGGAATACAAGGTTTGAAAGGATCAGTTATTCCAACAGAGCATTCACATAATATTCACAATTGTCAAATTAACTCTTCAATCATAGAAGCAAACAACATCTCCATCTCAGAGATACGCAATCGCCCATACAATTGCAATGTCATAAGTTTATGTCATGATAGCAACTGCCCATACAATTTTCATGATATGCTAAATTATGTCTAGTATTTATGCCTATGCAATAACCTAAGCATGAAATGAATAATGTTATGATACCAAGTCCATGGTAATGTCATGTTATGCATGAGTCCTGGACAAAGCAATGGAAATCACATCCATAACCTTGAACAAGCACTAAAAATTCATCCAACAATCATCACTCCGAGTAGTGAAGTCCATCAACTACACGGTCATCATTATCATAAAGGAAATTCATCCCCTCTGGGTAGTGAATTCCATCAACTATACAGTTATGGATAATTAACAAGGAAATTCATCCCCAATACCAATATAATAGGAAGGATACTATCCACCCTGCCTAATATAGATCACCCACATCTACGGGGCTCACACTTTTCAATAAAGTCAAAACATATAATTTTGTATCCAATCATGTCTAATTAAATTTCCATAATTAGCATTACAAATCATTTTGATTCAAATAATTCACTTTTCAATAAATACTTCTACTAGAGTCTCATCATTCTTTAAGAAGCATAAAAAGAAGAAATTACACCTTTCACAGACTCCACTGCATCACACAACATATTTGATCAAAACTGGAGCTCACGCCGCAGCACACCATGACCACACCGCAGCGCCCTGGCCTTTGCCCCTTCTCATGCTGTGGTACACATGGCCACGTTGCAGCTCTGGGCTCTCTGTTCCATCACACCGTAGCACAAACACATCCACGTCGCAATACCCAGCTCTCGGGTTCCAAAATTCTGGGCATGCATTGTAACATCCTAGTTTTTAGCTATTTTATAGTAATGACTGAATTTCACTGTTTTTGTGTTTTCTGTATGCTATAAAATTTATTTGACTAATCTGAGACTATTTTTGATCACTGTGTAAGATTTTCTCCAGGTCAAGAAAATAATAATTTTCGGGTCAGGAAAAATCTTATTTATTTTATTTGGAGACGGATGATCTTACTAAACCTGAATCTGAGAGACACAGAAATTAATCTTTTAATTTTTAGAATTTTACTGTGAAATAAAAATATTTCCCAGAAAATTATTTGCTGTTTTATTTGTAGCAGATTCTATTACCGAGTATTGGACCCGGTATACTATATCTGTTAGATTAAAAATAATTTTTTGTAACCTAATTTAAAATGAACTAATAGAAACAAGTCAAAAATGATGGTTAGACTTTTCTAACCAATAAGAAATGGTCTAAGTTGAAATGTTTGACTAGTTAAAAAGTAACTAAATAAACCTAATATAGTTACCTGAATTGCCTAATTAAGGAGCTAAATGAACTAACCTAGTTACTAAATAGTTAGAACATAGTTACTAGTTAAATATCCTAAAACTATCTAGAAGCCATGACTAGGCATGACATATACAATAACCTATTTAACTAGTTAGCTATGTAACTAGATAGTTAATCAAGTAACTAGAAAACCTAATCTAGTTAGTTGTTATTTGCTTGAAAAGTAACTAGAATTAAAATAGAAACAAACTAATTTACCTTTTACTACAGAGCCACACGGCCAAGAGGCTTCTCCAAGCTTCTTGAATGCTCTTGTATGACACTTTGATGACCAAGTGATGACCATGCCATGTGATCTTCCATGTGAACACAAAGTGTGATCTTTTATTATCAAGGCTAATCTTATAATTTTCCTATACACTATCTACACGGTTTTGACTCCTCAAAATTGCTATCCATTTTATTTTCTCTCACCTAAAGCAAAGACATCATCTTTTCTCTCCAAACTCTCAAGAACACAAGAATATTTCCCTTTCTTTTTCTTCCTTAGAGGATTCAGCCATACCACCCAAATCTTACTTTCACTCTTCTATAATTTTTACTTCTCTATATTTCCTAAACCTAAATCATATTCTAAACACTTTTCTTTTAGAAAGTTTAGTCAAAATCCTTCTCCAAGTATCTCAAAATTCAAGCTTTAGCTTGCTACCTTCAAGGTAAACTTTTGATTCTATGGTTCAAAGTTAAGTTTTTAATTTTCTAGACCATGATTGATCCATGGTTCTTTGTTCTTAAGCTTTGTTTGTGACTTTAGTATTTGTTTAAGAATTTTTAGGGTTTTTGTTTGGTTCATACAAAATAAAGAGAAGGAGGGAGCTTGAAGATTCTTGTCTTCATTAAGGTAAGAGGGAGATTAACCTCATCAACTATATGTTGGTGGTGAGGAAATGGTTTTGTGTGGTGAAAAATCCATAAGGGTTTATTCACTTGTTGTTCTATGCTTCTTTGTTTGTGATTGTGGTGTTTATAATTTTGAATTTATGGTTGCATGTGTGATTATATGCTTATAGCTTTGATAATATGTTTGTATGTGTAATTTAGAAAGCATGCAAATATTTGTGAGTAATGTAAGATGTGATTCACATGAAGGATTTGATGTATGATGGTCCCAAAGGGCCTATGAGGCACACGGCCTCACTACTCTCAAGAGGACCAAGAGTCCTAAAATCATGATTTCAAATTGAGGATTAAAGGTTTGTGACAATAAAATTAATTAAGAGATTTTATAAGGATTTAAAGTGTTAGAAAATAAATTATAATGAACTTTGAAGCAAGAATGAAAATTCAGCCAATATGCCAATTTTTGTTGTTTAAGATCCAAAAATATTTTACTCAGTATAGCATTAAGTGTTTTAATAGTAAGAATTCATTTTAGTAAGTTTGGGAATTTAAAATGAAAGTAACTTGATTTTTAGAATTAAAATTAGCTTACTAGGCTATGTAGTAAAATAAATGTAGGAACTTGAAATTTTCTAATGTATAGCTCACCCTATGGGTTTTGAAACGCGTTAGAAAAATTTGAGCTGTATTATCTTAAGTAAATCAAAGAATTACAAATTTCTCGAGAAATAGTAGAAATACTAATTTTTAGAGAGACTATATTACAATTATTATTTAAAGAGAGACTATGTTGTAAATATTTTCTAAAAGAGGGACTATCTTATAAATATTATTTTAGGAGGGACTATTATGAAAATATTATTTAAACAAGGACTATTAAGTAAATATTGTTTAAATAAGGGACTATTATGCAAATAATATAAATAAAATCAAATTTTTGAGAAAAACATTATTTAGTTTTAAATAAGTTAAAAATATTTTACGTAGTTGAAAATACGTTAAAAAATATTTATGCGACTCAAAAATAGTAATTTTAGGCTACGCGATTGAGAAAATACAATAAAATGTTTAGGCGATTTGAAAAATCTTTACGCAATTTGAAAATGTAATAAAAGTGTTTTGCGATTTCAAAAATGCTATAATATCACTACGCGATTAAGCGTAAGCATCAGTTTGCTGTCGGGCAGTTATGGTGGGCCCGGTTGTGATAAATCTTTGATATCACCAAGAAAAGGTGAATATATATGATATGCTGTAAAAATAATAATGGTATGTGTATTTGAATCATATACCATGCATAGAAAAACATATTTGCTTGTTTGGTTAAGGCTGAATGCCTAGGAGATGAATTGCACCTAAGTGCGGGTGCGAGTAGACAAGTGTAGGTCACTTGTTGACCTTGGGGGCATCGGGGTACAAGTACCTCACAATGGATGGTTGGTAGCTCTTCTGTCTGTGGGGCAGACTGATGCAAATACACCGATGATTCGGACCGAGACACTGTCTTATATCGTGATCTTGTATAGAATGTCTTGTCCAATGCCTGAGGCGTACTTTTGACAAAATTGATATATTTTAGCACTTTTGGCCACAGCAGCCGAGTGACAGACATGTCTTCTAGATCTTCTCTCCAAAATTGTGTCTAGCTCCATGGAGTAGGGTTTGGTCTGTGTGCATTTACATTGTGATCAACATAATAACATGATACTTGTGCTTATATGTTTTGTGATTATTGAATTCAATATCTATAATATGTGATTTATTATTTTGATATTTCTCTATTTATTTGCTGTCATTTTCTCTATTGCCATACTAGTATTGATGTAGGGGATCTCACCTCTTTGTTATACTATGTCTGTTCTATTGCATATGTATATAGAAGATCGAGAGAATGAGGAGGCAAGGGACCCTGTTTATTTTCAGTAGATGTTTTCTTTGTTTATCATATAGCGTCAAGATGACCAGTTTTAGGTTTTATTAGGGTTCAGTTCCATAGTGGAACTGACGCTTGGAGACTTGACTTTAATAGTGAAAGATTTGTTTATACCGGGGACTTAACTATGACGTTGAGTGGAACTCTAGATGGAATATCCGTGTTAACTCAACATGCTACAGTACGTTTAGAATTCACGATGCCTATTCGTGAACTCTGGGGTGGATCTGTATCTATTTATACACCCCAAGAGGATTCTGTCGTATCATCTGCTAGAACTCCTGTGAGGCGTTTGTATCCGCCAGGGTTCTTCGATGATATTGAGGAGGAGGAGGAGGATCCTTCCGAGGAACCAAATCCTTAGGTCGATCTAGAGTTTAGTTTATAAGTATGTTGTAGTGTTGCTTTTGGAATTAGTTTGTATCTATGTAAATTTTTTGGAACAACGTTTGTAATATTAATGTATGTATATATTTTTGGTGTGTTCATTACAAGTTTTATTAATGTTTTAATTCAGTTTACTTATTTTATTTTATTCCGCAAACAAAATTTTAAAATTGACATCTTTACAAGATTAATTCTTTTACAACTTAGGTAAGTTCTACTGGGATTAGTCTTAAATGTGATACCCTACGGAGGGTGTTACATGCATCACTCGCATGCTGCGGCGTGCAACACCGTGCGCTACTGTGCGAGCAATAGAACATGGATTCTGCATAATTCTGTAGATTTGGGTACTATTCCATTGGAACTTACCCCTCCTCCAATCACTCAAACTTCACATCTAAGTGATTTTCAACCTTTCACATGGTTCAACTATACATAGAAACTCTTATTCCACTTTGATTTCACTCAAAACCATGGATCATGGATAATCATCTAATTCAAAACCTAAAACCCCAAATCTTAACTTAAATGGAATTTAAGGTATACAAAGGTTGCTGATAACACCATGAAATGTAGTTATTTATGCCCCATATTTGTGCTTCATGGTATGCTTAGTCCTTGTTCTTATGCATATTTGGAAGGTTTTATACTTATATTTGTGGAATTCTTTTTGGAGATCTTCCTTTATGTTTTTGAGCAATTTGTGCATATTTGTTGATTGATTAAGTAGATTTGTAATTATATTTAACTTGGTATTTTCTCTAATGCAGGAAGGGCTCAAAAGAGACAAATTGATACAAGCCAAGGCCCAATATTGGAGGAAAGAAGCCAAGGAGGCATTCCAGAGCTCCACGTCGCGGCGCAAACATGTGCACGCCGCGACGTGATGGTTTCAGCTAGTGTAAGTCAGAGAAGAACATGGCCTACAACGTGTTCTCATACATGGGCTCCATGCCGCGGCGTGGGCTTGTTCACGCCGCGGCATGCATCGGCGAGCTGAGCCTATTTATTCTATTTTTCATGCTCTTTTCACACACTCTCTCAGTTTTCTCTTTAGGTTTTTAGGTTTTTAGCTTTTTAGGGTTAGAGGCTGCGGCTGGGTCCTCCATTGGAGGTAGAGATGGAGCTTGGGGAGCTAAGGATGGAAGCCCTCTTTCCTTTGGAGGAGGATCTGAGCTTCAATGGAGAAATCCATAAGCTTTCTCTTTCTCCATTTGCTTTCTTCTCTTCCTCATTCTTTGAGCATGTATTTTGATTTATATTTTCGTGTTCAATGATGTAGTAGTTGTATTTAGGGATGACTTTGGATCCTTTTATTAATATTAATGATTTGTTCTTCTCTGATTTTGTGTGGATCTTTGATTTTGTTCAATCATATTGTTCTCAACGCTCTTGAGTGTTTAGTCAACATTTAAGTTGATTTGATAAAATCTAATGAACCTAGACATAGAGATTTAGGTTTGAGATCGTATGTATGATTGATGCATGTTTGATTCTATTCCACTAGCGGGATGAGTTGATTCGCTAATGGGATAGAAATATACCTCTTAGTCATGCATAGCACATGTTTGAGAATAGACCTTAAAGAGTGGATTTTGTGTTAGCTCTCAAGGATACTTAGTGAGTTGGGAAAATGAAACTATGGTTAGATGACCTAGACATAGGCGTTTAGCTAATGTAGATTCTCAAGCTAACTTAATTATTGCATTCATATTTATGAGGAGGATTGCTTATTGTTAGTTGATGTAAAGGGTGAATGAGGATTTCCTTAATCTCTAACCATTATCTTTACCGCTTTTTAGTCTTTAGTTTAATTACTTTTGTCTATTTTTATGTTCTTGAATAAAATTAAGTAAGCTATCGGTTAATACTTAGCATTGGAAATAAACTTATCCTCATGGGAACGATCTCTTACTCTGTATCTGTATTACTTGTGCTACCTGTGCACTTGCGGTTAGCAAATGGGCAAATAAGTTTTTTTGGCCTAACAAGTTTTTGGTGCCGTTGCCAAGGATAAGGTTTATTTCCAAGTTGGTTAGCATGATAAGACTTTATGTCCTGGCAACGCCTAACAAGTTTTTAGCGCTATTGCCGGGGATAAAGCATTATTTTCGTATTGCTAATATTGACAATGAGTTTGCTTAGTTCTAATTCAACTTTTTTTTAAAATTTAATCCAATAAGTCCATTTGGACATGTTTTGGTTCTTAGCTTTTTAAGTCTTTAATTATGGAGTCATAGTGTGATTTTGTGTTTTCTTGCGTTTTTGTTGTTTGCACCTTGTTTAGTTCATTCAATAAGTCCATTTGGATATGTTGATCATTTAGCTTTCATAGTTTTGTTAAGTTTTTGTGTTTTTGTTGTTGATTTGCTTAAATATGTAGTTATAGCTTGATTTTGTGTTTTTGTTAAGTTTTTGTTATACATTCTGTGTTTTAAGTTAATAGACATGTTTTGCTAGTGCTAGAGGTCCCTTAGAAGCAAAAATGGCAACAAAGCTAAGTCTGCTGCAGAATTTTGCAGTCAGACCTCTCATGCCGCGGTGTAACCTTGCTTCACGCCTCGGCGTGCCAGTCTCTGCCATATCAGGAACATGCACCAGAGAGCTCCACGCCATGGTGCACACTTGTCCACGCCGCAGCGTGTCACCCCTGTTTTTGCATTTTTATATTTTTCTCTATTTTTCTTTATTTAATAATGCTCAGTTCTAGTTAGGCTGCTGTTTTGACTTACTCAAGTACCCAATAGACAATGAACACCAAGAACACACATTCACTTTGGTTTGGGGGAGTATCATTGCACGTTTTCACCCTTAATGCTTAATGTTTACACATGTTTTGATACTTTAAGTATATGCTAGTGATAGTCAACATGCTTTCATGATTATATCCTGTTTTGGCTATTACTGGTGAGCTGTTGATAAAAGTTTTAATTTTCAACATTCTTTGTACATGTTGTTATGCATTCTTGAATGGAAAATGATGGATCTTTGGAATGCATGACATTATGCCATTTGCTAGTGTGTGATGGTTGGCCAATGATATAAATGCTTACGATTGTCCTCAATTCTTTTATGAATCCATTTGCGATCTTGAAGCATGCTTAAGAAATCTTGTTTGTTTTTATGCATGATGTGTTTCTCACTTAGATGCTTATTTAACTTTAGAAAGATTTGAGTGTTTGTCTAGAGAATGTTTATGAATTATGCATGTGGGTGATTTCTTTTATCATTGAAATTGTTTTGGAACTCTCTTGAGGCGAAATCCTAGATTGTGCATGATTGAGGAAATGATTAGGACATTGTTTGGATCGATTGAGCCTTTCAAGCTTACCCTTACATGATTATATCCCTAGGTCCCTTTTTAAAGCCTTATAATTGTTTGGCCTTATTTGTTTTTCACCACCATTGTGTTCGTTAACCTGTTAACCATTCTAATGCATGTGAAAGCATTGCATTTTCTTCCTACCATCATTGTTTGTTCAGTACATGTTATGTTATTTCTTGAAGTGAGTTCAGTGATTAGGGGTATTAATATCTTCAATACAAAATGAGCCTGAAGGAACCAGATGCAGCCAAAGAAAAATCATTGCTTTGTGAAAAAAAAAAGAAAAATAAACAAAGGAATGAATGAGTAAAGAAAAGTACGAAAAGTAGCAAAATGGTTCTGGCAAGTTTTCTACATTCACTATTGAATACCCTTTTTAATATCAGTTAGTGGCTCATGAGTTGAAATAATATGTTATGTTTCTCAATGTTTGTATTGTATCATTTCCCATTCATTTCTTTCACCTATTACCATTGGCCTTACATTACAAGGTATAAAGTCCCTTTTGATCCTCGATCATGTGTAATTTACATTAGTGGAGAGAGAGTTGTGCTATAATTTTATGCAATCTTGATTTGTATCCATGTGCAGGTTCATAAACTTATCCGGATAAGCATGATTTGAAAAAGATAAGTTGAGCTTGCATGTTTGTGAGAGATATCGTGTGCATGATTGGAAGCTTGATTGATGGCATATTAAGGATTGTGTATGTATTGAGCTTAACTGTGAGGCATATGCATTCTTTGAGGGCCATTATAATCATTGTACACTGATTGTGGTTAAAAGAAAATTGAATTTATCATTGTTGAATGCATGTGAGCATGAATTGTCAAAGTGAGTTTTCTTAGTCATACTTTGTGTTACTCGAGGACTAGCAACTTCTTAAGTTTGGGGGTGTGATAACTCCATGAAATGTAGTTATTTATGCCCCATATTTGTGCTTCATGGCATGCTTAGTCCTTGTTCTTATGCATATTTGGAAGGTTTTATGCTTATATTTGTGGAATTCTATTTGGAAATCTTCCTTTATATTTTTTAGCAATTTGTGCATATTTGTTGATTGATTAAGTAGATTTGTAATTATATTTAACTTGGTGTTTTTTCTAATGTAGGAATGGCTCAAAAGAGACAAATTGATACAAGTCAAGGCCTAGCATTAGAGGAAAGAAGCCAAGGAGGCATTCCAGAGCTCCACGTTGCGGCGCAAACATGTCAACACCATGGCGTGATGGTTTCAGCTAGCGCAAGTCAGAGAAGAACACGGCCTACCACGTGTTCTCGCACATGGGCTCCACATTGCGGCGTGGGCTTGTTCACGCCGCGGCGCGCATCGGCGAGCTGAGCCTATTTATTCTATTTTTCACACTCTTTTCACTCTCTCTCTCTGTTTTCTCTTTAGGTTTCTAGGTTTTTAGCATTTTAGGGTTAGAGGCTGCAGCTGGGTCCTCCATTGGAGGTAGAGATGAAGCTTGGGGAGCTAAGGATGGAAGCCCTCTTTCCATTGGAGGAGGATTTGAGCTTCAATGGCGAAATCCATAAGCTTTCTCTTTCTCCCTTTGCTTTCTTCTCTTCCTCATTCTTTGAGCATGTATTTTGATTTGTATTTTCGTGTTCAATGATGTAGTAGCTATATTTAGGGATGACTTTGGATCCTTTTATTAATATTAATGATTTGTTCTTCTTTGAGTTTGTGTGGATCTTTAATTTTGTTCAATCATATTGTTCTCAATACTCTTGAGCGTTTGGCCAACATTTAAGTTGATTTGATAAAATATAATGAACCTAGACGTAGGGATTTAGGTTTGAGATCATATGTATGATTGATGCATGTTCGATTCTATTCCAATGGCGGGATGAGTTGATTTGTTAATGGGATAGAAATATACTTCTTAGTCATGCATAGCACGTGTTTGAGAATAGATCTTAAAGAATGAATTTTGTGTTAACTCTCAAGGACACTTAGTGAGTTAGGCAAATAAAACTATGGTTAAATGACCTAGACATAGACGTTTAGCTAATGTAGATTCTTAAGTTAACCTAATCATTGCATTCATATTTATGAAGAGGATTGCTTGTTGTTAGTTGATGTAAAGGGTGAAGGAGGATTTCTCTAATCTCTAACCATTATATTTACTGCTTTTTAGTTTTAGTTTAATTGCTTTCCTCTATTTTTATGTTCTTGAATAAAATTAGGCAAGCTATCGGTTAATACTTAGTATTGGAAATAAACTTATCCTCGTGGGAATGATCTCTTACTCTGTATATGTATTACTTGCGCGACCCGTGCACTTGCGATTAGTAAATAGGCAAACAAGTTTTGTTGGCCTAATAAGTTTTTGGCGCCGTTGTCGGGGATAAGGTTTATTTTCAAGTTGGTTAGCATGATAAGACTTTATGTCCCGGCAACGCCTAACAGCTGGAAATCCATTTTTATGCACCCAATAACTCATAAACAAGCCATTATCAAGTTCTCCAACAAGATTCAAGTCAAAACAACTAAAAACAACTCAAAACCTAAAATCACCACATCATGCCATAACTCAAGAATAAGATGGAGAGAGTAGGAAAATGAGTTAAGAATAAGGTTTTCCCCCACCTCAAACTTTAGAAGTTGAAATCACTAAGCAACTCGTCCTTGCTTGATGATTCTCCTCCTTTCCTTGATTCTTACTCTTTCCTTTGAGCTTTCTTGCTTCATGAAAGAAAAGAGAGAAAATTAAACAAATATCTCATTTGGGCCTTAAATAAGCCAAGCAACAGAAACAAGAGAACCGTGCCCTTATTTAGTCACTTAAGTGACTTACTATTCACCCAATCAGTTAAGAACACTTAGATTTATCCAAATCCAATTTCTTAACTTCCAACAATCTTAAAATAAATCTTAAGATTCATTAAAAAACTTGTTTCACCATTTTCACATTTTTTCATATCTATTGGGAGTCAATTTGGCATTAAAACACACAATCAATATATCTAAAAATGTCAAACTAACTCCGATTAACCTCAAACTTTAACTGTAACATAGTCCACCCATTTGTGACTTAGAAATAAACTCTCCACATTTATTTTCACTAACTAAGCAGTTTAAGCCAAAACTAGGGTTAGTAACAACTATATTTCACACATAGTGTTATAGCAAAGTGACTAAACATGCTCAGACAATCACAAAAATTTAACAAGCATGATAAACAAGTATTAGGCTATCTCCATAACTATATATAAGTCTATCATATTTTCAAGGGTATTACAATTACACTACCTCATCCAGTAGGCTTTTAACTTGAGTGCACTGTTTCACTTATTTACTCATGGACTTAATGCATAACACACAATATCACTTTGCTCGTGGGCCTAATTCCTTTATGTGCTTTCTTCTATTCACGTGTTCCAACTTCCAATTATCATGTCTTCTAGTCTTTGGGGTAGCCATTGTGGGGCCAGCTACTTCACTCCAAACCTTTTTATTTATTCTTTTTTTAATTCATAATTAAACTTGTCATTAGCTTCACGTTGTTGTCCTTGCTCAAATGGCTTTTGAAATTGCCTTCTTCAATTCAAGTTCCTCTCTAGCAAATAAAAGAGATTTATTTTAGAACGTATAATTGGCACATTGAGTAATTATTAGCGAGATAATAAATAATACCACAAAATTAATAGATTATCTTGTGTAATAGGATGTAATAAAGCCTAAATTTTATAGAAGAAATATGAAATATTAGATTATTATCACAACTCTCAATCAGCTTATTGTTAGTCACTAACAATGAAAGTGACTTAAAATAAAGCTCAAAGTAAACAATATATCCAACCAATTTAATCAAATCTAATTTATCTCATCTCAAGAATATCAGTCATGCATCAAAATACCACAATTGCCACAAAAATTCTACCATTATCAAACTCAAAGTGTGTGAATAATATAACTACTATAGCATATACTCATTGCCTCCAAATATCACAACTAAAATCCCTATTAGAAAACGTCTTTCAACCATATACAATCCTCACAAGAGTTGCACTCAACAATGAAAATCACTCAAAGGTATGGTGTCACTCATAGCAAGTATATGTGAGTAGAGTAATAAGCACAATTCAAAACAAATATCTGACATATAAAATGATAGAAAGAGCGCTGAAAAAATAGAATGAATATCATTTCATGGAAAGATGCCAACAAAAGATTTTACATCACAACTTAAGATTAGTCATGTATATTGGAAGAACCATACAACCCCTTAAGATCAAATAAGACTTTATTAAGCTTGTAATGTAGGTAAATGTTTCCTATGAAGGCTAAGGGAAACAATGAAAATCAAAAGTATTTCAATAATATTTAAATGTTTGATTTCTACACTATTGAATACAATTTTCTTTACCTTCTTTAAATTACTTTTTTTCCAAACTCCCAAACTAGACTTCTCTTTTTTTCCACTTCTTTTCTCAATTTTTTCTAACTTTGTAGCTTTTCAAATTTTTTTCTTCCTTTTCTTTTTTTGTTTTCACACTTTCACTTTGCTTTTTTTTTGTTTTCATTTTTCTCTTTTTTCCTTCCCTTATACCTTCCATATTGCAATAATATTGCTTCTTTCTTGAAACACTTTGGGAAAGGATTAAGAAAGAAAAGCTCAATAAATTAGTTCAAATGGGTGACTAGCGGTAATATGTGAAAGAGCAAAAACATTATTCCAAGGCTCAAAATACAAAATATGACCTAATATCATCTCTCAAGGAAATACACAATTCTACCAACTTTCATGACATCAGATGAAATGCAAGTGTGATATAAAACTTCTCTCTAGCTAAAAATAACAATAATGAAATGATCTAGTGAGAAAACAAAATTATGAGCACTAACAAGAAATATTATAAGGTCAAAAAAATACTCTTACAATAAAAATGAATGGCTTAAAATTCATTAGGTAAAAATAGTATCTACATGCTTCCATCAAGTTTTCTAATTATTTAAATTTCTCAACAAAGAGATATGCAGAAACAACTATGAATAATGTGAAACAAGTTAAGCAAGATGATAGAAAAAATTCTCCTCACAAAAGTAACATAATGATAACATGACTAAAATTCAAGTAACCCCTACCCCCAATTAAAACCAAACATTGTCCTCAATGTTTCAAATTAAATATGGACTTAAGAAATAATCACAAATATGCATCAAAGAAATTATTGGGACAAAAATAAACAGAGTAATGAGGATGAGTCACATACCTAAAATGTTTAGCAATTAAAAACAAAAGACAAGAAGAGGATAACTACACACTGACAATGGTTAGCAATGACAAAAATAATAAAAATAAAAAAGTAAAATGAAATAAACAAGCACACAAACTTTTTTTTTTTTGGGTTTTGAATTTTTAAATTTTTTTGGTGGCCAACACTATTTACATCCTCTTACAAAGACTTTGAAATCTAAGAGGCACTTAAGCCAACTCAATAAAAACAAAACTCAAATTAAAAACTCACCTCAGTTTTGGTGGATAGGATCATCTACCAAAGTATCTTCTACATCTGGATCCTTCAACTCAAAGTACGACTTCAACCGCTGACCATTTACTTAAAAAATATTACCAGTCTTGAGATTCTCTATCCCAATAGCACCATGAAGGTAGACAGTCCTCACAACATATGGGCCAAACTACCTAGATCTCAATTTACCTGGAAATAAATGCCAGCGAGAGTTATACAAAAGGACTTTTTGACCAAGTTGAAAAGACTTCCTAAAGATATAACTATCATGCACTCTCTTCATCCTGTCCTTATAAGACTTTGCACACTCATAAGCATCATTACAAATTTCTTCCGATTCATTGAGATAAATTTCCTTTAATTACTAGTCTTATCTAACTCAAAATTAAGATACTTGATAACCCAATATGCTTTATGTTCTAACTCAACAGGGAGATGACAAGCCTTAGCATAAAAATTCTATATGGAGACATCCCAATAGGAGTCTTAAATGTCATGCGGTATGCCCATAATGCATCATCTAGACATAAAGACCAATCTTTCCTAGAAGGGTTTACAGTTTTCTCCAAAATTCTTTTAATCTCCCTATTAGATACCTCAACTTGACCACTAGTTTGCATGTGATAAGGGGTAGCTACCTTATGAGTGATGCCATACTTTTTCATTAAATGCTCAAATGGCCTATTATAAAAATGTTTGCTCCTATCATTAATGATAGCCCGTGGTGTCCCAAAACTTGCAAAAATATTTTCTTTCAAAAATTGGACAACCACCTTGTGGTCATTTCTTTTACATGTTTTTGCCTCAACCTATTTGGAAACATAGTTAACACCAACAAGAATATACAAATAACCAAAAGAGTTAGGAAATGGTCCCATAAATAAATACTCCAAACATCATATAATCAATAATCAAAATAGGATTCAAAGACATCATATTTTTCTTACCAATGCTCCTAAACTTTTGGTATCTTTCACATGCAGAATATTAAGCATGAGAATCACAAAAAATAGAAGGCCAATAAAAACCACACGAAAATTTTGCCTGTTGTTTTCTTAGAGCTAAAATGCTTGCCACACGCATGATCATGGCAAAAAGATATAATACTTTGTTGTTCCCATTCAGGAATTCATCTCCTAATAATCTAATTAGGATAGTATTTAAACAAGTATGGATCATCCCAAAAGAAATGCTTGACTTGAGACAAGAACTTCAATCTTTCTTGTTTACACCAATGGGTTGACATTTGCAAAGTAACTAAATAATTTACAATATCAGCATACTATAGGATTTGTGAAACATGCAATAACTGTTCATTAAGAAAAGATTCTATAACAAGAGAAGTATCACTATCATGCTCAATAACCAATCTAGACAAATGATTAGCAACCACATTTTCAACACCCTTTTTATCCCTGATTTCAATGTCAAATTCTTGCAAAAGTAAAACCCACCTAATAAGTCTAGCATTGGCATTAGCTTTAGCAAACAAATATTTCAATGCATCATGATTAGAATATATCATAACTTTTGATCCAACAACATATGATCTAAATTTGTCTAAAGCAAACACAATAGCTAGCAATTCCTTCTTAGTGGTGGAATAGTTAAATTGGGCAGCATTCAAAGTCTTACTATTATAAAAAATCACATGAAGCAACTTATTCACTCTTTGCCCTAAGAAAACACCAATAGCATAATCAGAAACATAACACAAAATCTCAAAAGGTAAGCTCTAATTAGGTAGCTTAATAATCGAAGCAGAAGTCAATTCAAGTTTCAGCTTATTAAAAATTGTAAGCATCCATCATCAAAAACAAATGAAACATCATTATGAAGAAGGTTGCATAATGGCCTTTCTACCTTGCTAAAATCCTTGATGAACCTCTTGTAGAAACCTACATGCCTTAGAAAAGATCTAATTTCTTTCACAAATTTAGGGGGAGGAAGGGTAAAAATTAAGTCAACTTTAGCCTTATCAACCTCAATGCCATCTTTATATATAACGTGACCAAGCACAATACCCTTTTTAACCATGAAATGACATTTTTCTCAATTAAGCACAAGATTCTTTTCTTTACACCTGGCCAAAACCAAAGACAAGTAATGCAAACAATCATCAAAAGTAGACCCAAAAACAGAAAAGCCATCCATGAACACTTCTAAAAATTCACCAACCATATAAAAAACATACTAATCATGCATCTCTAGAAAGTTGCAGGTGCATTACATAACCCAAAAGACATACGACGATATACAAAAGTACCAAATAGACATGTAAAAGTAGTATTTCCTTAATCCTCAGGTGCAATGGAAATCTGATTATATCCTGAATATCCATTTAGAAAATAATAATATTCATGATCAGTAAGTCTTTCCAACATTTGATCAATAAAAGGGAGATGGAAATGATTTTTTTTAGTTACAACATTCAATTTCCTATAATCAGTACACACTCTCCATCCCATTTGCACCCTAGATGGAACTAACTCATTGGCCTTATTTTCAATCACAGTTATTCCAGACTTCTTAGCCACAACCTGCACAGGACTAACCAATTTAGTATCAGAGATAGGATAGATAATCCCTAAATTTAACAATTTGAACATGTCTTTTCTAACTACTTCTTGCATGATTGGGTTCAAACACCTTTGGGCCTCACGAGTAGCTTTAGCACCCTCCTCTAAATGAATCCAATGCATCACTACTGAAGGACTAATACCCTTAATATCTGTAGCTGACCATCCTATAGCTTCCTTATACTCTTTCAATACGTCCACTAACTGATGTTCTTGAGACTTATATAAATCAAAAACTACAATGACAGGTAATGTCTCTTTAGTTCCTAAAAACACATACTTGAGGATGCTCGGCAAGGGCTTCATTTCTATCTTTGATGGCTCTATAATGGATGGCAAAGGTCAAGATAAAGACAAGGTGATTGGTTGGACTATGGGTTGCCACCTATCCACATTCATTAGCGGGATGAAATCTAAAAAAAATTTGTACCCCTAATGATTGACTTGAGGGTGCTCGACGAGGACTTCATTTCTAACTTTGGTGGCTCTACAATGGATGGAAAAGGTGGGGATAAAGACAAGGTGATTGGCTGGACTATGGGTTGCCACCTATCCACATTCATTAGAGAAACAAAATCTAACAAAAAATTTGTACCCCTAATGACTGAATCAATATCAAAATTAGCATTAAAATGATTCAAGCATGCCAATAATGGATCATCACAACTAGAATGCATAAATGAGTTATGAACCAAACTATCAATTAAATTATCATTATCATCAGGCATCAGTTTAATGATATGAAAAGCATTAAGCTCAACAGTCATGTTCCTAAATGATAGTTTCATCACACAACTCCTACAATTAATTAACGCATTAGATGTAGCAAGGAATGGACGACCCAAAATAACATGAATTGGGGGATAGGGACCACAAATAGGCTCAATATCAAGCACAACAAAATCAACAGGAAAGTGAAAATTCTTAATTTTTATCAACACATCCTCAACAATGCCCTTAAGATATTTAACAAGTCTATCAACTAATTAACAATTCATCTTAATTGGTTTTAACTGCCCTAAAACCAACTGCAAGTAAATAGAATAAGGCAACAAATTAACACTTGCACCTAGATCTAGTAAAGCTATCTCAATATGATCCCCAATTTTATAAGCAATAGTAGGTGATCCAGGGTCTTTATACTTAATAAGATATTTATTGAGAATCACATAACTTACCTACTTTATCAAAAAGGCCTTCTTGGGAACTGATAGACTTCCTCTTCACAGTGAGAAGATCTTTCAAGAATTTAGCATACGCAGGAACTTGTCTAATAACATCAAGAAAAGGCAAGTAAATTTGCACTTGTTTAAAAATCTCTAAAATATCACCTGACTGCACAGTGTTTTTGGGGTTTATTAATCTATGAGCAAAAGGGACCCTAGGCACATACTCCTTAACTTCAGGCTCTACAACTTTAGGAGTAGACACATTAAGCTTTGAGGGCACATTATCCTCATCTAAGTTACTCTTATCCCTAGAACTATTGGCTTTTAATTTCATATTATCCCTCATAAGATCTACAACATGATTATCTATTTGCTTCCTAGACCTAAAGGTGGTGATAGATTAAACCTACTTATTTTTCCTATTAGAGTTAGATGTTTCATGAACTGTATACTATCCTTTGGGATTAGGGATAAGCTGACTAGAGAACTTTTCTCTCTCTCTTTCTGTCATCTGACTGGCCAACTGACCCATTTGAACTTCAAACTTTGCTATAGCATTAGTGTGTATTTGGGTAACATTCTTTATCTCTTGAATGGCATTGGTAGTCACTTGGCTGATATTTCTCATCTCTTGCATAAATTGACCAAGACTCTCCTCTAGTGATGATTGTTGCGTAGATTGACCTGCTTCTTGATTTGGAAAATATGATGGTTGTTGGTAACCTTGGTTAGGCTGTTGGAACTGAGTCTGACTCTCCATAAGTTGACCACCTAAGTTACTTGAAAAGTTATTTTGCTTCCAAGAAAAATTGGAGTGATTTCGTCAATTAATATTATAAGTATTTGAAGAAGTATTAGCAAAAGATCTCCTTATTGTGTTTCCCTGCTAAAAAAAACAATCATTATTAGGTGCACAATAAAAGAACACATAAAAGAACCATGCATATTACTCCTAGAAACCTTTATTTAGTGACACTATTAGCCTAGCCAAGTCCCTTATTGAGTGATAGGGACTTAACTTCACGTGCAATATCATCTAGTCTAGCTTTGATATTTGTATCCTCGCTAATCTCATATAAACCTCCCTTCTTAGGTTAGGTTGATCTACCCTACGATTAGCAAAGTCCCACTATTGAGAATTTTTAGACAAATCCTCAAAAAACTTATAACTCTCTTGTGCATTCAAATTCAAAAATGTGCCACCATTCATAGACTCAACCAAACTCGTATTAGATTGTGTCAACCCATTATAAAAATATTGCACAAGGTGCCATTTTTCAAAACTATGGTGAGGGCACCTCACAAGTAAATCTTCAAACCTTTCCCAACTTTCAAAGAATTTTTCATGGTCTTCTTGATAAAAATCTGAAATTTCCCTTCTCAAAGAATTTGTTTTGGACATGGGGAAAAAATTAGATAAAAACTTTTTGCACAACATTTCCCATGATGTAATAAAGTTAGAAGGTAAAGAATTCAGTCAAGTTTTTGCTTTATCTTTCAATGAAAAAGTAAAGAGACACAAACGTATAGATTATGCAGAAAAAATTTGAAATTTAAATGTTTCACAAATTTCTAAAAAAATCCTTGACATGCAAGTATGTGTCTTCCCTATCTAAGCTATGAAAAATTAGAAGCAGATTAATAACTTGAGGTTTAATATCAAAATGGGTAGTAGTAGTAGTAGTAGTAGTAGTAGGTAAAACAATGCATGAGGGTGGATTCACAGATATTGGGCAAAATAATTCTCTAAGTGGTCTAACATCATCTCCTTGTACAGCCACATCCATCTCTATTATGGTTTCTATATCTACTCTCACTAAATTATGTGTTCGATCACAAACTCAAGTTGTCATGCAATGCTCAAATAGCAAAAAAGAAAATTAAAGAAAACAAAGCAATTAAATTAAAAATAAAATAAAATAAAATAAAAATAAGATAAGGCAAATAAGAAACATAAATAAAAAAACTAGTAAAATAGAAAAATTTAACAAATACTTAACTTTTAACTAACTAAGTCCCCAGTAATGACACCAAAAAACTTGTAACTTTTTTAAAAAGCCTTTAAATACTCGTAAGTGCACGAGCCGTACCAAAATATAATTGAGCAAGTACGAGATTGATCCCACGGAGTCTTAGAGTTAATTTTAAGTATTGAAAAATTCTTTTTAATCTAGTTGCACAAATTGACGAACCAAAGATGTAAAAATAAAATATAATAAATAACTAAAATAAAAGAATAAATTAAAAGTAAGCAAGTATGTGGATAAGGTTTCTACCAGATGTAAGAAGACTGAGGGTCAAAATCTACAAAGATTAATTTTAATATTAACTATGTTAAATTATTATACCCAAATATTTTAACTCATGAGTATCAAGCGGCAAAGCATGTGATCACAAAAAGATCTATCAATGAAGCATTAAAAATAATAATAAAGTGTATGATAAAATTTCTTAAATCAATAGTAAATTATCAAATCATCAAATGTACCCCTAATAAGAAATTACAATTGATATCTAACAATTACCACCAACACTCAGATAATACAAATAAATTGTAAAGCATGAGAAAAGTATGATTGAACTCATCTAAAAATTTATTCATATAATCTGATAGGAAAATAGAATCAATAAACATTAAATTCAAAAATTAGATAAAAATAATTCAGCATAGTAATGTCAAAACAATCAGAGTTTCATTATCTCCTTAATACAAAAAATTTAGTAAAACATAATAAAATTAAAACACAATAAAATCATCTCACTAATATTCTCCATTGCATAAGCGGTGTTGCGTCTTTTGCTCTGCGCCTCATGTTGTGCTGCCAATCCCAATCTTTAATCTATTTTCTCTCTCTCGAGTCACGTGCCTCTAATTCTCAATTCTTTCTCCTGTGGTGCTACTATGCTTCCTTTATATCCCATCATTACATCGCCTCATCTAGTAGGCTTTTAACTTGAGTGCACCGTTTCACTTATTTACTCATGGGCTTAAAACATATCACATAATATCACTTTGCTCGTGGGCCCAATTCCTTTATGTTCTTTCTTCTATTCAGGTGTTCCAACTTCCAATTATCATGCCTTCAAGTCTTTGGGGCAACCATTATGGGGCTAGCTACTTCACTCCAAACTTTTTTATTTCTTCTTTTTAATTCATAATTAAACTTGTCATTAGCTTCACGTTGTTATCCTTGACCAAATGGCTTTTGAAATTGCCTTTTTTCAATTCAAGTTCCTCTCTAGCAAATAAAAGATATTTATTTTAGAACCTGTAATTGGCACATTAAGTAATTATTAGCGAGATAATAAATAATGTCACAAAATTAATATATTATCTTGTGTAATAGGATGTAATAAAGCCTAAATTTTATAGAAGAAACATGAAATATTAGATTATTATCAGGCACCACCTGCAGGTGATTGAGAACGCCATCTCAAATTTAGTTAATGGTAGCTGCATCCCAATCCAAGTAAAGAGAGCCTCGTACATATAAATAAAGTGTTCGCCCTCCGTACGATTCGAGCACACCCTCTCTTCCTCCAACGGGTGCCGGATCATAAACTCCCAGTCTCTAAGTACCTCCATAGTTAACTGCAAGTACTGTTACTTCTCTAGGATGTCTTATGCAATCCTCACGTTGGAAGGAGTGCCCAAAACCTCCTAGTCCACCCACCAATTTCTATTGACATCTCAGGGGAAGACGAGCTTCTTCTGCTCCATGGGTATAGCCTCCCCCGCTCTGCAGGTGCAACCCTCCAGGTTCGTGCTATACCTACAAAGGACGCACTCAAATTAGATTCAGAAGAATTACTCATGTCTCATACGACCATCATAAGCTTGGAGAGCAGATGGGCTGGCCTACACCTTGCCAATTTCCTAGCTTGGTCCACCCTCCGGAACGCCTCCATGATCCTCATCATAGTCAAGAAAGTTAGACCCTTATCAGAACCCCCACCATAGACTTGAAGCCTCCGCCACGCTTACGGTGGCGGGGATAATGGAGGACTCAAAACCTCCAAGGACGGGCCACTATTATGTGCCTTCTCCTCACTTCTCAACATTTTTCGCCACTAAATAAAGAAAAGGGCGAAAATGAAAAGGGTGAAGTCGAGGAGTACCTTAAATTCTGGGGGAAAAGATAAGCTTTGGATGGTAAAAAAAAGTGTTGAGGAGGCCTTGAAACACCAACAACAACCACAGAAGACGCTGAGAATCACCCAAGTCATTAGAGAGAGAAAAACTGGAGTACTGAAATTTGTAGTACGGGTTCGGGCAAAGGAGTGGGAAGGACCCAACCCTGCCCCTATTTATAGGCGTGGGAAGTCACCCCCCAAACTGCTACAATTAATGGGGACATGTATGCCGTTTTGTTGATGCGTCGTTTTGTTCGAAGTGCCTCATCGTGACACCCTTTTTTTTTAAAATTGAAAAGTGGCTCATTATGATGTTACGAACCCCAAACGACGGCACCCACTACTCTTCAACCACGTGTCATACCATTTCTGAACAAAATCAACTCAAAGGACGATGCTGAGAACATTCGAAACTAAAGCGACGTGTGGCTCCCTGAAAGGACACTTAAGTTGGACACCAGACCTTCGACAAGATCTTGCGGTAAAGCAACACCCTAGATCTCGATCCAAGATTGGACTGCAACATGGACCCCACAAATTGCATGGGGATAACCTACTACCTATCCCAGACATTGGCACAATGACCTAAGCAGAGTGATCCATCGTGGATCTCAGCCTTATTCATAAACCCCGAAAACCCACTACGATATACCACAGATCTCGGCCCTTTAGAAGAACACTGCAAGATCTAAAGTTGACACAACGACTCGAATCCTTTTGTTGATAGCGTGTTGTGTTCTCTAATTGAACTCAAATTTTGACACTTACGTGTCCCTTCAAAGGGCCAAACTGGGGGCAACTGTTCTAGACCGAGTTATGGATTCATAGAACTGGAGTAACCTGACTCACTAGGCTGGCACCCAAATATGTTATGCGTATGAAGCAGCTCATCCACTAAGCATGTCCCCCTCGACAAAAAAAAGGAGATGTCACTCCACACAAAAAAAGGGGACAAATTATTCGAACTAATGATTTCTCGTACTCCAAGGAAACAATGTATAATACGCACTGAATTACTCAGATCCCCCTACACTTTTTATACGCTCATATGTCCATATATATATATATATATATATGCTAGGCAAGAGGACAAAGGTATGCCCTAAATCCATGACACACTATCCTCCTTGCACAGATACTGACTGGAGCTTCAGAGTATCTTTTGCAAGTATCCACTCCCTCGCTTCATGATTGTGAAAGTTGTGCCTACGGAAGATACCACCATTTCTTACTTATTTAGGTAACCCTTATTACTCAGTTCAAAACACACGTGAATTAACATTTCTTATAAGTAAACAAATGAAATGGATGAATAGTATGAGAGAGATTTATTTATTTATTTTATTTATTTATTTATTATTATTATTATAGTTAACAGGGGAAGCTGGCTTTTCTAACTAGGATTTGGATAGGGAATGGTGGATGGGAAGCAAACGCTTGACCTTTATCTTTGGTGGGACCGTAGAACACCATCCAAGCTACACCTTAGGGACAAAGATTCATTGATATTTTTTGAGTAAGAAAAATTACTTTCTTATTATTTGATCAGAATTGTTTCCCACATTATTTGTATTTTTAACGTTATAATTTATAAATCACAAACTCATCTTTTTTGTGCCGTGTTAATGTGTCAGACATATGTTTAATATGACACATCAATAACACATATCTAATATCTGATACAACACATTGATAACACGTGTTTGACATGCATCCATACATGTCTAATTTAAAATTTATTTTATTTGGTTACAACTTAACATGGACACTAATAGTCTTTTCTAATATTATTATTTTTACTAAGATAAGTTCATTTAATTTTTTTAAAAAATATCAATAAAAATGATATTTTATTTTTAAAATAATTTACAAAATAATAAATATTAACACATAATATATATATCAAATATTATAAAACTATTTTTGTATTTAAAATATTATAAATCTCAAAGTTTATATATATATATATATATATATATATAAAAAATTATTATAAAAAGATGAGAAGAATAAATTTTTATCATATATAATTATATATAAATGATAAAAATTATCGTGTCCGTGTCAATATCCACAATTTTTAGAATTTAATTTGTTGTTCGATTCGTGTTGTGTGTCAACGTTTGATAGGTTATAATTGAGGTATAAGACATTTAAGAGAAATCCCTTCACTATAAAAGCAGGCAAGAATTTCTCATTGGATGGGGCTTGGCCGAAAAACGACTGATTCAAGCTCAAGGTGTTCCCATAACGCTGGTGACGCCTGTCCCAACCCCAAACTGCCACTCTATAACCTTTTCCACCCAAGCACCGCCTACATCATCCTTACACACCGTGACACCGATACCCTTTTCATTCTATATCACTATCGGCTTCCTAATCTCAGTTCCTACCATCACCTCTCTTACCTCTTGTCTTGTGTCCACAACACTTCCTCCCCCATGCAACTTTTCTCGCCGCCAGCTTTATGTTTTCAGTCTTCTCAGTTCCTTAATCACCCTTCCCTCCTCCTCCTCATATCACTGGTCTTCTGTTCTTTGTTTCTTCTCTTTCCTTTCCTCCAATGGTGGCACAACCACCACAAGGACAAACGCTTGCCCCCTGGTTTCATGGGTTGGCCCTACCTAGGAGAGACCCTCAAGCTCTACACTGAAAACCCAAATTCCTTCTTCTCCAACAGGCAGAAACGGTATATATATACATGTGATGTAGCTCTCATGTCATACACAAAAACGCAGCAAATTATATATATAAGTAAATATTTGAATTTGCTTTTGATGTTTCATGATTCTGAATTGTACGTATAGGTATGGAGACATATTCAAGACTCACATACTGGGTTGTCCTTGTGTGATGATATCAAGCCCCGAGGCAGCTAGAACTGTGCTTGTGACTCAAGCACATCTGTTCAAGCCAACATACCCTCCAAGCAAAGAGAAGCTAATAGGACCAGAGGCTGTTTTCTTTCAGCAGGGTGCCTATCACTCCATGCTCAAGAAGTTGGTTCAGGCCTCATTTTTACCTTCTACTATTAAGAACTCAGTCTCTGAGGTGGAACAAATTGTCCTGAAACTGGTGCCAACTTGGGCCAACAGAACCATCAACACCTTGCAAGAGATGAAGAGGGTATGTTACATTACATGTGTCAGTTACTGACACAACCATTTTTCATATATATTTGACTCTGAACATCAAGAATCTCATGAAATTTTATTGTTTTGGTTTGTTAGTATGCTTTCGAAGTAGCTGCAATCTCGGCCTTTGGTGAAACAAAGGAGCTCGAAATGGAAGAAATCAGAGACCTATATAGTTGCTTGGAGAAGGGCTACAACTCTTATCCTTTGCATCTTCCTGGAACTTATTATTGGAAGGCAATGAAGGTAAAATAAAATTTCTTTTTCGGTTTTTTTTATATAGTTTGTGCAATTATAATTATGTAATCAGGACTAATAAATTATTTTCAACTATACTTATGTGCTTGAAATATTTATTTTGCATAACACAGTACTTTCTTAATTATTTATTTATTGGTCAAATCTATATATATGAAGGCAAGGAAGCTTCTGAATGAGACTATAAGGAGGTTAATACATAGAAGAAAGGAAAGCAGGAACTTTGGTGGAGGGTTATTGGGAGTTCTGTTGCGAGCCAGAGGTCACAAGATATACCAGCTCACTGATTCTCAGGTTGCTGATAATCTCATAGGTGTGATCTTTGCTGCACATGATACTACAGCAAGTGCTCTAACATGGGTTCTAAAGTACTTGCACGACAATGTCAATCTCTTGGAAGCTGTGACGGTCATACAATTTCTCCCTCTTACTCCTTTTCTTTTTTTTCTTGAATTTTCTTCTCACTCATGATTTTGATTCTTTTTCCTGTAAATCTTAATTTTTGCAGAAAGAACATGAAGGAATCAAAAGCAAACTAGCTACAGAAAACCGAGGACTTTCATGGGATGATACCAGGCAGATGCCGTTCACTAGCCGGGTAAATTAATTCATTCTTACTTTCTTATTACTCCATTTGCTATGTTCTTTTTCTTTTAACATAATATAGGTCCAGTTTGTTCAATAATGACAAATAATATCATCGATTTTGTACACTAAACAACCACTTTGATAGCATTTATTGATATTGGTCAATTTAATGTCACTATAAATGGAGAAAAAATATATGACGTCGAAGGACAAAAATGGACATTTACTTCTTCTTTTTTTCGTTTCTTCTAGTAAAGTATCATTTTCATAACTTGAACTCATCTAAATTTTCAACTAGCTCAGCTCCTGGGCCTAATTCAATTCTTCTTTTATTTCTTCTTTTGTTTTTTTAATAAAATGGGAAATTTAATATCTCGATCTTGATTAAGTATAGTATTATAAAGGTTGTGATTTAGAATGCAATTAAAATGACATTCAGGTCATCCAAGAAACACTGAGAAGTGCAAGCATACTGTCATTCACATTCAGAGAAGCAGTAAAAGATGTTGAGCTGAAAGGTTACACTATTCCGAAAGGTTGGAAGGTCCTTCCACTCTTCAGAAGCATTCATCATTCTGCTGATTTCTTCCCTCAACCAGAGAAGTTCGACCCTTCAAGATTCGAGGTAACGTATCTCCACACGTGCACACAAAATTTAATTGAAAAAAATAATAATAACAATCCAAATAACTAGAAGATTTAAGAACCAAGGGTTATTAAAGCGGGTCATGGGAAGGTTATATTTTATCTTTTATGTCAGAAACATAGGGTTATCTATGGTTAGATTATCCTGTGGAAAAGTCCTTTTCATTTCCTATTTGAATCTTCCCTATTTAGGTGATTCTGTGTTTTTGAAATCTTGCTAGTATCAGAGCACGTGATCCAAATTTGTAGGCTAGTACAATAATAAATTTCTCTACCCGTTTTGTTCAACAATAGTAGCTATATAGTATACTAAGACATTAAACAGTGTTAAAGAGAT
The DNA here is from genome assembly GCA_029884595.1 of Ormosia semicastrata. NCBI lineage: Eukaryota > Viridiplantae > Streptophyta > Magnoliopsida > Fabales > Fabaceae > Ormosia > Ormosia semicastrata. The sequence continues at coordinate 3,059,365 of JAQQTO010000062.1, forward strand.
ATGGGGTTGACTTAGTTTATGTGATGCTGCAGGTGCCACCGAGACCAAACACATACATGCCATTTGGAAATGGAGTCCACTCCTGTCCAGGCAGTGAGCTGGCTAAGCTTGAGGTTCTTGTCCTCCTCCACCACCTCACCGTTTCTTACAGGTATATCTTCTCTCCCTGATGTCATCATACATTGATCAGTATGATATTATCATTAAGTTCATTATATACAAATTAAGGCTAAGATCAATATTTGTCACAACCATGAGCAAATGATAATAGAAACAAAACTCAGAACTTAGTCTCACTTTAGTAAGCATGATTGTGGCCCATTATATAACAGACTCTTCGTTTTAGATGAGTCCGTTACAACAATACAATTAGTCTGGATCTTGTACGAACCTTTTGCAAAATTAATTTGTCTGCTACTCGAGATCTCTCAATTGACTAACAGAATATTGATTGATAATGGTGGTCCTATAATTAGTGGTGTTCCTTAAGATGTGGAAGTGGTCCTTCTTGAAGTATAGTGAACATAGGGTTTCTTTTAGACTGTATATTCCTATATATTATGGCTACTGAACAAGTGAATAGGGATCTCATCAATAAAATAATTGTTATACATAAAAAATTATTTATGTATTTCATACGTATACGTGGCAAACATGCATGGTATTGACACCAAACGTGTTCATAAGACTGCTGCACATGGAATTTGTTTCAAAGCAAGGATCAATGTAAAATTTACCACTAAAATTACTCCCAAAAAAAAAAAAAACTCACCACTAAATAATTAATATTATAATTTTATGTTTTTAAGTTTTTTCGTAAATATATTTTTTTGTCTAAAAAAAGCAAGAGAAAGTTAAAATTATTTTCACTAACCAAGATATTAATCAATCTTTGAGACAAATTCCATAAACTACACTAACAGTATGTTTGGATAGCAGAATTATAATTAAAATATATAATTTTAATTTTAATTTTAATTCTTTCAGAAATGAATTAATTGAGAATCTTAAATTCTATATTTGAGATTATCAAAGAATTAAGATAAAAAATTATAATTTTATTTAAAAGTATTATTTAAAAATATGATTAAAACATTAAAAATTATTTATAAAAATTAAAATTACAGTAATATTTTTATAATATAATAGTCATTTTTTTCATAAATAAAATTTTCATGAATATTATTTTAGAAAAAAATAAATAGCTATTATAATAATTTTATATAAATATAAAAATAATTTTCTATATAAATATAGAATCTTAATAAATATGATTGTTCATAAATAAATATGAGAGAGAGAAAATTTGATTTTTAAACTATGAAATTAGTAATTCTTAAGGTATAAGTTAAGAATTGAAAAAGACTTAACTTAATTATTTTTTAATTCCATTGAATTAGTTTATGGAATTACAATTCCATTCTAAATGACATTTCAATTATAAAAATTAAAATTAAGATGTCTAATTCAAATTTCAAATTCTAATTACATGCTCAACTCTAAAAATCAAACGGATACTAAAAAGAAAAGAGAATTTTTTTTTAGTTCTATGAAGATATAAGTGTCATTACTTTGATTCTTTAAAAGAATTTGATCATTAATGTAGTTCCTCGATCATGAAAAAGGAACATAAATTCGATCTTCCGTATATATTAATATTAATTTAATCCCTCAATTATTGAAAATACTATCAATTTATTCTCTTATATATAAAAAAATACACCACTTTAATCCCTAAGTCTCTCTATTTATATAAAAGAATACTGTTTTGATGTCGCCTTCTATAATTGAAAGATTAAATTAACGATAAAATTCTTTAAAAAATCAAAATGATCTCTTTGGTAGCCACTTCATCAATGAGTAGGACTTTACACTGATCCCTATTACTATCTCATCCAATCAAAATTACTTGTCCTTTAGTTTCACAAGCAAACTTCGTCCAGAATTACTCAAAACTTCACACTCGTAGGACCCTCTCAATCATAAAATGGTACTATAAATAAAATAGACTTGTCTTTCTTTTTCAGAATGGTCCCAAAAATAAATAAGTTTAGTAAGAAGTTTTCCAAGTTACATATAAGCTTCATATGCATCAAACATTAGATTTGGTAATAGGAATTTGTTAAGAGATAAAAAAATCATTTATCTACTTTAACCTACAGTTTAAACTTCTAGGAAACATATGCTTCAACCTAACAATTTAAACTATTAAGAAAAGTAGTCTTTAATATAATATATATCTTGAGTTCATATAACCAAGTGATTAAGCTTTTAAGAGAGTTATTTTATAACATGTTATAAAACTTTATATAACTAAGTGATCAGAAATTCGATGAGCACAAAGTAAAGTGAACATATACATATTGTCTACACTTCAAGCCCCAAAATATTGTGTGAGAATATGCATTAAAGATTTAAATCATTCTTAGGATTTTAAGTATCAACATACAGGTAATAATATACTAATATTTTAAAAATTAAATTAGAGATCAAATTATCGAGAGTTTTAAATTATAATTTAATTAATTCAATAAGCTGAATTAATGATTCAACTAAGACTAAATCAGACAATATAATAAAAAAATTGGACAAAATAATAGAGTTGATTCATGATTTAATCGGATTAATCAGCCACTCCAATTTAATTTTTAAAATAGTAATATATATTTATTTATATATTCGTTTGAATCACAATAAAATTAGTCCACGCAATTTGCCAGCTTGATCAAATGACAGGAACACATGTGGATTGCCACCAGCTGTGAAAACCAAGACAAACTCCATGATGTTAGCCCTTATCAGTCAAATTTCAAAGGAACAAGTTTTACTCGACACCACACGTAGATCTGCACAATTATACACCACATCATATTTCACCTTGTCCTCATCATAGATATTAATTTGGAACGTGACCCTGACCCACCTACTCATTTTGCTCTTCCATTCGAAACGCAGACGGCTGATTAGTCGGAGAATGTTAGAATATGCGCTGCCTGCCTTAGTACCATAACCATTGCATTGACAAGATGGATTTTGTCAATGGCGTTGATATATGACGAAAGGAAAATAGGTGTTGCAGAATCATGTAAAAAACATTATAAAATTTAAGTTGTCGGTAAAAATTAACTATTATTTATAAATTTATTAAAAAAATGAAAAAACTATTAGATATATTCTATGACTTTCAATTCTGATAAATGATTTGGAAGAATAAGGGCTGAAATTAATGTTTTGCCAAAAATGTCTATTTCTCATACAGATTTTGCCAAATTTATACTAATCCTCGTTATGATGGTTGCTTTAGGTGGCAAGTTGTGGGAAATGAAGATGGAATACAATATGGTCCTTTTCCTGTGCCCAAACATGGATTACCGGTAAAGATATCCCCCAGGAGCAAGATATTTACCTGAAGTTGCAAATTTCAGACTAGCGTATAGAACTCAGATTCAGAACATGTTAAGAAAGTGGGTCCAAAGCAATTTGTCCCCTGTCAAGATAATCAATGATTTTATTTTTTTTAGGTGATACATATTTCTTTTTGGTTATTTTTTTTTTCTTTTGTAGCAGAGATTCTCCTCCTATCTATATAAGCCTCAGATGGGATGGATCTAGCTACTATTGGTTACTGGTAGAGCAAATGTCTTATCTTAAGATTTAGTTTAAGTTTATCTATGATATGATTTAATTTATTGTGAATTTATCTCTTGTTAACTTTAGTTATTATTTTCATTTCTTTTTATTTTTATCTTATCATATTGTTATATTATGTAATCTATTTGTCTATATAATAAGCATTTTGGTCTAACTCTCATTGAGTTTAGCCAACGTTTTATTTAAAATGTCTTTATGGTATCAAAGTGCATATTATGTCTAATGTCTTAATTTAAGGATGACAAATACCTCCATCACCTCCATCAGTGGTAAAACACTTGCACCTATGCAATATATTATTGCTCCTATAACATCTAAAAACCTAGAAATGCATTTAGATTCACCGATCCTGACTACTTTCATTAGTGCCGGTCTAACAAACTCACTCATGCATGATTAACAAGTCATCTCATGAAAACTATTTCAATGGTAAATGTCATATCCATCACCAGAATCTTTGGTGACTTTTTCAATGGAGAAACGTTCCTTTTTCTATGATCCCCTCTCTTCAGACATGCATGTCTCTTAGAAAGAGGTTTGATCACTTTCAATCGTAGTGCATATCCAATCATCTTGAGAATCCCCTCGATATGGCCATAGATGTTTTAACTGACATTCTAATATGTCTTTCACCTTCTGAGCTCATTATTTTCTAAGATTCAAATTTGGCCTTTATGTAGCAACGTCCAATTTGAAAGGGGGTGATAATTTAGTTAGAATTTATCTCTTTGTTATGTTTAGTTATTTTCATCTCCTTTTGTTTTTATCTTATCTTATCATTATTTTATGTAATCTATTTGCCTATATAATAAACACTTTAGCTTAACTCTTATTGAGTTCACCCAACCTTCTGTTCAAAACATCTTTAGTTACATTGTACTTGATCAATATCTCTTTAAACTATATGTTTGTGTAGAAAAATGTATAACTAAATAAAATATTTTCAAAGTGAAAATGTGTGAAAGCTGCATAGTTGAATTTGACACGTACTCTTGGAAAACATTCTTAGATATTCTTGAAGTAAGAAAAAAGAAAAAGAATATCTAAGATGCTTAGATTGAATATAATGTTAGAATTTTATGGTTTTGGACTTTTATTGATTAGCATATTTTGTTTTATTAAAATGGGTTGAATAAATAGTCTAAATTTTTTTTAGAGGTCCATATAATTATGTGATTCACAATGAGTTTGAGAGTCATCATATTCATTGTTATTAGGCTTGAGCTTTAAAGTTGAGCGTGCTGGATTGCAGTATAGGTTTGGTAGCTTGCATTTGATATATGGACTAAGTTCATTCAAGATCCTTACTCCACTTTTGATACCTCTTGACTACACGATTCCATCAAAATGTAAGTTAAAAAGACAAAGGATTGAAATGGTAGAATATCCTGATGTGTTCTCGTGTGTTCACTTCCACTATCGAATTACTTTTTGCTAAAATATCTTCACGCATTTATTGATTTATGAAATATTATGTTAGATGTTCTAATTCCAAAGAATAAAATTTAACATATGTGTGCAGATAATTTTAGATTCAATATTATCTTATACACTTAATTTGATTCCAGTGCCTGCGTAAGAAGTCTTTATTGGTCCTGAATCTGTGTGGACTTGAGAATCTATGCTGTATTGAATCAATGTGGTTATGGATAAGGTATGGTGTAAAAGGCTTTTATGGCGATAACCAATGCAGAAACTTGATTAGGCTAGACCCACATAATGTTCACCACAAAGCAGCTGAGGGCACTACAAGTGGCATGAGTAGGTTGTTGATGGTATAACTACACGTGGGCAGTGTTTCAGCACCCAAATGCAGCCTGCGTGGCTAACTGACCATGTCGTAAAGTATTCATGGCACGTGGAGTTCCCAAACAAAACCTAACATGTTAAAATCTCTCGTCATTCCATGGGTAAAACTTAGTTTTGTTTAACTAGAAATCAACTCTCCACAAACATATTGTATGGACACAAATCATCTTCCAATTTTTTTCTGATAAGATGGTATGCTCTGCCTCATGTTAACATTCATGATAAGCTATGAAAGATCCATGATGTTCACACCTCGACCCTTTGCATTTCCAATTATTTTTGTGGATCTTCGGACAAATTATTATGATATTCAATCAAATCAATCTGTTCTTACAAATCAATCTGTTCTTACTTACATTAAGCACCATGCACAATTCATAGTTTTAAAATTATAAAAATATTGGACAATTATAGAAAAAAGCGATTGATGCAACTGTAATTGAAGTTACATTACAGTTGCGGATAGATTTCTAATATCGCAATATCGATTACAGTTGCAAGCTGTAATTTAAAGCTGTAATTTTAAAACCATCTGGCTAGTCTACAAAGATGCAAAGGTTGTAACAAGGCAAAAGAAGGACAAAATTTCCTTCATTCTGGTGGAACTCTATTTTCAAATGGTCATAAATACTCAAATCAGAGGAGATTTCATCCTGTTTGAGAAAGTTTTATAATCACATGAAAACTATTTTCAAAATTTGGGAAAGTGAAACTATTACTTATTTTCGAGAAAAATTTGTCATTTAAAAAGAGAGTATATCTACTTACACACATTTACATATGCATCATCTCACATCTATATATCATCTAGTTATAACTCATCTCATATTTTTTTCTGCACACTTCACTATGATTCTATCACGTACACCTAAAGTGATCTGTTTGTTAAAGATGTGCAAAAAATATTTTTATCCATCCACACTATAGAGTCTGTTTGGACTAAAATTTAGGGTCACTATTACTTTTTTAGGTACAAAGAGACTTAAGTAGTTACGTTTCAAAAGACTTTCCTTTCTATTTTCCTTTTTTTTAGTGAGACCACGAGGTATCTTTACAAATTCAATTCATTTGAATTAAGCATGAGACTAATCCCCGTTTGACCATGGGAGCACAAAGGTTATATAGTGTTCTAGACCGTGATCTGGGACCTAGTCCCATGGGTCAACCTAAACGCATCCAGCCGAAGTCTACTGTTGAACGCCCATAGTGTATAACCCGTAGTCTAGTTGACACCCCAGCGGGAGTTCACTCGTGGCACACTACTGAGATCCTGACACAACGCATGTCGAACCACAATATAGGCCAACAGCAGCACGATCACGAGATTTACGTAGTGGATGAATTTCACGATTATCCATTCTGCTAATCACGATCACACGTAATAATAGTGCTTATAACCGTCTTTAACTACTCATAACTACTATAACAACATCCCAATTTTATAGGGATCCTCTGCAACAGTTAAGGGGTGTGTTTCCCTATTCACTCTCTATAAATATCAGACTCAACCACCTTCAACAAATAATTATTGCTCTTTTACTTAAACTCTACTTGTGTACAACCCGACTTGAGTGTTGGAGTGTCTTTGCTGGTACCAACCACCCCATTTCAACATGCTCAGCTGTTGCCTAAAATGGAAAACACCATTTTGTGCCTATCCTGGTATACCTCAGTATCTACTACTGAACATTGGCGTCATCTGTGAGAAACTGTAAATTCTTATTCTCATCCAACCATGGTGAGCACAAGATATAACTCAAGAAAAAGAGATGTTGCGCGCGCCACCATAGGCCAAAAGCGAGGCTCAATGGCGCACCATCATCCTCACCTTGTTGCACCACCATATGATGACTGTTTGGCCCAGAATCACCCAGTAGCTGAAACCTCCACAGCGAGGAACTGGAAGCCCAACACAAGGCACTCACGCGATGGGCAAGAAACCTCATTTTCTGATGAAAGCCCACACCCATTGCACAAGATCTCTATGAGGGAACGACTTAGTCCCTGCATGCATGGAGCCAATTCTGACGATCATGGACATAGAATCGTAATGCATCAGCACCTAGGACCTAGGAACAATGATGTTGATGATCGCGTGTCTTGCCCAGAGGGCACAGTTCATGTTGTCATGTCCAAAACCCATCTGTTGGACATAGTGCGATAACAAGTGCTAGTGCTGGATGAGCAACATCGCTGAATAGAAAATTTTGAGTGGTCTGTGCGTGAAGCCGAATCACATCATGATGATGGAAGGTGGAGGGCAGCAAGTGACCAAGGAAGAATGTCGCACGCTGATGCTGCAATGTCCAATGTTGTTAATAACAACCCGAACCTCGACGATCAGGAGTAGTTCTTCTCTACTCAATTAATGGAGTATAAAGTTCCTAGAAACTTTAAGTTTCCAATCAATGTGGAACTCTGTGATGGGACTATATACCCTCACGAACACATAGACATCTATGTCCAATCTATATGTTTCCATGGGGGATCCCCACAATTGCTATATCGCGCCTTCCCTCTCTTCTTAAAGAAGGTGGCCCTCAGATCATTCGTAACCCTGCCACCAAGATCCATCATCAGCTGCCAAGGCCTCAGACAGTGCTTCTTGTTGCACTACACCACCAACAAGGAGCAAACCAAATCTATTAAATCTCTTTCTGAGATTCACCAAGGATGCGACGAGCCCTTTTGTGAATACCTTAAGAGATTTAATACGACTTGTATTAATATAAAGAACATCGATGAGAGGATTGTTCTCTACTATGTCAAGAGTGGCCTCCAGACTAACTCTTAGTTTTTCCAATCTATGGCAAAGAGAAAGCCAAAAAGTATGGAAGAATTTTGGGAACAGTCCTAGAAGTACATAAACTTGGAAGAGGTTACTAAGGCTAAGAGGAGTCTGGAGAAAGGTGAGCCCTCTCACCAGAAAGGCAACCAAAACTCCTCTCAACCCCTGAGCTCTTCTAAGGATGATCCACCTTAGACCAAATACTCAACCTATACCCCTTTGAACACTTCACGCACAACGATTCTAAAAGAAGTGTTTTAGACTAAGTTCCGAGATATCAAGAGGCCGGCTCAATTAAAGAAATATGCGCAAAGGGATCGTACAAAGCATTGTTTGTGGCACAATGGCTATGACCATGACAAAAAAGATTGCTTTCAACTTCATGACACCATCGAGTCCCTAATCAGGGCAAGATGGTTTGAATAGTACATCAGCCATCTTACAAACAATGGATGCTGCAGAGGACGAATAAACGTAAATACAGCCCTAGTCCTAAGCGAAGCCCGTTTGCGCGCCAAAGGAGGAGGTCCCAGAGTCCACCTTGCCATAATATCGACAACTGGTAGGATCAAAACCAAGACACTCTAATCAAATGATAATGGTGGCCGCCATGCTTAGGTCAACTGAACCATCAACACTATCGCTGGTTGTTTCGCAGGAGATGGGTCATCCAATAATGCTCGGAAGAAAGCATTCAAGAGCCAAAGATCGAAAAGCACCTCCATCTCCTTTTCAGAGAAAGACTGTGACGAAATTATCCCAGAGTATGATGATCCGCTAGTTGTCTCTGGGATAATTTCTAATGCCGAGATCCAGCAATTGTAGACCAAGGGAGTTCAACTGATATTATGTTCATGGAGCTATACGAGAAGCTAGAGTTTCTAGAGTCAGAATTGATTCTCTATAATGATGGGCTGACCAATTTTACTAGTGAAAAAATCACTCTAACGGGGTATATTGAGACTTGTCTGATCCTGGGGAGCAACAAGCTCTTTAGGACTATCAAGGTTAAGTTTTTGGTCATGAACTGCCCCTTGACATATAATATCATCTTGGGTCATCCTATGCTAAATGCACTTAGCGCTATGGTGTCTACCACCTACTTAGCCATGAAATTCCTCAATAAAAAAATGAGGTTGTCACGGTCAAGAGGACTAGACCATATCGTGCAAATACTATAATCAGAGCCTCAAAATCAACATGACCCACAAAAGAGCAGAAGTTGACACATCTAGCTCAATTCTAAACCAAGCCAACATCCTCATGACTGAGTTAGATGTGCGAGAAGAGATCCGAGGTACTAGACCTCAACTGGAGGATGAACTATAGCCGCTCTAACTTGGTGTCAAGCCAAATCAAGTCACCAAGATTAGGGCAAACTTGGATGAAGAAGAGAGGCGCCAATTGATCGAGTTCTTGGAGGAAAACGAAGACCTCTTTGGTTAGATCTCCTCCAACATGTCTGGGGTTGACCCCGCCTTCATTAGCCATCGCCTATCTATAAGGAAACATGTGAGGTTGGTCTCCTAGAAAAAGAGAAAGGTTAGGCCATAGAGACATCTAGTCATTGAAGAATAAGTCAAGGAGCTGCTCAATGCTGGCTTCATTAGGGAGATAACTTACACAATATGGCTATCTAATGTAGTCCTGATGAAGAAACCAAATGAAAAGTGGAGAATGTGCGTGGACTATGGATTTAAATAAAGCTTGCCCCAAGTATCCATACCCACTTCCCAACGTGGATAAACTGGTTGATAGCTCCTCCGACTTCCATCTGCTATTTTTCATGGATGCGTACTCCGAGTACAACCAAATCCTAGTGTACCCCAAAAATGAAGACAAAACCACTTTCATTACTGAGAAGGAGAGTTACTGCTACAGGGTTATGCCATCTAGACTAAAGAATGCAGGAGCCACCTATTAGAGAATGATGAATAAAGTTTTTAAAGACCAAGTGGTGAAAATGCTAGAGGTATATATCAATGATATGATAGTAAAGACCCTTCAAGTTGGATCACACATCTCAAACCTCGAAGAGGTATTTGCCCAACTCAGGAAAAATAACAAGAGGCTCAATCCGGAGAAGTACGCCTTCGGGGTATGATAATCACATATTTTATACATTAATAATCCCTCATTTTAACTGATTTACACTCTTCATACACTTAACTGTTTGACCTTGGACATGTTTTATAAGTTTGAACTTAAATTAGGCTTAATTGAAATTTTTCAGCATTATTGAGTTTTGATGTTGTTTCTGTATTCCAGCCATAACATGAGTTCTAAAAATCTAAAAATTATGCATTTTACCTTGTAGGAAAGCTGAGAGGAAGCTCTACAACTTTGATGCAGAACTCAAAGTCTCAATCAGATGTCTAGTGGGCCTAATTAGGCCTAGAAGTTCAGACTCAGGTTTAGGGAGCACATGACATTAAAGTGAGCATATCTTGGTCAATTCAAGTCCAATTCAGATGAAACTTAGGCCATTGCATTCCTACAAGGCCCAGCTGTGTTTGAGAAGTGTAATGAGGCACTAGAGGCCAATTTAGGGGGCAATTTATAGTTTTAGGAGGGGGAATTCGAGAATCAGTTTTGATATTCCACACTTTTCTCACCTCCCTCTAGATCTCTCTCCTCTTTTCTCTCATTCTCTCTAATTTTTGTTTCTGGGTTTTCCTCTTCTAATGGAGGGCTAAATACCTTGTAATCAATTTGGGATTCTTGAAGAAATTTTGGTTTGGATTCTTGAATTCTAATTTTGCTTTTCTTTGATTTGTATTTGGATTCTTCTTCTTCCCCTTCGTTTTCTTAATCTTGATTTGATTGGATCTTGATTTGGGATAGAGATTTATGATTGAATTTAGGTTGATTAATCTAATTTAGTCACGGAATTAGAAGTTAAGTGCTGATTTGTGCTTAGATTAATTGAATTCGGATCTAAAATTAATATAGATCTAACATGAATTATGCGATTGCGAATATATGTGTCAATTGTTAATTGAATTCTAGACGATTGTCTAGTATGAATTCTGGATTTAATGCTGAGATCTCGGTTAATTCCAAGTTAATCATTCAAATGCAATTCAAGTGTTTGTTTAGTGATCTATGATAGAATCCACCAAATTTCGAATAGATGTCTGGATTGAATATGCTTGTAATTGATTGTTCTTTCCTTAATTCTGCAATTTTGTATTCTGTTTCTCAACTTTCCCCCCAATCTCGGCTTAATCTGATTGATTTGTAACCAAGATCCTTAAGAGATGATCCGGTGTTAACTCCTATGCTACAAGCCATAGGTACAACTCGGTTTTAACTTTGATTGAGCTCGGCGCTCGTCAAAATTTTGAAAATAGAAAACAGAATTTAAAAATAGCAAAAACAAAACAGAAAACAGAATATAAAACAGGAAAAAAAAAGAATTAAGAATAAGAAAGAAAAATCCAAATAAAAAAATAGAATTAAGAAAAATAAAGAAAAGAAAAAGAATAAATTCAAGAAAGGTTGAAAAAAAAAAGAGAAGAGAAGGAAATATTTAAAGAGAATGTGCATTATTTGGAGTTGGGGGATAAAATTTCATGTTTGTTACTTGTCATTTGCGTTCCTTCCCAATGTTTTTTCATTCTCTTTGGTATTTATCTTGCCATATCCATATTGTTTCCTTCCCTTACCTTGGCCCCATTACAACCTTGAATAAAGTCCTCTTGATTTGTGTGTGCATGTGTTTTGAGTAGTGGAGAAGTAGAAGATAAGCAAGCTTATGGTAGTGCAATTGTTCATGAGTTGAATTAAGTGAAACACTTACCTTGTAAACACTTAAGGGATTGAGAGTATATCTTGTGAGGATCTATCATTCTTGATTCATGCTTTTCAAGTTGAAGCTACCTTACTTGTTGGTTTGAGATGTGAAGAAATTTTAATTCATGAATATTTTGTTCCCTTGAATCTTTTATTGTTCCTCTTGCTTGTAAGCTTTTGCATTTGATAACTTCTGGAAATGAAGTTATTTCACTTGATTTTGAATGTATATGAGTATGCTATCCTTAAGTTTTATAGGCCAAAGGTTCAATTCATGCATGAGTTTAATGATTTAAGCTTGTTAACTCAAATGATTGAGAATTGAATTTTTGAGAATTTTATTTAAAGAAATTGGATTGATCATAATTTGATGAACTTTGACATTGTCTTGATGCAGGTATTCAAGATGGAAAAGCTTTGGAAGGGCCAAGGAACTCAAAGAGGAGCTCAAATTTGGAAGAAATCAAAAAAGGAGATGCTGCTGCCAACCCACGCCTAGGCTTGACAAAACCACGCCTAGGCTTAACAACCCCAAGCCTAGGCATGTAAAAACCAAGCCTAGGCGTGGCACTCTCAGGTTTTCAGAAATTTTAGACAGAGCCACTCACGCCTAGGCGTGGCCGGCACCTGACAGCACGTGTTTTATAACTATGCCTAGGCATGGGAAAAATTCTGGTTCGTTGCCGGGGATCGAACCCGGGTCACCCGTATGGCAAAAAACTTGTTTGTGTGTAATCCGCAAGTGCACGGGTCAACAAGTAATATATGAGAGTTAGAGTATCATGTCCCAAGGGATTGATAATTAGAAGAATGCTAAACTTAACCAAATTCCACAAATTCTTATTGAAGAAATTGAAATGTGAGAGTGGGTTGCAATTAAAAAAACAACTTAAGAGAAACAAAACAAAAATGCACCAAACATCGAATACACAAGAGAAAGATGAGAATGATTAAGGCCTAGGGGTCCCTATTCACTTGCTACTTCAATGAATATTTGAAAATTCACAAGTACCTAACAACGAGTTGGCTTTGCTAGCTAAAAACAAACAATAGGTAAAGGCCTATGTCTAGGATAATTACCCATGTGAAACTTAGCTAAACCACTATGTGTTCATGTGATTTAGCATAAGAGTCACTCATTGAGACCAATTATCAAACACTTGCTATGCATGACTAATGGGTATGTGTCCATTCCATTAGCTAATCAATACACTCAACCCAATAGAATGTAATTGAATATACATTAACCATATCATATCCATATTCACAACACCCTATTTCTAGTTCAATTGGAATACTAAAATCAAGCAATTGATGGCCAATCAACAATAAGCATTAAGCATAGATATGGAAGAACAAAACCAATTTCATTGATAGAAACCCAACAAATTTACAAGATATTCAAATCCATAGCAAGATCCTAGAGAGCCCCTAGATTAGAGTTTAGTTACATGTCATGAAAGAAGAGAAAACTAATGGAGTTATAAAACCCATCAAATTACAAATCAAGAGAGAAAATGGAAAGAATGAACAAGAATGGTGAGAATCCAATGCTTGATCTTCCTCCTTGATCTTGATTCTTCACTTAAATCACCTCAATCTTCTAAGGTTTTCTCCTCCTCTCCCTTTCTCTATGAAGTTCATGCTTAGTCCAAAACAGAAGATCCCATTCAAGTCCCAAAAATTAGATATTAAATGCTAATTTTGCGGACCAGGATTTTTTCCACGCCTAGGCGTAATTATAAAACACGTGCTGTTAGGTGCTGGCCACACCTAGGCATGACTTTTACACGCCTAGGCTTGAGTGTCTCTATCTGAAATTCCTGAAAACCTGAGAATGCCACTCCTAGGCTTAGTTTTTACATGCCTATGCGTGGGTTTGTCAAGCCTAGGCATGGTTTTGTCAAGCCTAGGCATGGGTTGGCAGTAGCTTCTCCTTTTTTGATTTCTTCCAAATTTGAGCTCCTTTTTGAGTTCCTTGGCCCTTCCAAAGCTTTTCCATCTTGAATACCTACATCAAGACAATGTCAAAGTCCATCAAATCATGATCAATCTAATTTCTTTAAATAAAATTCTCAAAGATTCAATTCTCAATCATTTGAGTTAACAAGTTTAAATCATTAAAATCATGTATGAATTGAACCTTTGGCTTATAAAACTGAATGATAGCATGCTCATATACATTCAAAATCAAGTGAAATAACTTCATTTCCAGAAGTTATCACACCCTTAAACCTAAAGATTTGCTAGTCCTCGAGCAAACTAATCTAAGCAAGGGAAGAAGGAATACACTCTAATACAAAGAACAGAAAACATGGGACAAATTGAACTAGAGCATATCCAGCTTCCAGTCATCATTCATACCCTCAAAAATCACTTCTCAACCTCAAACAAGGTTAACATATGCAAGAAATTTCTAACTATCATAATTACCCTTGAATGCAATTTTTTGTACATGAATGATTTCCCAAACTCATGTGTTTAAGACCCTTTCCTAATCTTGAAGAGCAAGATGGATGAATTTATAAAATGCACATGCACTCTTATAAGAATGTCTTTCATCCCTTTCTCCACTAATGTAGGCAACACATAATCAAAGATCATAAGGGTCTTTTAAGCTTGTAATGTGAGACTAAGGGTAATGGCTAAGAAGGAAAGGGAAGGATTTAAAATTAAATATTAAACATATAATCATACACTTCCATTGAATCAAGCCAAGCATGCAAGATGTACAAAAGGATCTAATATGAAAAATTAACTCTCTTTATTCCATTTTTTTTTCTTTTTAGAAAAATATATGTACATATTTATCTTTTTTTATACTTTTTTTTTATTTTGAACAAGATTTTATTCCAAATAGATCCTGGTTTCCTAGTATCATGCAAAACACTTTGCCTTAAACCAATAAAAATGCCCAATCATGTGTTCAACAAAAGACTTGTAATGAAGGTAAGAGATTTTCTTTTCACAAGCATGGTTGAAGGGGTGGAGAGTATGGGTTTTAAGAAGGAAAAATTAGGCCACACACACGCACATTAGGCTTCAAAGGGAATACTAGGGAACTCATTCAGTTAAGGTTAGTTTGAAAGGCCCAATCGGTCCAAAGAATTGCCCTAGTCATTTCTTCAAAAAAATGCATTGTTTAGGATTTCGCCTCGATAGGGAATCAGACAAGCCTCAAAGATGCAAATTGACTTTACACATGTCATTCATAAATTTTCTCTAATCATGCATTTCATTTACATTCCAAAATCTACCACACATACGACACGGAAATACACAAATATAGCAATAAGTGTAAGCACAAAATTTAAATTTTTACATGTGATTTCCCAAGCAATGAGGCATATCTTTGATCCACACAATCATTGGATATTCAAATCAAAATTATGGCATGCACAAATTCAACTTGCCACTAAGCACACACATCATTTTAACGCATATTCTCAGGCAGCCCATTAATCCTAAACAAGCTCTCTCAAATCCATCAATTATAAAATAGAAAATAATCACCAATATCCTAAAGCAATTAAAACAAAAAAAATACGTCATCAAAAAGATAAGGTAACTGTAAATCTAAAAAGATAAGGCAAACAAAATCAAACATAAACAAGAAATCAAAAACTCAACAAAATCAAAAGCAGGTAGATAACTAAACTAGGAATGTAAAAACATCAATAAAGCAAAACAAAAATAAGGTAAAGAACTTGGGTTGCCTCCCAAGAAGCGCCCTGTTTATAGTCCTAGGCTGGACTTTCTCTGTAATGGTAACTGGGAGATGTAGCTTTGTCACCAAGATAAGTATAGCTCAAATGAGATGGTAATAACTTGAGCTATCTCAATTCCTCATCTTCCCTTTCACATGTAGAAAGCAAAGAAGCTTCAAGAGGGTCACACGGGACACTTGCACCAAATCTTTTAGTTCTCATCCCACCAAGCACATTCATATACGAACATTCTTCAAGATCTTGAGGTCATTTCATTATTTTGAAAATATTAAAGGTTACCTCTTGATCTTGCACTCTCAAGGTAAGTTCCCCTTTTTGAATATCAATGAGAGTTCCTCCAGTTACAAGGAACGGTCTTCCAAGGATGAGAAGGATATTTCTATCTTCTTCCATATCCAAGATGATGAAATCAACTGGAAAAATGAACTTATCTACCTTGACCAAAACATATTCTATGACTCCTTCATGGTACGTGAGAGAATGGTTAGCTAATTGCAAAGTAACCGAAGTCAGCTTTACCTCCCCCAAACCTAGTCTTTGGTATATTGAAAAAGACATGAGATTTACACTGGCCCCCAAATCACATAATGTCTGACCATAGAATTTCTCACCAATGGTGCAAGGGATGGTGAAACTTCCGGGATCTTTGAGCTTAGGAGGAAGTCTGTTTTGTAAAATGGCACTATACTCCTCTGTGAGAGCTATAGTCTCATAATCCCCAAGTTTTCTCTTCTTGGACAAGATGTCCATCATGAACTTCACATAACTAGGCATTTTTTCAAAAGCCTCGGCAAATGGTATGTTAATGTGAAGTTTCTTGAAAATCTCTAAAAACTTTTGAAATTGAGCATCAAACTTTTGCTTAGCTAACTAGTTAGGGAAAGGTAGAGGTAGTGTATATGGCTTGTCCTCCTCCTTCTTCTTGTCTTCAACCTTCCCCTTTGCAATTTCCTCATTTTTCTCCACCTCTTTGCTCAAAACCACTTCATCTTGTGCCACCTCAACCTCCTCTTCAATTAGTTTGTTCTTTGGATTTCCTTCTATTTCCTTCCCACTCCTCAATGATATAGCCTTGCAATGCTTAGGAGGGGCACCTTTAGGATTGTTGATGGTGTCACTTGGAAAGCTCCCTAGGGGCCTATTATTTAAAGCTTGGGCAAGTTGGCCAACCTAAGTCTCAAGATTCTTCAAGGAAGCTTCTTGGCTCTGCATCAAAGCATCGTGGGAGGCTAATCTTGCATAAGTTTTAATTATGTAGTCTTGTTGGCTATCATAAATTGGGTAAACATCTTCTCCAAGTTGGAAGTTGAAGGTGAACCTTGGGATTGAGGAGAGCTCTGTTGTTGGAAATCTAGAGGGGCACGGGATGCTTCTCTGAGCTGATAGAAAGAAGAAATCTGAGCTGATAGGAAGAAGAAGGACCTTGAGAGTTTCCACCCCAAGAGAGATTAGGATGGTTCCGCCAAGTAGAGTTATAAGTATTACCAAAAGCATTATTGTGACTACTTGGGTGAAACTGACTGACATATTGCACAATCTCTAGGCTAGCTGTGCAACACGCAGTAGAGTCCCCACAATGATCACAAATCTCAGCAGAGATATTAGCTCTGCTCGCCACTGAATTAACTGCCATGGTGTCAAACTTCTTGGATAGTGTTGTCACTTGAGCTGAAAGTGATATGAGAGCATCAACTTCATGTATACCAGCCACCACTCTCCTAGGAGTAACCCTCTCTGCTGGCCACTGATAGTTATTAGTGGCCATTTCCTCTAAAAGGTTGTAGGCAGTATCTACAATCTTGCTCATGAGAGTCCCTCCAACTGCTGCATCAATTATAGATCGAATAGATGTTGTCAAGCTGTTATAGAAGGTATAGACAAACATCCATTTTGCTATACCATGATGGGGGCACTTCCTCAACATCTCCTTAAAGTGCTCCCAAACCTCATATAATGTTTCTCCTTCAAACTGCCTGAAGGACAAGATATCATTTTTGTACTTCATTGACTTCATGGGAGGGAAAAATCGATCCAAAAACTTCTGAGCTAGCTCTTCCCAAGTAGTGATGGAATGCTCAAGTAAGGATTGAAGCTAGGCCTTGGCCCTATCTCTCAAGGAAAAAGAGAAGAGCCTCAAGCGAGCTCATCATCAGTCATCCCTTGATGCTTGAAAGTATCACAAATCTCTTGAAAGTTGGCTAGATGAGCATTAGGATCTTCATGGGGTAGATCCGTAAATTGTAAAATATTCTGAACCATCTGGATAATAGCAGCCTTGATCCCAAAAGTTTGTACTTGTACAGCTGGTCTTCTAATGCTAGATCGAATGTCCCTAGCATTTGGAGTGGCATACTCCTTCACGAGTCTTTCAGCATTCACTTCTTCTGCCATCTCCAATTCACTATCCAATTCAGGTGTCTTCCCTTGTACTAGTCATTCTTTTAGCAATCTATGAAAAGTCCTCTCGATCTCAGGATTGTAAAGAAATCGAGAGACACTTTGAGTCTTTCGTATACAAGAGCTAAGTACCTGAAAAACAAAACAAACAAATAAAACTTGAAATAAGAGTTGTGAATTAAATTAAGAAATAACAAAAAATTTAAATTCAATCCCTGGCAACGACACCAAAAACTTGTTTGTGTGTATCCGCGAGTGCACGAGTCAACAAATAATATATGAGAGTAGAGTAGAGTATCCTAAGGGATTGACAATTAAAGTAATGTAAAACTTAACCAATTTTCACAAATTCTTATCCAAGCAATCGAATTATAACAGTAGTTTAGAATTAAAATAACAAATTAAAAGAAACAAACTGAGAAAGTATCGAACACTAATTCCACAAGAGAAAGATGAGAATGATTAAAGCCTAGGGGTCCTTATTCACTTACTACTTCAATGAATATTTGTAAATTCACAAGTACCTAGCAATGAGTTGGTTTTGCTAGTTAAAAACTAGCAATAGGTAAAGGCCTATGTCTAGGACAATTACCCATGTAAAACTTAGCTAAACCAATATATGTCCATGTGATTTAGCATAAGAGTCACTCATTGAGACTAATTATCAAACACTTACTATGCATGACTAATGGGTATGTGTCCATCCCATTAGCTAATCAATACACTCAACCCAATAGAATGTAATTGAACATACATTAATCATATCATATCCATATTCATAACACCCTATTTCTAGTTCAATTGGACTACTTAAATTATGCAATTGATGGCCAATCAACAACAAGCATTAAGCATAGATATGGAAGAACAAAATCAATTTCATTGATAGAAACCTAACAAATTTACAAGATATTCAAATCTATAGCAAGATCCTAGAGAGCCCCTAGATTAGAGTTTAGTTACACATCAGGAAAGAAGAGGAAACTAATGGAGTTATGAAACCCATCAAATTACAAATCAAGAGAGAAAAGGGAAAGAATGAACAAGAATAGTGAGAATCCAATGCTTGATCTTCCTCCTTGATCTTGATTCTTCACTTGAATTACCTCAATCTTCCAAGGTTTTCTCCTCCTCTCCCTTTCTCTATGAAGTTCGTGCTTGGTCCAAAATAGAAGATCTCATTCAAGTCCCAAAAATTAGATATTAAAGGCTAATCTCGCGGACCATGATTTTTTCCACGCTTAGGCGTAGTTATGAAACACGTGCTGTTAGGTGCTGGCCATGCCTAGGCGTGACTTTTCCACCCCTAGGCGTGAGTGTCTCTGTCTGAAATTCCTGAAAACCTGAGAGTGTCACGCCTAGGCTTGGTTTTTCCATGCCTAGGCATAGGTTTGTCAAGCCTAGGTATGGTTTTGTCAAGCCTGGGCGTGGGTTGGCAGCAATATCTCCTTTTTTGATTTCTTCCAAATTTGAGCTCCTCTTTGAGTTCCTTTGCCCTTCCAAAGCTTTTCCATCTTGAATACCTGCATCAAGACAATGTCAAAGCCCATCAAATTATGATCAATCCAATTTCTTTAAATAAAATCCTCAAAGATTCAATTCTCAATCATTTGAGTTAACAAGCTTAAATAATTGAAGTCATGCATGAATTGAACATTTGACCTATAAAAATTAAGGACAACATGCTCATATACATTCAAAATCAAGTGAAATAACTTCATTTCTAGAAGTTATCAGCATTCTTGAATGTCATTGAAATTTGAGTCTTTTAGAGTTTTTTTTTAACTTTTGAGTTTTTGCTTTTCTTTATTCCCTAGTTTTGGTCTCTTGTGTTTTGCCCAGGAAGGCAAAAAATTAAGTGTAGAGGAATTTGATAATTACATATTTTATACATTAATAAGCATTCATTTTTAGTGATTTACACTCTTCATGCACATAATTGTTTGACCTTGGACATGTTTTATAATTTTGGGCTTAAATTGGGCTTAATTGAATTTTTTTAGCATTATTGAGTTTTGACGTTGTTTCTGTATTCTAGCTATAACTTGAGTTCTAAATATCTAAAAATTATGCATTTTACCTTATAGGAAAGCTGAGAGGAAGCTTTACAACTATGATGAAGAGCTCAAAGTCTTAATCAGATGTCTAGTGGGCCTAACTGGGCCTGGAAGTTCAGACTCAGGTTTAAGGAGTACATGGCATTAAATTGAGCATATCTTGGTCAATTCAAGTCCAATTCAGATGAAGCTTAAGTCATTGCATTTCTACAAGGCCCAACTGTGTTTGGGAAGTGTAATGAGGCACTAGAGGCCAATTTAGGGGCAGTTTATAGTTTTAGGAGGGGGAATCCAAGAATCAGTTTTGATATTCCACACTTTTCTCACCTCTCTCTGGAACTCTCTCCTCTCTTCTCTCCTTCTCTCTAATTTTCATTTTTGGGTTTTCCTCTTTTGATGGAGGGCGAAATACCTTGTAATCAATTTAGGATACTTGAAGAAATTTTGGTTTGGATTCTTGAGCTCTGATTTTGCTTTTCTTTGTTTTGTATTTGGATTCTTCTTCTTCCCCTTCTTTTTCTTTTTCTTGATCTGATTGGATCTTGATTTGGGATTGAGATTTGTGATTGAATTTAGGTTGATTAATCTGGTTTAGTCACAAAATTAGAAGGTAAGTGCTGATTTGTGCTTAGATTAATTGAATTTGGTCTAAAATTAACATAGATCTAACATGAATTATGCGATTGCAAATTTATGTGTCAATTGTTAATTGAATTCTAGATGATTGTCTAGTATGAATTATGAATTTAATGCTGAGATCTCAGTTAATTCTAAGTTAATCATTCAAATGCAATTTAAGTGTTTGTTTAGTGATCTGTGATAGAATCCACTAAATTTTGGATAAATTTCTGGATTGATTACGCTTTTAATTGATTGTTCTTTCCATAATTCTGCTATTTCGTATTCTGTTTCTCAACTTTCCCCCCTAATCTCAACTTGATCTAATTCATTTGTAACTAACATCCTTGAGAGATGATCCAGTGTTAACTCCTATGCTACAAGCCATAGGTACAACTCAGTTTTAATTTTGATTGAGTTCGGCGCTCGTCAAAATTTTGAAAACAGAAAATAGAAAATAGAATTTAAAAATAGC
The DNA here is from genome assembly GCA_029884595.1 of Ormosia semicastrata. Taxonomy (NCBI): domain Eukaryota; kingdom Viridiplantae; phylum Streptophyta; class Magnoliopsida; order Fabales; family Fabaceae; genus Ormosia; species Ormosia semicastrata. The sequence continues at coordinate 3,080,683 of JAQQTO010000062.1, forward strand.
AAAAATAGAAATAGAAAATAGAATATAAAAATAGGAAAAAAAGGATTAAGAATAAGAAAGAAAAAACCAAATAAAAAATAGAATTAAGAAAAAGAAAGAAAAGAAAAAGAATAAATTCAAGAAATGTTGAAAAAAAAAGAGAAGAGAAGGAAATATGTAAAGAGAATGTGCATTATTTGGAGTTGGGGGACATAATTTCATGTTTGTTACTTGTCATTTGAGTTCCTTCCCAATGCTCTTTCATTCTCTTTGGTATTTATTTTTCCATATCCATATTGTTTCCTTCCCTTACCTTGGCCCCATTACAACCTTGAATAAAGTCCTCTTAATTTGTGTGTGCATGTGTTTTGAGTAGTGGAGAAGTAGAAGATAAGCAAGCTTATGGTGGTGTAATTGTTCATGAGTTGAATTGAGTGAAACACTTACCTTGCAAACACTTAAGAGATTGAGAGTGTATCTTGTGATGATTTATCATTCTTGATTCATGCTTTTCAAGTTAAAGCTACCTTGCTTGTTAGTTTGAGATATGAAGAAATTTTAATTCATGAATGTTTTGTTCCATTGAATCTTTTATTGTTTCTCTTGCTTGTAAGCTTTTGCATTCTTAAATGTCATTGAAATTTGAGTCTTTTAGAGTATTTTTTTATTAGCTTTTGAGTTTTTACTTTTCTTTATTCCCTAGTTTTGGTCTCTTGTGTTTTGCCCAAGAGTGTAAAAAACTAAGTGTGGGAGAATTTGATAATCACATATTTTATACATTAATAAGCCCTCATTTTTAGTGATTTATACTCTTCATGCACTTAATTGTTTGACCTTGGACATGTTTTATAAGTTTGAGATTAAATTATGCTTAATTGAAGTTTTCCAGCATTATTGAGTTTTGACGTTGTTTCTGTATTCTAGCCATAACTTGAGTTCTAAATGTAACACCCTGAAAACTGTTCATTTCATGATATATATTCATTTTATAATATTTATGATTTTTTTAAATTTTTTTGGAATTATTCGAATTGTTTGATTATTTTAATATATTTCTTGATTTACGTGCATATTAAGCGAGGTCGGAAAAATGAAATATTTTTCGAGGCTAGAAAATATTGGACTGTGGAAACGGTGATGGGGGATCTTACTAAACCCGATGCCGGACACAGTTTACAAAGTTTTCACTTTTCGAGATTTTATCTAATAAATAAAATTTAGGTACACTCTATTATCCATTAGACAATGAATACCGGCGTTGTAAACTGTAACTTTTATCCATTTGGTAAAAGTTTGTAATAAAAATCTAGTAGATTATTTTTATCTAGTCACTTTTATGATATCATCTAAGTGACATCATTACATGACATCACAATTTGACTTTTTGGGAAAACGTGAAAAGCTTATCAAGGAAGCTTTGGGAGAAGCTTGCAAAGGAAGCCTTGCTACTTCTCCCAAGGATGCACAATTTTGGAGGAGGAAAAGATGACAAGGTTGTCATCTTTTCACAAAAAGCTATCACTTTCCCATTTTCAAAAGTTTGCATCTTTTCTCTCACTTTTCCTTTTTCTCTCACTTTCTTTCATTTTCTTCCACTTTCTCTCCTTCACCTCACGGCCACCATCCTTTCCACCACCCATTCCTCTTCTTTAATTTCAACTATTTACATTCTTGAATCTAAACCACCATCTTAAGGCATTTTGGTGAAGAGATCTTGATTTCTCTCATGTTCTTCTCTCTTTTTCTCTCTATACCTTATGGCTACTCTCACAAAACCCACCATCTCATTTTCTTTGATTTCACTCATCTATATTCTTGAACCTACACTTCCTTCTAAGATCATTTGGAGTGAAGATTTTGACTTGTTCATCACTTTTCTAAATGCTTTTTCAAGCTAGGGTTTGTAAAGCTTTATGGTGAAATTTATCCACTTTTATCTTTCTCTCTATGGGCCATGACCAAACCCCAAAACCCATCATCCAATCTTCAATAATTCAAGATAATCTTAGATCTTGAATCTATACATCATTCTAAGACACTTTTGTATGGAAATCAATCTCTAGTTCATCCATCTTCAAGCATTTCTTTGAGCTTGCTTCAAATCTCAAGTTCAAGAATCTTAAGGTAAGGTTCTTAAATCTTCTTTCTTGCTTCATTTTAAAGAATGTAAAAACCATAATTTAATCTATGATAATCTTATTCAAGCGCTAGATATTAATTCTTGTGTATTTGCTTTGATTCTAAGAGCCTCTTGGTGGAGAAAGTTTGCTACACAAGGACATACAAGGAGCTAGGAGGCTACACTTTAGGTAAGAGGGAAATTAACCTCATCAACCACTCATGGTGGTGAGGAACGTATCTATTTGTGGGTAGTAAATCCATGTGAGGATTTATTCACCATGGTTGTATGACCTTGTGGTTTGTTGTTATAAGCTTTATGTGATCTTGTTACTTGATATTATGTATGAGTTTGTTATAATATGATTTTGATACTTAAAAATTATGTTGTATGCTTTAAATGGTGCTAGAAAGGAAAAATATTTTGGTCCTAATAACTAATGAAGCTCACGGTTATGGAGTGGAGAAATAGGGTTTCAAGGCTAAAATATTTCATTGATTGAGAACCTAGATGATCAGGTAGTAAGAATGTGATTTATGAATGTACAAATTGAGAAAAGAAGTAAACAAACTATTGACCTTTGAAAAGAATTGATTTTTTGCTATGGTATTTAATATTAGGATGGAGAAGTAGTTTTGGAGACTTGAGGTATTTTATTAGAAACGATTCTTGATAAGTGAAATAAAAAGGGGTTCTTAATTAGAAATAGAATAATGGAAGTTTAGAAAGAAATGTTAGAAAATATTACTTAGAAGACTTAGGTTTTTAATTAGGATCAAAGGATTTATGAATAAAGGAGAAAATGATCACCACGTTATGATTTGAGGAGTAATGAATTTCGAATATACTAATGGAAAATAATTTTTGGAGATAACTAGAAAAATTAAAATGATTTATTAGAGATGAATCTAGTTAGTTGATAATGAGAAATTAAATTAAGGATTTATAAGATAAAAATGAAAAAGAATAAATTTTTACCGTTTAGCAAAAAAGTGATTTCCAGTCTTGAGAAGAAAACAAGCTTGAGAAAGAAATAGTGAAAACTTGAAAGGGCTTAGGGAAAGAGGAAAAGAATTGTGAGGATAAGATAATGTAGTTTCTTTTTAAGTCTTTCATGAACGATATGAGGAAAGGTTACTCAAGGAACTTCATTGGAAGAACCCGTGATTAGGATTGATTTCTATCTGTATTCTTGAAAATGTTATGCTAAATTAAAAACTAAAATGTTAAGATGAAGAAAGAAGTAAATTGAGGATTTGAAATAATGGTTGAGTGGTAAAATAAATTTGGTCCCTTAGATAGAGAGAGGTCCCGGTCTTGAGAGGAAAAATAGGTGAGGAATATAATTCATAATAAATTAGAGCATCTTTAGGGCTTATGTGAAAAAGAGAAGTGAGAATTGTGATTTGAGATGCCTTATGATCGAACATAATGTTATTATGCTGTTGAGCTAATGGACTGGACCCTGGGTGGTCAATGGTTTGTTTGAACCCTGCTATGGTTTCTCTTGATGAGACTAATGTTGCTAAAGAATATTATGCATTATTGTCATGTGATCATACGTTGTGAAAGTCAGAATGACTTGTTGTTAAGGCGGAATGCCTAAGTCATTATCATGTGATCATGCATTGTGAAAGTAGGAATGACTTATTGTTAAGGCGGAATGCCTAGGTTCATTATCATGTGATCACGCATTGTGAAAGTTGGAATGACTTGTTGTTAAGGCAGAATGCCTAGGAGATGAATTACACCTTAGTGCGAGTGTGATGGTTGTAGTGTAGGTCACGTGTTGACCTTGGGGGCATTGGGGGACGGGTATTCCACAATGGCCAGCTGGTAGCTCCCCTGGGCCATGGATCAGACTGATGTAGACGCACCGACGATCCGGACTGATACACTATCGCCAATCACGATCCGGTGTAGACTGTATGATGAGAGCCATGATGCGCATATTGAGAAAATTATAGCACTTGATTTGAGGCTAACGTGACACAGACAAAGTATTCTGGATCATTCTCTCTGAAATTTGTGATTAGCTCCATGGAGTAGGAAATGAGTGCATTGAGCATAAGGATGGTCAGCATATGCATTTTGCATATGCATATTCGGTGTACATCTCGTTGTGGTGTGGTTGGTATTCCTGTATTTTGATGTATCTAGCTGAATCATATATTAGTTGATAAGATGACTATATCTGTTAATCTTTCATATCCTTATGTTAATATGATTATATCTGTCATTTATTGATATTGTTGTTATGAAAGACATTATTGTCTTTCATGATGTTTCTTGCTGCCATGATGGTATTAATGTAGGGGATCTCACCTCTTCTATTGTATCATTCTGTCTGTTTCTATATTATACTTATGATGAAAAGGACTGTGATGATGGCAAGTCAAGATCTGCAAGGTTTCACCCAGCTATAGTTCCACGGGGGCAACGGAGCGTGGAGTGTTTAGTGGGACACGGGATGCATTTAGTATGACGGAGATGTCACTTTGCTTTGGAGTAGGACTCGACATGAGGCGGCTACGTTTACTATGGATGCAGTTGTTCACTTAGAATTCTACATACCCCTTGGGGAACTTTGGAATGACTGGAGAGCTTCCTCTAGGGAGGACTCTGTGGAGTCGACTGCTCGGACTCCCGTCCATAGTGGCATGCCCCGACTGGGGGCTTTGTCTACTGGGGATCCCAAAGGGGATCTAGATGAAGATTGGGTACAAGACCCTGTTCTTCAGGTGTTTGGATTTGGACAAGGCTTAATCTTCATTTGATAGTGATATGTATATATATTTATTTCTTTGGAACACTTAAGTTTTATGCTTTTGGAACATGATGTAATGTACATATGGATGCAACAAACTTCATTTTATGAAAAGTCTATTTTATGGTTCTTATGTTTTGTGTCTCTATAATTTGACCAGTTTATATTATTCATGAAAAAAAGTTTTTGAAACTCATATTTTATAATATTAACTTTTATAAATTGGGTAAAGAATTTTAAAGGAGTCGATCTTAAATGTAATGCCTCTCGGAAGGGGGTGTTACACTAAACATCTAAAAATTGTGCATTTTACCTTATAGAAAAGCTGAGAGGAAGCTCTACAACTTTGATGAAGAGCTCAAAGTCTCAATCAGATGTCTAGTGGGCCTAATTGGGTCAAGAAGTTCAGACTCGGGTTTAGGGAGCACATGGCATTAAAATGAGCATATCTTGGTCAATTCAAGTGTAATTCAGATGAAACTTAGGCCATTGGATTCCTATAAGGCCCAGTTGTGTTTGGGAAATGTAATGAGGTACTAGAGGCCAATTTAGGAGGAAGTTTATAGTTTTAAGAAGGGGAAGCGGAGAATCAATTTTGATATTCCACATTTTTCTCACCTCTCTCTAGAACTCTATTCTCTCTTCTCTCCTTCTCTCTAATTTTCGATTCTGGGTTTTCCTCTTCTGATGGAGGGCTAAACACCTTGTAATCAATTCAATATTCTTGAATAAATTTCGATTTGGATTCTTGAGATCTTGTTCTGATTTTGCTTTTCTTTGATTTGTAATTGGATTCATCTTCTTCCCCTTCTTTTTCTTAGTCTTGATCTGATTGGATCTTGATTTGGGATTGAGATTTGTGATTGAATTTAGGTTGATTAATCTGGTTTAGTCATGGAATTAGAAGTTAAGTGTTGATTTGTGATTAGATTAATTGAATTCGGATATAAAATTAACATATCTAACATGAATTATGCGATTGTGAATTTATGTGTCAATTGTTAATTGAATTCTAGACGATTTTTTAGTATGAATTATGGATTTAATGCTGAGATCTCAGTTAATTCCTAGTTAATCATTCAAATGCAATTCAAGTGTTTTTTAATGATCTGTGATAGAATTCACCAAATTTTGGATAAATTTTGGGATTGATTGCACTTTTAATTGATTGTTCTTTCCTTAATTCTGCTATTTCATATTCTGTTTCTTAACTTTCCCCCCAATCTCGGCTTGATTTAATTAATTTGCAACTAAGATCCTTAAGAGATGATCAGATGTTAACTCCTATGCTACAAGCCATAGGTACAACTCAATTTTAATTTTGATTGAGTTCGATGCTCGTCAAAATTTTGAAAATAGAAAATAGAAAACATAATTTAAAAATAGCAAAAATAGAAATAGAAAATAGAATTTAAAAATAAAAAAAAAAAAATTAAGAATAAGAAAGAAAAATCTAAATAAAAAAATAGAATTAAGAAAAAAAAAAGAAAAAGAATAAATTCAAGAAAGGTTAAAAAAATAAAAAGAGAAGAAAAGGAAATATGTAAAGAGAATGTGCATTATTTGGAGTTGGGAGATAAAATTTTATGTTTGTTACTTGTCATTTGAGTTCTTTCCCAACACTCTTTCATTCTCTTTGGTATTTATCTTGCCATATCTATATTGTTTCCTTCCCTTATCTTGGTCCCATTACAACCTTGAATAAAGTCCTCTTGATTTGTGTGTGCATATGTTTTGAGTAGTGGAGAAGTAGAAGATAAGTAAGCTTATGATAGTGCAATTATTCATAAGTTGAATTAAGTGAAACACTTACCTTGTAAACACTTGAGGAATTAAGAGTGTATCTTGTGAGGATCTATCATTCTTGATTCATGCTTTTCAAGTTAAAGCTACCTTACTTATTGGTTTGAGATGTGAAGAAATTTTAATTTATGAATGTTTTGTTCCCTTGAATTTTTTATTGTTCCTCTAGCTTGCAAGCTTTTGCATTCTTGAATGTCATTGAAATTTGAATCTTTTAGAGTTTTTTTTTTAGCTTTTGAGTTTTTGTTTTTCTTTATTCCCTAGTTTTGGTCTCTTATGTTTTGCCCAGGAGTGTAAAAAGCTAAGTGCGAGAGAATTTGATATTCACATATTTTATATATTAATAAGCCCTCATTTTTAGTGATTTACACTTTTCATGCACTTAATTGTTTGACCTTGGACATGTTTTATAAGTTTGGGCTTAAATTGGCCTAATTGAATTTTTCCAGCATTATTGAGTTTGGATGTTGTTTCTGTATTCCAGTCATAAATTAAGTTCTAAACATCTAAAAATTATGTATTTTACCTTGTAGAAAAGCTGAGAGGAAGCTCTACAACTTTGATGAAGAGCTCAAAGTCTCAATCAGATGTCTAGTGGGCCCAATATAATTGGGCCTGGAAGTTCAAACTCGGATTTAGGGAGAACATGGCATTAAAGTGAGCATATCTTGGTCAATTCAAGTCCAATTCAGATGAAATTTAGGCCATTGCATTCCTACAAGGCCCAAATGTGTTTGGGAAGTGTAATGAGGCACTAGAGGCCAATTTAGGGGGTAGTTTATAGTCTTAGGAGGGGGAATCCGAGAATCAGTTTTGATATTCCACACTTTTCTCACCTCTCTCTAGAACTCTCGTCTCTGTTCTCTCCTTCTCTCTAATTTTTGTTTCTGGGTTTTCCTCTTTTGATGGAGGGCTAAACACCTTGTAATCAATTTGGTATTCTTGAAGAAATTTTGATTTGGATTCTTGAGATCTTGTTCTGATTTTGCTTTTCTTTGATTTGTATTTAGATTCTTCTTCTTCCCCTTCTTTTTCTTAATCTTGATATGATTGCATCTTGATTTGGGATTGAGATTTGTAATTGAATTTAGCTTGATTAATTTGGTTTAGTCATGGAATTTGAAGTTAAGTGCTGATTTATGCTTAGATTAATTGAATTTGGATCTAAAATTAACATAGATTTAACATGAATTATGTGATTGCGAATTTATGTGTCAATCGTTAATTGAATTCTAGACGATTGCCTAGTATGAATTCTGGATTTAATACTGAGATCTTGGTTAATTCTAAGTTAATCATTCAAATACAATTCAAGTGTTTTTTAGTGATCTGTGATAGAATCCACTAAATTTCGCATATATTTTGGGATTGATTACACTTTTAATTGATTGTTCTTTCTTTAATTCTGCTATTTTGTATTCTATTTCTCAAATTCCCCCTAATCTCAGCTTGATTTGATTGATTTGCAACTAAGATTCTTGAGAGATGATCCGGTGTTAACTCCTATGCTACAAGCCATAGGTATAACTCGATTTTAATTTTGATTGAGTTCAGCGCTCATTAAAATTTTGAAAATAGAAAACAGAAAATAGAATTTAAAAATAGCAAAAATAGAAACAAAAAATAGAATTTAAAAATAGGAAAAAAAGAATTAAGAAAAGAAAGAAAAGGCCAAATAAAAAAATAGAATTAAGAAAAAGAAAGAAAAGAAAAAGAATAAATTCAAGAAAGGTTGAAAAAAAAAGAAGAGAAGGAAATATGTAAAGAGAATGTGCATTATTTGGAGTTAGGGGATAAAATTTCATATTTGTTACTTGTCATTTGAATTCCTTCCCAATGCTCTTTCATTCTCTTTGGTATTTATCTTGTCATATCCATATTGTTTCCTTCCCTTACCTTGGCCCCATTACAATCTTGAATAAAGTCCTCTTAATTTGTGCGTGCATGTGTTTTGAGTAGTGGAGAAGTAGAAGATAAGCAAGCTTATGGTAGTGCAATTGTTTATGAGTTGAGTTGAGTGAAACACTTACCTTATAAACACTTGAGGAATTGAGAGTGTATCTTGTGAGGATCTATTATTCTTGATTCATGCTTTTCAAGTTAAAGCTACCTTGCTTGTTAGTTTGAGATGTGAAGAAATTTTAATTAATGAATGTTTTGTTTCCTTGAATTTTTATTATTCATCTTGCTTGTAAGCTTTTGCAATCTTTAATGTCATTGAAATTTGAGTCTTTTTGAGTTTTTTTTTTTTAGCTTTTGAGTTTTTGCTGTTCTTTATTCCTCAGTTTTGGTCTCTTGTGCTTTGTCCAAGAGTGTAAAAAGCTAAGTGTGAGAGAATTTGATATTCACATATTTATACATTAATAAGCCATCATTTTTAGTGATTTACACTCTTCATGCACTTAATTGTTTGAACTTGGACATGTTTTATAAGTTTGGGCTTGAATTTGGCTTAATTGAATTTTTTCAGCATTATTAAGTTTGGATGTTGTTTCTGTATTCCAGCCATAACTTGAGTTCTAAACATCTAATAATTATGAATTTTACCTTGTAGGAAAGCTGAGAGGAAGCTCTACAACTTTGATGAAGAGCTCAAAGTCTCAATCAGATGTCTAGTGGGCCCAATATAATTGGGCCTGGATTTTCAGACTCGGGTTTAGGGAGCACTTGGCATTAAAGTGAGCATATCTTAGTCAATTCAAGTCAAATTCAGATGAAACTTAGGCCATTTCATTCTTACAAGGCCCAGCTGTGTTTGGGAAGTATAATGAGGCACTGAAGGCCAATTTAGGGTGCAGTTTATTGTTTTAGGAGGGGGAATCCGAGAATCAGTTTTTATATTCCACACTTTTCTCACCTCTATCTAGAACTTTCTCATCTCCTCTCTCCTTCTCTCTAATTTTCATTTCTAGGTTTTCCTCTTCTGATAGAGGGCTAAACACCTTGTAATCAATTCGGGATTCTTGAAGATATTTTAGTTTAGATTCTTGAGATCTTGTTCTGATTTTACTTTTCTTTGATTTGTATTTGGATTCTTCTTCTTCCCTTTCTTTTTCTTAATCTTGATCTGATTGGATTTTGATTTGGGATTGAGATTTGTGATTGAATTTAGGTTGATTAATCTGGTTTAGTCACGGAATTAGAAGTTAAGTGTTGATTTGTGCTTAGATTAATTGAATTCGGATATAAAATTAATATAGATCTAACATGAATTATGTGATTACGAATTTATGTGTCAATTGTTAATTGAATTCTAGACAATTATCTAGTATGAATTCTGGATTTAATGCTGGGATCTTGGTTAATTCCAAGTTAATCATTCAAATGTAATTCAAGTGTTTGTTTAGTGATCTGTGATAGAATCCACTAAATTTTGGATGGATTTCTAGATTGATTATGCTTTTAATTGATTGTTCTTTCCTTAATTCTGCTATTTCGTATTCTGTTTCTCAACTTCCCCCCCAATCTCGGTTTGATCTGATTGATTTGCAACTAAGATCGTTGAGAAAGATGATCCGGTGTTAACTCCTATGCTACAAGCTATAGGTACAACTCGGTTTTGATTTTGATTGAGTTCAGCGCTCGTCAGGGTCAAAGTTGGTAAATTCTTGGGCTTCATATTGACTCACCGCGGGATTGAGGCAAATCCAGACAAATGCCAATTAGTGCTCAAAATGCTTAGCCCACAGAACATGAAGGAAGTACAACAGCTGACAGGCCAGATTGCAGCCGTCTCACGCTTCCTTGCTAAAGTTACTTATAAATCTCTTCCCTTCTTCAAACTGCTCAAGAAGAGGAAAGATTTTAAGTGAAATCAGGAGTGTGAGGATGTCTTTACATCTTTGAAGAATCTTCTGTCCTCTCTCCCCTTACTGACAAGACCGGAACTCAGTGAGATATTATCCATGAAGAGACAATAAGTTCAATGCTAATCTCTGAGAGACGACCGAGGGGCATAAGTCTATATACTTTGTGAGCAAGGTGCTGTAAGGCCCCAAGCTTCGCTACTAGAAAATATAGAAGGTTGCCTTAGCACTCATCACCATGGCCAGAAAACTCATAGTACTTTCAGTGTCATCCTATGGTGGTGAGGATAGACTAACCTATCCATCAGATACTGCACAAGCTAGACTTAGCAGGAAGAATGATCACCTAGTTCATTGAGCTTTTTGAGTTCGAGATCACATATGAGCCCCAACTTGCAATTAAGGGTAAGGCGCTTTTTGAATTTTTGGCAGAGCTCACATCGGACCCTAGCAACCCTGAGGGAATTTCTTGGACCATATTCATCGATGGATCCTCGAACCCTAAGGGAAGTGGTTTTGGGGTGATCTTAGAAAACTCTAAAAGAATAACAATAGACAAGTCTCTGAAGTTTGAGTTTCCCACTTCAAACAATCAGGTAGAATATGAACCATGCATTGCCAGACTCGTGATGGCCAAGGATATGTGACTGATCGAGATCACATTTTACAGGGACTCCTAACTTGTAACTTCCCAGATTCGAGGTGATTATCAAGTTAAGAGCCCCTCCTTCAAAAATATTTAGCCAAAGTCTAAGGGATCCTAAAAAATTTTTAGGCTGCTAAGATAGAACACATATCCAGGGAACAGAACTCTAGGGTGGACCTCCTATCCAAACTGGCCAACATCAAGAGCTCGGGCAACAACTACTCCGTGATCCAAGAGACCCTCTCTTAACCTTCCATCACGAACTAAACTATTTTTTAGGTGGAAGGAGAATAGCGTACTTGGGCCACCCCAATAATGGAGTACCTTCAGTCTGTAACCCTGCTCGATGATCCAAAGGAAGCCTCCAAGTTTGTCAAAATCGTAGCCTAGTACACTATTTACAACGGACAGTTGTACCGCCATGGGTTCTCTTCATCTCTCCTCAAATGCCTTACACTAAAAGAGGCAAAATATGTTTTGGCCAATATCCCTGAGAGGAGTTGTGGACACCATTTACGGGGCAAAACCTTAGCTTTGAAAGCACTTAGGGCTGGTTACTATTGGCCAACAATGGAAGGTGACTTCCTCGTTTATGTCCGAGTTTGTGATAAATGCCAGAGACACTTAAACCATTATTAAGGTCCTTCTGAAGAGTTATCTATGATGTTCGTACCCTGACCATTCTACAAATGGGGAATATATATCTTGAGTCTGTTCCCACAAGCACCTGGATAACTAAAGTACTTGGTGGTGGTCATGGATTATTTCACTAGATGGATCAAAGCAGAGTCTCTAGCACGATCACCTCTACTCGGATCCAAAAATTCACTCAACGCCACATCATCACTAGGTTTCAGGTCTCGATGTCCATTGTGATGGACAACGAAACCTAGTTCAAAGGAAAATATTTTGAAGATCTACTTGCTGGGCTCAAAATTGTAGTGTTGTGATATTGGTAAGTGCACCAAATCGCAAAAGTAATAAAGAGTGGGTTAAGTATCATTCTCACGAGGATTATGTTGTCAATTACTAAATTCACCAAATTGATACTATTCAAGCTATTGAAAAGAGAGTTGGTAAAAACAATAATAAGAAAGAATAAGCAAAAATAACAAAAGTAAAATTTAATTATTAGGTAAAGTTGGAAGACAATGATATGAAAGTGTTAGGGGTCAGATTTCACTTAAACTCTTTTAATGCAAAATCAAATATTGGTTTAATCAAGTTTTATTCCAATGATTCATGGTCAATTCCCAAAATTAATAAATATTCAATCCATTGATATAGTAATCCTCTTCACACTATTTAGAATTAACTAATCCCTTAATCTAACCCTAAATAGAGAAGACATTATTAAAAATGAGGCAATTAAGAAAAAGACTACACAACCCACAATGTCTATTCTTAGCGATCGCAAAAATTATGGTGTTTATCATAAGTTCTAGGTTCATGCAAATTTTCTCAAATCATACATCAACCCAAATATCATTCCCAAATTGGTCAGATTTAGAAAAACATTAAGAAAAGAGATAAACATATAAATCATGAAATAGAAACATTGATTAAACTTATAAAAGAATTTACATCATCCAAGCATTAAGGTCCATCATCACCCTAACGAAAGAGATTTAGTTACACATGGAAAAAAGAAGAACACAAAGGGAATAATATAACCAAATCCATTATAGATAAGTGGAAAGGTTGAAGAAAATTCTGAATCTTCAAGCTTAATTGTGCCCACACCACTTTAGGGTTTGTGCCTCTTAATGACTATTACGTTCTGTCCAAGTGTGTGTTCAATTTGGCATAACTTTTCTTTTTATATAGAATTAACGTTGTTATTTATGCGTTCAACGCTCAAGCGCTGACTTTCCAGCGCTCAGGCGCTGACTCAATCAAACTATCGTGGTTGTAAACATTTTGTGCGCTCGGGCGCTCCACTTCTAGCGCTCAAGCGCTGAGACACTAAAGAGACGCTCAAGCGTTGAGCATCCATCGCTCAAGCGCTGGGCTTCTGAATGCTTTTTCTCCTCTCTTTTTTGCTTGTTCAAATGTCTTGTCTTTTCCATATTTAATTACTTATAAAACACATAAAAAAAGTAATAAGAACATAATTTAAAATACTAAAAACGTAATAAAACTTGAGAACAAAGCTCAATCAAAAAGATTAAAAGTTGATAAAAATCCAGAATTTAAACCATAAAAATATGATATTTTGAAGGTTCATCACTCCCCTAAACTTAAGATTTTGTTTGTCCTCAAGTAAAAAAAAAAAAAAAACAAAACAAAAAGACTAAACAAATAAAAAACGAAAACACACAGACTCAAACATGGTGTATTGAAAATCATCTATATTCGAGAAACTATCTAATTTCAAAGTGTCACACATGTACAATCCAATTGCTATATCACTCTCACATGCAACTCTTATGCAAAGATGACTTCCTAAAAACATGAATGAAATTCCAAATCCACTCATAAAATACAAACCCAAATAGGTTTATAAAATTGCAAATGCACATCAGACCCACATCCATAGGGTTGTTCTTCATCTCTCTCTCCACTAATTTAAACAACACATAACCAAGAATCAAAAAGGTCTTCACAAAGCTTGTAATGTAAAGCAAAGAGTATGAGTTAAAAAAGAAAGGGTAAGATAATGAAAACAAAAGTTAAGATACAAAATCATGTAAATTTTAAAATTCAAGCCACAAAATGTAGAACAAGTGCAAAACGGAGCATAAGAATCAATACTTTATTTCTTTTATTTTTGTTTTTTTGTTTTTTTATTTAACAACTTCCACCCCCAAACTTATTTCTTTACAATACTTTAGGTGAACTTTCTCTTTTTTTTTTCTTTTTTTATTGCTCCTGAAATACTTTATTCACAAAAATAACAAAGGCTTGAATAATAAAATAATACAAGATATGCACTCAATAAAAGGTGTGTAAAAAAGGGAGTATTTTTTATTATTTTTATTATTATGGGTATAGGAAAGGTAAATGTGGGTAAAGAAAAGAAATAGAGGCTAAACAATAACAAGGTTGCAAAAGGGACCTAAGGATATATTGTGTTTACAGGTTGACTTGAAAGACTCGAACGGTCCAAAGAAGACCCTCATCATTTTCTTAATCATGCATTGTCTAGGATTTCGTCTCAAGAGAGAATTAAACAACTTCTATATGCAAATAATCAACACATGCACTCCCATAAACTTTTTATAAGCTTGATATGCATGCATAATCCAAGGTTTATCAAACACAAAGATGAGAAGAACATCTATACACAATTGAAACAATAGAGATAAATATAACTCATGAATTCTCATGTGATATCCCAAGAAAATAAATCAATCCATAATTTATGCAATCATTAGATATTCAATTCAACAAACCAGCATGTACAGAATGACTCAAAACACAATAAGGTGATGATAACAAAATAAAATAAATAAAAACAAATGTGCAAATAAAATATTAAAGAAAAAAAAAGAAAAACTCTTTTTGGTGATTGACAGCTATATACATTCCCCTATAAAGACTCTGAACTTAGGGAGGCACCTAACCCAACTCGAAATTACCTTTAAAATAAGAACAAAAAAATTAGTCACTGAAATGAAAAGTAACAAATACTAATAACTAACTGAAGAAAAATAAATAACAAAATAAAGATCAAAGAAAAAGAAAGAAAATTTGGGCTGCCTCCCAAAAAATGATTGTTTAACATCATTAACTCGACATTACTTTTTTAACTAATCAAGGTGACTTAAAACAGGAGAAGTAAGATGATTTCTTTCCTTTTTTAGAACAATGCATCCATCTTTGGTCAACAACCTTTGAAATGCCTTTCAACACACTTTGAACTTAACTTGAACCTGGTTGTTCTATACCTTAGCATGCGAGATTCCATCTGGCCATGAAGGTCTTAATTTATCAAAAGATGATAGATCAGGTTTTAATTTATCAGAAGATTTTGGCCTTTTTTTTAAATGAATTATGAGAGATGGGAGGACCTTTCTCTGTTTCATCAATCTTAGAAATAGGAGAGTTTGCATTAATCAATGGTGGAGAGCTCTTACCATTCAACTCCTTTTGAGATTTATCTTTAATGCAATTAATGGGAGTATAAAAATTTGATGTTGGTGAAGATTTATCAAAGACATTGATAGTCACTTGATCTCCATCCACTCTCAAAATCAGTTCACCTCTTAGAACATCAATCAATGCTCTTGAAGTAGCTAAGAATGATTTTCCAAGAATCAGAGGGATATCAGCATCTTCATCCATATCTAAAATCACAAAATTTGCTGGAAAGAAGAATTTATCTATCTTTACTAACAAATCTTCAATTATACCATACGGATGTTTAATTGAACGATCAACCAATTGAAAAGACATCATAGTTGACTTCACTTTTTTAATCCCAAGCTTACGAAGAATTGATAATGACATTAAATTGATGCTAACTCCTAAGTCACATAGAACTTTCTCAATGATCAGTTTGCTAATAGTGCATAGAATAGTGAAACTACATGGATCCTTTAACTTTGGTGGTAGCTTCTGTAGAATTATGGCATTGCACTTTTCAGTAAGTGGTACAGTCTCATCTTCCTTGAGTTTCTTCTTCTTTGATAATAGGTCCTTCATAACTATGACATATGATGGCATCTGCTCAAGTGTTTCAGCAAAAAGAATGTTTATCTACAATTGCTTGAAAATATCAAGGAACTTTGAGAACTATCTCTCTTGCTTCTCCTGATTTTCCTTCTTCAATCTCTAAGAAAATGGCATCCTAGTCTACAGTGAAGGCTCAAATGCTTTCTTTTGCTCAAGTTCTTTCTTCCTTCTCTACACTATTGGTTATTCCTCTTTAGCTTTTTCCTTCTCAATATCTTCTTCTTTATTTCCATCTTTCTCTTGGACTTGTCTTGGAAGATTAATTCCTTCCTTAGCATCATCTTCTTTCAGCTGAGGGCTAACAACTTTTCCACTCCTCAAGGACATTGCCATAAATTGCTATTTAGAATTAACTACTATATCACTTGGTAAAGTGCTTGGAGGTCTCTATGAGAGCTGTTTTGCTTTTTAACTAACTTGATTCTCTAAACACTGAATAGCCGCTCCTTGATTCTAAAAATTAGCTCTTGTTTCCTCCATAAAAGTGCTGGTACTAAGATCAAGTTTCTCAATAATACTTTTAAGATTTGATATCCTATCTTGTTGAGGTTGTGAAGTGGATGATGATGGTTGATGTTGCGAAGGTGGTGGTGGTCTCAACATATTCTGATTGGTCTATGAAAAGTTTAGATGATTCCTCCATCCTAGATTGTATATGTTGGAATATGGGTTACCTTGTGGTCTCGAAGGATTGCCCATATAATTTACCTGTTCTTGAGGAATAACACCAGAAATGCTTGCTTCGCATCCACCATTAGCATGGTTATCTCCACAAAAATCACAAATTAGAGCTTGATGGTTCACTGAATTCACCTGCATGTGAGGTTGCCAAACTACTGCAAAATACTTTTATTCTGAGCAAGTAAGGCATTGAGAGTGCCAAGCTCTAACTCCCTGTTTAATCATTGCTCTCTTACTAGGCATCTGATATTCATTGATAGTCATAGTCTTAAACAATTCCTGAGCCTCTTTAGGAGTCTTAATGTTCAAAGACCCACCTACAGATGCATTCACCATAAGTCTTGTAGAATGATTCAAACCATTATAGAAGATCTGCACCTGTTGCCAAACTTCGAAAGCATGATGAGGACACTTTCTTAGTAGCTCCTTAAATCTTTCCCACATTTCATAGAGATATTCTCCTTAATTTTGAGTAAAGTAAGCAATTTCACTCCTTATCTTCATGAACATTAATGGAGGGAAATACCGAGTGAGGAGCTTACAAACCAAATCATCCCAAGTGGAGATGCTTTCTTGAGGCTGGGCTTGTAACCAACTCTTGGCTTTGTTTCTCAAAGAAAATGGAAAAAGTCTTAATCCGATGACATCATCACTAGCTCCATTATATTTGATAGTGTCACAGAGCTGTAAGAAATTAGTGATGTATAAGTTTGGATCTTCTACCTGACCTCCCCCAAATTAATTCTATTGCACTAGCTGTAGAAGCGCTAGTTTAATATCAAAATTGTTTGCTTGGATAGCAGGTCACATAATACTGGTTAAAACTTTTTCAAAATATGGAGTTACACAATCAGCCAAAGTGCATCTTCTTTGTGCAGTAGTTTTCTTAGCCATCTTTCTTCTAAACTTATTCTTTCTCTAACTGCTTTTTTGTTTGCTCTTTTCTGTTCTTGTTATTTTCGAATTGAAAAACAATTTTTTTGAATCCAAAATACCTTGCATAAACAAACAAACAAGCAAATCAGAGTGAAGTAAATAAAATAAATTAAAAATAAAAAATAAAAAAATCAAACTACTAATAGAAAAAATAAACAAATAAAATAAAAACAAAAAAATTAAAAATAAATAAATAAAGAAAAATAAAATTAAATAAGAAAAATAAGTGCCTAATTATTGTCTTTCCAACTACTATTTAATATTGACAATAATAATACCCGACAACGGCGCCAAAAACTTGTTGTGATATTGACAAGTGCACCAAATCGTAAAAGTAATAAAGAGTGAGTTAAGTATCGTTCTTACGAGGATTATGTTGTCAATTACTAAATTTGCCAAATTGACATTATTGAAGCTATCGAAAAAAAGAGTTGGTAAAAATAATAATAATAAAGAATAAGCAAAAATAACAAAAGTAAAATTTAATTAATAAGGTAAATTTGGAAGACAGTGATATGAAAGTGTTAGGGGTCAGATTTCACTTAAATTCTTTTAATGCAAAATTAAATATTAGTTTAATCAAGTTTTATTCCAATGATTCATGGTCAATTCCCAAAATTAATCAATATACAATCCCTTGATATATTAATCCTCTTCACACTATTTAGAATTAACTAATCTCTTAGTCTAATCCCAAATAGAGAAGACATTATTAAAAATGAGGGAATTAAGAGAAAGACCATATAACCCACAATATCTATTCCTAGCGATTGTAGAAATTGTGGTGTTTATCACAAGTTCTAGGTTTATGCAATTTTTTTAAAATCATACATCAATCCAAACATCATACCCAAATTGGCCAGATTTAGAAAAGTATTAATAAAAGAGATAAACATATAAATCATGAAATAGAAACATTGATTAAACCCATAAAAGAATTTATATCATCTAAGTATCAAGATCCATCATCACCCTAACAAAAGAGGTTTAGTTACACATGGAAAAAGAAGAATATTAAGGAAAGAATATGACAAACTCCATTGTAGATAAGTGAAAAGGTTGAAGGAAATTCCTAATCTTCAAGCCTAATTGCGCCCACACCACTTTAGGATTTGTGCCGCTTACTGGCTGCTGCGTTCTATCTAATTGTGTATTCAATTTGGCATAACTTTCTTTTTATAAAAAATTAACGTTGCTGGGTCAATCAAACTACCATGGTTGTATACGCTTTGCTCGCTCGGGCACTCCACTCCTAGCGCTCAAGCGCTGAGACACTAAAGAGAAATTCTTCTGCACACAATGCGCACTCAGGTTTTGAGCATCCATCACTTAATCGCTTGGCTTTTGAATGCTTTTTCTCTTCTTTTTTTTTGCTTGTTCAAATGTCTTGTCTTTTCTATATGCAATTACTTATAAAAACACATAAAACATGTAATAAGAACATAATTTAAAATACTAAAAACGTAATAAAACTTGAGAACAAAACTTAATCAAAGAGATTAAAAGAAGATGAAAACCCAGAATTTGAACCATAAAAAATATGATATTTTGAAGGTTCATCATGCAATTCCATTAAGAATTCCAAAACCAATGGATAGGATGAAGCCACCAACTGGGTTATTATTCGAGGAATAAAAAAGAGGTTAGATGAAGCTAAGGGAAATTAGGTTAAATAACTAGACCATGTCCTCTGAACTTACTGGACTACCCTTCACACAACAACAGGGAAAACCCTCTTTAAATTCACTTATGGGTGTGAGGCTATGATCCCGATAGAGATAGGGGAACCCAACTGGCATCACCTACAATTCTCACTTGACAATAACCCCAGACTGATTAGAGAGGACATAGATCTTCTAGAAAAAAGAAGGTGCGTCACTTACATACGTGACATCACCATCAAATAGAAGATGATGACTCGATATAACTTGAAAGTTATCCCAAGAAAGTTTGAGCCGGATGATCTAGTACTTTGGAGAGCAGACATCAGTGGTAGGAATGCATCCCATAAGAAGTTAGCCCTAAATTGGGAAGAGTCCTACTAGATTGTGATCAGTACCGACAAGAGAGCATACATCCTAGATACATTAACTGACAAGTTAATAAAAAACTATTGGAATACAGATAAACTGAGAAAGTACTATAGCTAAATACCTTTTAAGACTTCATCTATTAGTTTTCTTTATGTTTGATCTATCCTAATATTTGTGAGTA
Organism: Ormosia semicastrata; assembly: GCA_029884595.1. Taxonomy (NCBI): domain Eukaryota; kingdom Viridiplantae; phylum Streptophyta; class Magnoliopsida; order Fabales; family Fabaceae; genus Ormosia; species Ormosia semicastrata. The sequence continues at coordinate 3,100,311 of JAQQTO010000062.1, forward strand.
TACATTGTATAGACTCTAGTCCTTTGTTCAATCAATAAAATGAGGAAATTATTTCTGCACATCTACTTATACTTTCTTTCTAAAGCTTTAAGACTCTCAAGTTAAACCTCGTCTTGATAATGTCTACAGAGTCCGTTCCTTATAGGATATGAGGTTTCTTATAATCTAGGTTAAGAGGAATGACCCACAAAACTGACTTTAGCGGTTTTGTTATGAGTCGTGGGTCCTGACCCAAGTCCTCAACACTTGGTCATAACCATTTTGTGGTTATATGTAATTAATTGGCAACACAGGTTACAACATCTAATGTGTCATGGTCCATTTGGACCTTCATCCGTGGTCTGCCATTCGGTACCTACCGTGAATGTTTTTTTTTCTAAATTGGTCCTAAACTTGAAAATTCCTTAGTATCAGGAAATTTTCTGAACTAGACCGTTAACATTAAAGACCCCAATTATTGTTCATCTTTTATTTCGCATAAGTCCTCAAAGGCAGTCCAAGTGCTAAAAAGTTTGGGCGTTGGACCCTGGACCAAGGTTTCACACGATTGAAATTCTCCTAAGTCTCTAAATGGCTACCAAATACTGATTAACGATGGGCATTAGACCTAATACGAGCCATGGAAAAAGAAATAAGCATACAATACACAAGTCATAAGGATAAGCAATTGTATTTTGTCCTTGCAAAATAAAGTGCCCCACATAAAGGGCAAAGAAAAGCAGTAAAAGAAAAGAAAGAAAAATCAAGTCCTAGAACTTGGCTAATTAAGCTCCAGCATCCTCTTTGGTAGCATCTTCATTCGGGCTTTGATGGTCTGCACTCATTACTCCACTGTCCCTTCAGCAAGAGTCAAATCATTGGTACCAATGGGAAGGGCCTCAACAGCAGTTTGATTGGCTTCTTGAGCCTCCTATGCCGGTACTAGGTAGCTGTTGAGGATCACCATCTCAGGGTACAGTTCACTAAAGGCCAGGGCGATCCTCGGATTAAAGAATTGCACTTATGCGACCACATTCTGGAATTGCTCACTGCTAATATCTGTACTAATTTTCATTAGCTATGTATTATCCTCCTGCAATTGTGCCACCCCGATCCAAAGATCCTCATTCTCAGCACAGAGGTCGGCGAGCACCTTCCCAAGATTTTTGGAGTATGCCCTCTCTCTCTTAAGTTCGGCCTCGGAGTCTGCCAATTTTTCTTTAGCACATCAATATTCACTTTGGTCTCCTCTAGGGCCTTTTTGGCTTCCTTCTCTTTGGCTTTGAGGGCCAAGTCAAGATTCTGAGCCCCCTCTTCCTAGGCCACCTCCACCTTCTTGCTCATGTCTTCCTGAAATTAGTCCAGACTCCTTTGAAGGTAGCGAGCTTTACTGACAAATCAGAGTCCATGGGTTTGGAACCTTGATAGGGTCTTTGGTGTTTCCTTCTTGGGGATGTGGGCTAAGACCTCATCATCCAAAAGTTAGGAATCCACAAACGGTTCGGGCACTGGATCCCACTTATACAAGGAAACTGGAGCAAAGACAACATTACTCGATACAGACCACTGACCTTGAACATCAGTTGTCTCCTCCGCCAACCTCTTCTGCGGTTATCCGTACTACCACCATCAGTAGCTTTCCTCTTCTGCCTATGAAGGGGCTGAGCAGGAGACCCCATTGATCTGGAGCCACCTCGATAACTAGATCTCAAACAATGGTGGTCGGAGTAATGGTTGCAGGAGTATTAGAGGGTCTGACACCCTCTTTCCTCACCTTCATAGCCTAGAGGGCGACGAGAGGTTATCCATATGCTATGCTTTCTACTAAACAAATACAAAACACGAGTTAGAAATAAAGAAGGAAGGTTATTTAAAGAAAATTCTAAAAGTAAAAAGTAAAGTGAAATTGGATTGCGGCCTACACTCTACCCACCATAGTGATAACGACCGAGGCTACCAAATTAGATAATTTTTGTTAACTGATTCACTAAGCACTTATTGTACGTGGTGTAACCGGGTTGAGCCTTTGGATCATTCCAATTAATTAATTATATTAAGAAGTTAGAAATGGGAAAGGGGGTTTTGGTTACAAGAGTAATTAAACAAAGCAATTTAAAGACTATAAACAAGATTAAATAAACAACCAATCCAAAGGAATCAATAACTCTTGAGTTTAATCCATCCTTGACCGCTAAAGATTCGTTAACTGGCTAACTAGATTCTTGGTTTTAGGTCAGATTAAGAAGCCTTAAGATGACCCATGAATTATTTACTAGATAAGCATATAACATTTGGTTACTCAAAGTTATATGAAGTTAGCATCCATCTAACCCTAAATCGTCCTAAAACTCAAAATTCAACCAAGCTTGGCAGTTCATCAAACACCTTTGATGCATCACCTAGTCTTTGTGAAATCTTCATCCAACATGAACTCTCTATTAGGTAAGCATGTAGGATTTGGTAAATCATCGAAAAATGGATAAAGTATCCATTTAACCCTAAATCAATCTCAGTTAATCAACGAAAAATGGATTAAGCATCCATTTAACCCTAAATCAACCTAATTTTCCAGAGTTCATATGAACTAGACAATCCATTAAACACCTTTAATGCATTATGTAGTTTTTAAAATTCCCATTAAACACATGACAATTATGCAACCATTATATGAACACCAAGGCTAAGTTAAGCACTCAGCCAAGGAGAAACAGAATCAAAGAAAAGGAAGAGAGAAATATGATTAACAAGTAAATTAAACATTCAAACTAAAGTCTCAACATTAAACATTAAGAGTGTTTCAATCCCTTAGATTGATTACAAAGCTTTAGCTCTCCATGAATGGAGAGCATAATAAAAAATGAGGAAAACTTTGAGAAAGTGCGAAGAGAGAAAAAGAAAGAAAAGGAGAGACAAGAGAGAAGATGAAAAACTAAAAATGAGTAGTGTCTCTACCTACTAGCCTTGAATCTAGCTCTCTATCCTAAATAATAGACACAAAAAGTGAAAATACAAGTGTTCCCCTAGCTTAGGACGTTTCCTCTTCCAATTATCTTTAATTAGACACTTAATTTGCAAGATTTAGATACCTAATGAAGGAGTTATGGCCAATACACGTTTAATAGCTCCTAGATCCATTGTCTCCCTTTAGGAATTAAAAACCCTATCAAAATGTCCCTATTTTGATAAGTTAAAGTTGAAGGGTTTTTTTCTCAACTTTCCAATGGAACTAGTTTTAGCCCATTCTGACTTTTACAGCCTAAGATACGGTCCAATATTTGGACACTGCTTAGGTTTCAGTGACAGCACCTCTGTTCTGACTTCTAGGTCCAATATGACATACTAGACATTTGAATCAACTCTAGAGCTCTTCATCAAATTTGTAGAGCTTCCTCTCAAATTTTCTACAAGGAAAATTCATAATTTTTAGATGCCTATAACTCAAGTTATACTTGAAATATAGAAATAGTTTAAGATTGCCATAATATACAACTAAGCCCAATTTGAGTCCAAACTTATAAATGGTGGCCAAAATCAATCAATTAAGCACATGAGAGGTCTAAAATGCTGAATATGAGGGTTAACTAATATATAAAAATAGTATTTGTCAAATTTCCCCACACTTAGTCTTTTGCACTCCCAGACAAAAGTAGAAATCTATCACTAGGGGACAAAGGAAAAACAACACAACTTGAAAGTTAAAACTCAAGAAAAACTCACTTTCCAATGATGATTAAGAATGTAAAAGGAGAGCAACCAAAAATTCAAGAAATTAAAATATTCATGAAGTAACATTTCTTTACATCTCAAACCAACAAGCATAGTAACTTCAATTGAAAAGCATAGATCAAGAATGATAGAACCTCACAAGATTTACTCTCAATTTCTCAAGTGTTTAGAAGGTAAGTGTTTCACTTAATTCAATCTATGAAAATATGCACTACCATAAGTTTACTTATCTTCTACTTCTCCTCTACTCAAAACGCATGCACACATAAATCAAGAGGACTTTATTCAAGGTTGTAATGGGGCCAAGGTAAAGGAGGGGAATAATATGGATATGACAAGTTGAAGACCAAAGAAAATAAAAGAGCATTAGGTTTGAGGCCATACAGCCACTATGATAATTTATCCTAACTCTATGTAATGCAAATTCCCTTTACATATTTTTTTTTCTTTTTGCCTTATTGACTTTTCTTTACACATTTTTTCTTATTTTTTTTTCAATTGGCCAATCTTTCCTTTTTCACCAACATTTTGCATACCTATTAGCACACCCCTACACTTGTTCAAGAACTACACAATTGCTTTCTTTCAGGTTTAAGAATATTATTTTTCATTTAAGGCATATAATGAGCTAAAAATAAAGAATGGTCAGATAAGCTCAAAGAGTTTAATCAAGGGAAAATATGCAAGGTCGGCTATTTGGCTAAAGTGGCTAATTTAAGAAGAATGTCTCAATCATATTCATGTATACATGTGAAAATGTAGCCTAGAAAAGAATCAAAGCAAGTTTTAGAGTAACAAATTTCATAAGTACAAGTCACACAAGAAAGAAGAGAATGGTACAAATGTTTAATCCATTCATTAAAAGGCTCAAAGTCTCACAAGGTATGTTTCTATCAAACTTAATCTATCAGTTCAATTTCATTACTAAACTAGTTATTCTCAAGATGAAAGACAATTTATTCACTTATGTTACCTCAATTTATACATGGTCACAACTTTCACAAACTCAGTTTCATTAGAAAACAATTAAAAACACACTTTGTTATGATTTTTTTTCTTTTTTTAAAAAATAAAATTTAGAACAAAATTTAAAACAATACAATAGTTTAAAAAAAAAACAATAACAATAATAACAATGACAGAAAATAGAAAACCAAAATAACAACTGTAACATAAAATAGTAAACAAAAACAACAGAAATAGTAAAAATAGAGCAACAGTAAAAACAGGCGAAACAATGAATTGCAAATAGAAAATCAATAAACAACAAATATCAAACATAAACAGTAAAATAATAGAGCAAAATAGAAATGTAAATTCCTCCAACATCCTTAAATTTTATATTGTCCTCAAAATAAAGCTCAGAGATCATCAAACCATCAATATCATCAATAAATCTAGGATAAGTAAAATAAAAGAGAAAGAGATGAAACATCATTATCAAGTGTAGATGGTTGCTTACAAATGGAGCTCCTCCACTATGTTCTCTTGAGCTCTCTCATAGAATGGCTTGAGGAGATGTCCATTGACCTTGAATGTTTTGTGAGTTGTCTCACTTGTGATCTTCACCACACCATAAGGAAAGACTTTAGTGACCATGAAGGGGCCTAGCTATCTAGAACGGAGCTTGCTGGGCATAGGCTTGTGGCGGGAATTGTAGAGGAGAACTTTTTGCCCAACAACAAATTCCATCCTTGTAATATTCTTGTCATAGAAAACCTTGATCTTCTCCTTGTAGATTTTGGAGCTCTTATAGGTCTCCAAGCGGATTTCCTCCAATTCTTGTAATTGGAATTTCCTTTCCACTTCCACTTGGTCAAGGTCTATGTTGCAACTCTTCACTACCCAAAATGCTCTGTTCTATCTCCACTGGTAGGTGGCATGCCTTTCCAAAGATAATCCGGTAAGGGGACATCCCTAGTGGTGTCTTATAGGTAATCCATTAAGCCCAAAGAGCATCATCAAACCGCTTACTCCAATTCTTCCTATTAGGCTTGATAGTTTTCTGAAGGATTTGCTTAATCTCTCTATTTGATACCTCAACTTGCCCATTTGTTTAGAGGTGGAAATGTAGAGAGACCTTATGCATGACTCAATACTTTTTCAACAAAGCCTCCATATTCTAGTTACAGAAGTATGACGCTTGATTACTGATGATAGCCCTTGGAATGCCAAATATGCAAAAAATGTTTGATCTAACAAAATTCACAACAACTTTTGAATCATCAGTTCAAGTGGCTTTTGCCTCCACCCATTTAGACATATAATCAACAACAAGCAAAATGTAAACAAAACCAAATGCAACAGGAAAAACACCCATAAAATCAATACCCCACAAAACAACAAAGGTTGTTAGGACATCTCATTCCTACGAGAGATATTTCCTATTCGTTGGCATTGTTCACAAGATTTATAAAACACATATGCATCATGAAAAAGGGTTGGCCAATACAATCTAGACTCCAATATTTTCCTAGCAGTATGTTAAGGCCCAAAATGCCCACCACATGCAAATGCATGGCAAAAGCTAAGAACTGAATGGAATTTATGATCAGGCACATGCCTTCTAATCACTTGGTCACTACAAAATTTCCATAAATATGGATTATGTCACACATAATACTTTGACTCACTCTTTAATTTGTCAATTTGTGCTCTAGTAAAATATGTAGGCAAGACACTAGCAACCAAACAAATTTACCATATCAGCAAACCATGGAGTGTTGCCTTGCAGCTATAAAAGCTGCTCATCAGGGAAGGTGGCATGGATGGAAAAAGGGTCAGTAGCTTGCTTAATTTGGCTCAGATGGTCAGCTACCAAGTTCTTTGCTCCACTCTTGTCATATATCTCAATGTCAAACTCTTGAAGTAGCAAAATCCACTGAATCAATCTTGGTTTAGTATCAAGTTTATTTAGGAGAAACTTCAAAGCTGCATGATCAGAAAACACCATAACTTTAGAACCAAGCAAATATGATCTAAATTTATCTAATGCAAAAATAATAGACAAAAATTCTTTTTTCATAGTGGTGTAATTTGCTTGAACAGCATCCAAAGTCCTCGAAGCATAGTAGATCACGTGAGGAACTTTGCCCACTCTTTATGCCAAGACAGCTCCCACAGCATAGTTTGAAGCATCACACATTAGCTCAAAGGGGAGTGTCCAATCAGGTGGTTGGATAATGGTAGTGATGGTAAGAGCTTGCTTCAAATGGTTGAAGGCTTCTTTACATTTCTCATTAAAGTCAAGTTGCACATCCTTTTATAGGAGGTTGGATAGCAAAATGGCTATTTTCCTGAAGTCTTTAATAAAGCGTCGGTAGAAACCAACATGACCAAGAAAAAAACAAATCTTCTGCACGCATGTCGGGTAAGATAAAGAAGAAATCATATCTATTTTAGTAGGATCTAATTCAATGCCCTTGATAGATACTATATGGCCTAAAACTATGTCTTGTTCTACCATAAAATGACATTTTTCAAAATTCAGAATAAAGTTAGTTTCAATGCACCTATGTAATACCTTAGCCAAACTAGCCAAATACAAATCAAATGAAGAACCATATAAATAGTAAAATCATCCATGAATACCTTTATGAACTCTTCTAAAAGATCAGAAAATATGCTTACCATGCACCGTTGAAAGGTGTCAATGGCATTAGAGAGGCCGAAAGGTATCCACCTATATGCAAAAGTATCGAAGGGACATGTGAAAGTAGTATTCTCTTGATTTTTCGGTGCAATATAGATTTGAAAATACCAGGTGTAGCCATCTAGAAAGTAATATTGTGATTTTCAACTAACATCTCTAACATCTTATCAATGAAAAGTAGCGGGTAATGATCCTTTCAGGTGGCTTGGTTGAGTTTTCTACAATCAATGCAGACTCTTTAACTATTCTGCACCCTAATAGGAATCAACTTATTATTGTGATTTGCCACTACTGTCACCCTATATTTTTTGGAATAACTTGCACCGGGCTCACCCATTTGCTATCGGAGATAGGGTGAATAATGCTAGCTTGTAATAACTTTGTCACCTCCTTCTTCACCACATCCAAAATCAATGGGGTCAGTCTTCTTTGGGTTTGCCTTACAGGTTTAGTTCCTCCTTAAGTAATATTTGATGCATGCATATAGAGGGACTAATACTTGGAATTGTGAATGCTTATGTCTCTAAGGCATGTCAAATGGTTTTTGATGATAACAAAGACAAAAGCGAAGATCAAGTGCAATAGTGAAGATCAAGCGCAAAAGGAAAAATCAAGATCAAAGAAAGAAGACAAGAAGGTTTATTTAGTTATAAGACTTAGGACACTAATGTTAAATGCTCTCAAGATTTCTCAAATAGTTTTTCAATATATGATTTCAAAATAAATGGGAAATTTCAAAGATAAACATGGCTTTCAAGAAAACATGTGTTTCAATCTTAAAACTAATACTCTTAAAAAGATTCATGTTTAAACAATTGTCTCAAGGTGTTAGAAATGACTTACAAGCTTTATTGGACTTGAAAAATGTGTTCAATGGCCAATGTAATCGATTACACGACGTTTGTAATCGATTACACAGCAAACAGAAGGCATGTAATCGATTACATGAGCAATGTAATCGATTATAAGCAAGTCAGAGGTCATGTAATTGATTACACAATATCTGTAATCAATTACATCAAGCCCAGAAAAGCATAAACACGTTCAAAGAGTCATGTAATCGATTACATGGATATTGTAATCGATTACACAGCAAGTCAGAAGTCATGTAATCGATTACACAGATATTGTAATCGATTACACACAAGTCAGAAGCCATGTAATTGATTACACCAAGAATGTAATCGATTACACAGAGCCCAGAAAGTCAAGAACACGTCGGAACAACATATGTAATCGATTACATAAGTTGAGTAATCAATTACAAGAATCCTGACAACGTCCAATGGCTATATTTAATGCATTTAATGCGTGCACAGAAAACCCCAACGGCTCTATTGAATGAGAAACTTATAAATACCAAAGTTGGGTCTTTATTTGAGGTTGACCTTGAACTAAAAACTGATTACCAATACGTCCAAACGTGAATCAATCCTCAAATCATTTTCTTGCTCTATTTTTCTGTCAAAAACGTGAAAAATCTTTGAGAGCATATTAGAGCTTCAATTTTTATTCATCTGCTCTATTGAGAGCTTCATTCTATCTATCATTATTGCTTTGTAAAGAAGGTGAGGCATCCTTCCAAAAGTGTAAAGGGTGAGGTATCCCTTAGTTGAAGAGACTCAAGCTCCAAGGGTGAGGTATCCCAAAAAGGTTGAGTGCTCAAGGTTGTAGTGGTTGTCAAGCACCCATTGAAGCTTGAAGATATAGTGGAAAATCTCAAGTTGTTACTTGGGGACTGGATGTAGATCACAAGTGGATTGGTGATCGAACCAGGATAAACGACTGTGTTTGTTATCTCTAAACCCTCCTCTGTTTATTTTGTATACTATTTTATTGATTTTCTTGATATCTGTCTCCGTAGACTATTTCTATTATAAGTAAAAGTGTTTATCTCATCCTTCCAATTATTTCTAATCATTCAATAGCTTCAACAAAAATAAGTTATCAAATGATTTGTGAAAGATTTGTGAACTTAGTTTTCATACTCAATTCACCCCCTCTTGAGTATTGAGGCCACTTGGTAATAAGTGGTATCGAGCTAGACTCTTGTATAAAGAGCTTAAATTGACTTCAAGAGAAGTAATGGTTTCAAATGGTTTTTCAAATGAAGGTTCTTCTATAAACAGACCTCCTTATTTCAATGGGGATGGTTATGCCTATTGGAAAGAAAGGATGAAAATTTTTATTGAAGCTATTGACTTAGATGTGTGGGACGCAGTTGAAAATGGTGCTTTTGTCCCAACACAAACTAAAGATGGTGTGAAAATTAATACATCTAGAAATGAATGGACCGATGATGATAAAAAGAAGGTTCAATACAACTTGAGAGCCAAGAACATCATCACCACATCTTTGGGGTATGATGAATTCTTTAGGGTGTCAAATTGTAAAACCTCAAAAGAAATGTTGGATACTCTACAAGTAACTCATGAAGGTACTAGTGAGGTAAAACGATCTCGAAATAACACTCTTACTCATGAATATGAATTGTTTAGAATGAACCAAGGTGAGAGTATTCAAGATATGCAAAAGAGGTTTACTCATATTGTTAATCATCTTATCTCATTGGGAAAGACATTTCCTGATGAGGATCTTATTAACAAAGTGTTGAGATGTCTAAGTAGGAATTGGCAACCCAAAGTGACGGCGATTGCGGAATCAAGAGATTTATCAACAATGTCTTTAGCCACCTTATTTGGAAAGCTTCAAGAACATGAGCTGGAACTAAATAGGCTCAACCAAAATGAAGAGCATGACAAAAAGAAGAAGGGAATCGCACTCAAAGCTACTTCCTCTACAATTGAAGATGATGATGAAGATGATGAAGAGGATGGTGAAAATGGGGAGCTAAGTGAGGAGAATCTTAGTCTCCTTGTGAGAAAATTTGGAAGATTCCTAAAGAACAAGGGATTTCAAAGAAGGCCACCCTTTCCTCAAAAGAAAGCATATCACAAAAGAGAAGGATCCTCTACTCCTCCAAAATGCTATGAATGTGAAAAACCGGGACACATGAAAATGGAGTGTCCTATGTATCTCAAGAAGACAGAGAAGTTTGAGAAAAGACCTTCTAAGGAAAGGAAAAGAAGAAGAGCATATATAGCTTGGGAGGACAATGACTTAAGCTCTTCCGATGATTCGGAGAATGAAGAAGCCCATCTTTGCCTCATGGCTCAAGGAGAAGAAAGTGAAGAAAGCGACACCGAGGTAACCTCCTCTAACCTAGAACCTCCACCTTCTTATGATGAATTGCAAGATGCCTTTCAAGAATTGCATGATGAATCTTTGAGGCTCACAAAAATGATTTTGTCTTCCAATAAAACAATCTCCCTATTGACAAAGAAAGTTTCTACTTTAACCAAGGAGATAAATGAACTTAAAATCAAAAAATGAGACCTTAGGACTCATAGACGCTAATTCATTATGCATGACTTGTTCCTCACATGATAGTGCATCCATATCATTACCTTGTTCATCATGTAAAGCTTTTGAAAAAGAAATTGAAGACTTAAACAACACTCTTGCAAAATTCACTTTTGGAAGAGATAACTTGAATGTGTTGTTAGGGAGACAAAAATGTGTTTTTCAAAAAGCTGGCTTGGGATTTAATCCAAACAATCATCAAAAGTCTTATAAGAATTTCTTTGTTTCCTCAAATACCTCAAGTAGTCCCTTTGTCAAATGTTTTCATTGTGGTAAGAAAGGGCATAGTGCATCAACTTGTAATGTTAGAAAGAACATAAACACTAAGGTTGGAATAAAAAGAGTTTGGGCTTCTAAAGGCACCATGCCTAATTCTAACACACAAGGACCTAAGACAATTTGGGTACCAAAAGTTAAAACTTGAATGTGTGTTGTAGGTGTGCTTGAAGACCAAGAGCTCAAGTTGGTATCTTGATAGTGGTTGCTCCAAGCACATGACCGGTGATGGCTCCAAGTTCTCCTCCCTTACACACAAGAAACATGGTCATGTCACATATGGTGATAACAACAAAGGGAAGATTCTTGGAATTGGCAAAGTTGGTAAGATCCCTTCATCATCTATTGATAATGTTTTGCTTGTTGAAGGACTTAAACATAATTTGCTTAGTATTAGTCAATTGTGTGATAAAGGCAAAAGAGTTATATTTGATTCTTCTTGTTGCATAATTGAGGGAAAGGATGATAGGCAAGTTAAGTTTGTTGGTCATAGAGTCAATAATATATACATGATTAGTCTAGATGATATCTCCTCAAATGATGCTAAATACTTTATGAGTAAAGAAAATGATTCATGGTTATGGCATAGAAGAATTGCTCACATTCACATGGATCACTTAAACAAATTGGTTTCTAAAGAACTAGTATTTGGTCTTCCAAAGCTCAAATTTGAAAAAGACAAACTTTGTGATGCTTGTCAAAAGGGAAAACAAGTAAAGGTCTCCTTTAAAGCTAAAAACTTAGTTTCAACTTCTAGACCTTTACAACTTTTGCACATGGATCTTTTTGGTCCCTCTAGAACTATGAGCTTTGGTAGAAATTACTATGCATTAGTGATTGTGGATGATTTTTCTAAGTTTACATGGACATTATTCTTGGCCCACAAGAATGATGCTTTTCAATCATTTAGAAAACTTGCCAAAGTTATCCAAAACGAAAAAGGTTTTTGTATTGCATCCATAAGAAGTGACCATGGTGGTGAATTTGAAAATCATGAATTTAAAACTTTTTGTGATGAACATGGCATTGAGCATAATTTTTCTGCCCCTAGGACACCACAACAAAATGGTGTTGTAGAAAGGAAAAATCGATCTTTAGAGGAAATGGCAAGAACTATGCTCAATGAGGCCAACCTTCCTAAGTATTTTTGGGTTGATGCGGTCAATACCGCATGTTATGTTATGAATAGAGCCCTAATAAGGCCAATTTTAAAGAAAATCTCATATGAATTGTACAAAGGAAGGAAACCCAATGTGTCACATTTTCATGTCTTTGGATGTAAATGCTTTGTTTTGAATAATAGAAAAGATAACTTAGGGAAGTTTGATGCAAAATCTGATGAGGGAATATTCATTGGTTATTCTATTCATAGTAAGGCCTTTAGAGTTTATAATAAACAAACTATGACCATAGAAGAGTCCATACATGTTGCATTTGATGAAACTAACCCAAATGAGCTGAGAAAGGAGCTTGTTGATGATGTTGCAGAAATCTTGGCAAAAACACACTTGGAAAATCAAGAGAAAGAATCCAAAAAGCAAGAAGATTCAGAAATTGTGAATCTACCCAAGGATTGGAGGACTTCAAGATATCATCCTCTTGACAAGGTGATAGGTGATGTATCAAAAGGGATAATTACTCGAAACTCACTTAGAGATACATGTAATCACCTAGCCTTTGTCTCTCAAGTTGAACCTAAAAACATAAATGAGGTCATTAATGATGAGCATTGGATCTTGGCCATACAAGAAGAACTAAATCAATTTGAGAGAAATCAAGTTTGGGAATTAGTTCCAAGGCCTAATGATCATCCAATAATTGGCACCAAATGGGTCTTTAGGAACAAACTTGATGAAACGGGCTTAATAATAAGAAATAAAGCTAGGCTTATAGCTAAGGGATATAATCAAGAATAAGGCATAGACTATGAAGAAACGTATGCTCCCGTAGCTAGATTAGAGGCCATTAGAATGTTACTTGCATATGCTTGCATCATGGATTTCAAACTCTATCAAATGGATGTCAAAAGTGCCTTTTTAAATGGTTTTATACAAGAAGAGGTGTATGTAGAACAACCTCCTGGTTTTGAGGATTTTGTAATGCCCAACCATGTTTTTAAATTGAAAAAGGCCTTGTATGGCTTGAAACAAGCTCCTAGAGCTTGGTATGAAAGGTTGAGCAAATTTCTTTTAGAAAAAGGATTTTCTAGAGGCAAAGTTGACACAACCCTTTTCATAAAACATAAAATGCATGACATACTTCTAGTTCAAATCTATGTTGATGACATTATATTTGGAACTACTAACAACTCTCTTTGTAAAGAATTTTCAAATATTATGCAATGTGAGTTTGAGATGTCTATGATGGGTGAACTCAACTTCTTCCTTGGTCTCCAAATCAAGCAAACAAGAGAAGGAATATTCATAAGTCAATCCAAGTATTGCAATGAGCTGCTCAAGAAGTTTGGAATGGACAATGCCAAGCATATGGCTACTCCTATGGGCACCTCTTGCTATTTGGACAAAGATGAAGGAGGTAAATCAGTAGAAATTACAAAATATAGAGGTATGATTGGCTCACTCCTTTATCTTACTGCAAGTAGGCTTGATATAATGTTTAGTGTATGCATGTGTGCTAGATATCAAGCTAATCCTAAAGAATCAAACCTAAGTGATGTTAAAAGAATAATGAAATATCTAATAGGCACATCACAAATGGGTTTATGGTACCCTAAAGGTGCCTAATGTAGTCTTATTGGGTATTCTGATTCTGATTTTGCTGGGTGCAAAATGGATCGAAAGAGCACTAGTGGGACATGCCACTTGCTTGGAAGCTCACTAGTTTCTTAGCATAGCAAGAAGCAAAATAGTGTGGCATTATCTACAGCTGAAGCTGAATATATTGCAGCTGGGAGTTGTTGTTCTCAAATCCTTTGGATGAAACAACAACTCTTGGACTATGGTCTTGAACTTGATCACATCCCCATAAGATGTGATAATACTAGTGCAATCAACTTGTCTAAAAATCCCATTTTGCATTCTAGGACTAAACATATTGAAATAAGACATCATTTCATTAGAGACCATGTTCAAAAGGGTGACTGTATGCTTGAGTTTGTAGAAACCACTAAGCAACTAGCTGACATTTTCACTAAACTCCTAGCAAAAGAAGCATTTTTCTACATAAAAAATGAACTTGGTATATTGGATCATTTATGCATAAATTAACTTCTGCTGCATAATCCTAAATCTAATGCATAACCTTGCATTTTTCTGCATAATCACGCCAAATTGCTGCATAATCTCTGAATTTTTCATTATATTTGAATCCAATACTGACTTGAGCATCGGAGATTTCCCCTAAGTTGTTTTGCAGGTGCTCCCTCATGACCAAGACTCACAAGCAACTCAACATCCTCAAAATTTCACCAAAAATGGTAAAAATCTTGGTAAAAATAGTAATTTTTGATAAATTACATGAGTTGAATCATAATATGATTAGATTATATGGTTGAATGATGCTTTGAATTGATCTAAGTTGTTTTGAAACTAATTTGGATTGATTAAAGTTGATTATATCTTCATGTCGGAATGTAAAATTTGAGTTAAAGATGTGTAATCGATTACAATGCCTTTGTAATCGATTACACAGGTTCTGTCACGCATGTAATCGATTACACACCTTTTGTAATCGATTACAATCAACTCAGAACTCAGGTAATCGATTACAATATCCATGTAATCGATTACAAGGTTCCCAGAAAGCATGTAATCGATTACACCAAAATGTAATCGATTACACACCCACCAAAATTCATGTAATCGATTACACACTCAATGTAATCGATTACACAGAGTGTTTTAAAAAGGTTTCTGACGCGCGTAGAGCTCATTTTTTTTCAGAACCTGTTCATCTTCTTCGTCCTCCTCCTCTGCTCCCACGCACCCTAAACCTCTCAAACCTCAAAATCTCTCATTTCTCACTCAAATCTCCATCGAAATCCCTCATTTTACCTCTCTCAATCTCGGAAATCCCCTCTCCACACAACCCATCTCTCAAAATCTCCTCACATCCCTCACCCAAATCTCCACATCTTCTCTCTCGAACCCCATCTCCATTTCTCTAACCTAATTTCGTCCCTTTCTCTCTCCTCACTCATCCTCAACCATTTCCACTCCTCCCACTCCACTCCTACTCCTCAATGGCTGAATCTTATCATCGTTCAAAGCACCTAAGAACAGGGGCTGCCATTGTAGGGTCTTCTGGTGGTTCTTCACGTAACATATCCGGCCTGGACCTCACGAGGCACTTCTCCACTGTGAAGCGAGCTGAATTGTTCTGGAAGAACTTCCAGCTTTGCAAGATCATCTCTCCTAGGTATCTACCCATCACCTTCTGCGAGAGTGAACCATTAGAGAGCTTTAGGACAATAGAAAACTTAGGCTTCTTTGGGATACCTGAGCATAGAGAAAGCCATCTACCCTAATCTTGTACGTGTCTTTTATGCGAACACGAAGGTTGAGGATAACTATATCATTTACGAAGTGAAAAAGCAACAAATCGGGTTATCAATGGCGAGTGGTATAGTCGACAAAGCTCACTCCGGTGGAGCTCGGTTACGTGGGAATGCCAATGTATAGGGACATGAGTTTGAGCACAAGGTCGCTTCTTCTCTCTTTGATTAGGACCCGACTACCACCCCCGAATGATCCTAAACGAAGAATTATGGCTCTTGGCCTCACCATGGAGAACAGGGTTCTCCACTATCTTTGGTCCGTGGCTTGATTCCCGGGGAGGAATTACTCCCAAGTCCTCAAGGATGATGTGATTGCATTATGGGCAATGACTACAGGGAGGCCTATTAACTGGGGTTATTATATCTTAGAGCATATGCTGGATGTCAAGAAAAAGAAGAACTCTGCTCTCCTCTTCGCCGTGTTGGTAACCACTATACTTGAGCACTGTCACATTTCGCTGGCTGAAGAGTCTAAGGACACCAGCTCCAAGGGACCACAATCAATTAGGCTGCATACTCTAAGGAAGCTCCAGCTCTATAAGGTGGATGACAGATGGCATTACATCGCTCATGGCACTTTTGACCATATCCATCACGACCCAGATAGTGACGAGGATGAGGAGGCTCAGCATCCTGCTCCTGCCCCTGCTCCAGCTCCCACACCTACTGCTCTTGATCTCCTGCTCCAAGAAATGCGCAACCTGAGCGCTAATGTAAACACACGCATGGATCATATCGGGCAGAAGATTGACCATCTTGAGCTGAGGATGGACTACTCTGATCAGAAGCTTGCCTCCATCCGATCTCTCCTGGGTGGACCTCCTATTCCTTAGAGCGCTGCTGCTACACCTCGCACATCCCCTACCTCTCCGGTTCCCCTCTCATTTGCTGGCCCATCTGGAGTTCCTGCTGATGATAAGGAGCCTTTGGACTCTGACGATGATCTTATGCCCAGCGATGACAATGATGATAACGATGATACTGCTGCGGATCCAGAGGGTGATGTCTTTTGTGACAGCGAGGCCACTGACAGTGATCATGGCTCCTTGCCTTGATATTTGTTTTGATAAACACCATGTATTTATTTTGTTTTGACTCTGATTATATTTCATTGGTATACATTTATGGTGTTCTTTGATTATTGGGTATACTGGCTGTGAAAACATTACTTTGTCCATGGCTGATTAATAAAATATGAACTTGTTTCCACTTTGAATGTTTGGCTATTTGTCAATATTGCATGAACCGATTAATATCCTTGGCATTGTTGTTCGCAAAATTTAGGGAATCATGAACTATAGTCATTTATATCTTTGTCAATTTTTTTTTGCTTATGTCTTTTTGATAATGCCAACGGGGGAGAAAATAAGGAAAATAAGGAAAAATGAAATAAAGGTTGCATGAGTAATTAAGGCTACATGAGTACGGGGGAGTTATTGAGCTTTTGCGCTCTTAAGCTTTTTATATGAAATCTAACCTAATATCATGCATAAACTCCGGGGGAGCATTGCGCCTAAATGTCTATTATATAAAATTGCAAAAAATTCTTTCTTTTTCCTATGATCAGTTTGTCATCATCAAAAAGGGGGAGAATGTGAATGCTTATGTCTCTAAGGCATGTCAAATGGTTTTTGATGATAACAAAGACAAAAGCGAAGATCAAGTGCAATAGTGAAGATCAAGCGCAAAAGGAAAAATCAAGATCAAAGAAAGAAGACAAGAAGGTTTATTTAGTTATAAGACTTAGGACACTAATGTTAAATTCTCTCAAGATTTCTCAAATGGTTTTTCAATATATGATTTCAAAATAAATGGGAAATTTCAAAGATAAACATGGCTTTCAAGAAAACTTGTGTTTCAATCTTAAAACTAACACTGTTAAAAAGATTCATGTTTAAACAATTGTCTCAAGGTGTTAGAAATAACTTACAAGCTTTATTGGACTTGAAAAATGTGTTCAATGGCCAATGTAATCGATTACACGACGTTTGTAATCGATTACACAGCAAACAGAAGGCACGTAATCGATTACATGAGCAATGTAATCGATTACAAGCAAGTCAGAGGCCATGTAATCGATTACACAATATCTGTAATCGATTACATCAAGCCCAGAAAATCATAAACACGTTCAAAGAGTCATGTAATCGATTACATGGATATTGTAATCGATTACACAGTAAGTCAGAAGTCATGTAATCGATTACACAGATATTGTAATCAATTACACACAAGTCAGAAGCCCTGTAATCGATTACATCAAGAATGTAATCGATTACACAGAGCCCAGAAAGTCAAGAACACGTTGGAACAACATATGTAATCGATTACATAAGTTGAGTAATCGATTACAAGAATCCTAACAACGTCCAACGGCTATATTTAATGCATTTAATGCGTGCCCAGAAAACCCCAACGACTCTATTGAATGAGAAACTTATAAATACCAAAGTTGGGTCTTTATTTGAGGTTGACCTTGAACCAAAAACTGATTACCAATACGTCCAAATGTGAATCAATCCTCAAATCATTTTCTTGCTCTATTTTCTGTCAAAAACGTGAAAAATCTTTGAGAGCATATTAGAACTTCAATTTGTATTCATCTGCTCTATTGAGAGCTTCATTCTATCTATCATTATTACTTTGTAAAGAGGGTGAGGCATCCCTCCAAAAGTGTAAAGGGTGAGGTATCCCTTAGTTGAAGAGACTCAAGCTCCAAGGGTGAGGTATCCCAAAAGGGTTGAGTGCTCAAGGTTGTAGTGGTTGTCAAGCACCCATTGAAGCTTGAAGATATAGTGAAAAATCTCAAGTTGTTGCTTGGGGACTGGACGTAGATCACAAGTGGATTGGTGATCGAACCAGGATAAACGACTGTGTTTGTTATCTCTAAACCCTCCTCTGTTTATTTTGTATACTGTTTTATTGATTTTCTTGGATACTGTCTCCTTAGATTATTTCTGTTATAAGTAAAAATGTTTATCTCGTCCTTCCAATTATTTCTAATCATTCAATAGCTTCAACAAAAATAAGTTATCAAACAATTTGTGAAAGATTTGTGAACTTAGTTTTCATACTCAATTCACCCCCCCTCTTGAGTATTAAGGCCACTTGGTAACAGGAATGTCCGCAAGTGTCCATCTAATTACTTTCTTGTGCTTCCTTAAGATTTGCAGCAATTTCTCTTCTTATTCATCATTGAGGTCTTTTGCTACAATCACTGGGAGCTTCTCATCATCCTCCAAATATGCATATTTAAGGTGTGCAAGTAGAGGCTTTAACTCCAATTGGGGTGGGTGCACTATAGAGAGCGGCAATCTGGTGGTGAGAACTACTTTAGCAGACTAAATGTTTACAAAACCAGCAGTTGCTGCATAATTTGTACATTCAGATTCATCATTTCCCAAATATGCAAAAATTTCATAACACATATCATACTTGACAACACCATCACAATCAACATATGAACATACTAATTCAGAATCATCAAAACTATCCAAATCAGGGAACTTAGCACATAACTATCATAATTGTCCTCAACCAATTCATCAAGGAAGTCTATATGAAAAACATAATGTTCTTTTATAGTATGCTTCATTACATCAAAGATGTTGAACTACATTATTATATCTCCAAATTCCATGGAAAGAGTTCTAGCATGCACATCTATTTTTGTCCTTGCAGTCTTGAGGAATGGCCTTCCTAAAATGATTGGAGCCATATTGGATGATGACTCTCCCTCCATATGTAGAATGTAAAAATTAGTAGGAAAAATCAACTTATCCACTCTTACCAAAATATCCTCTATCAAGCCTACTGGCTATACATTGCTTCTATTTGTCAATTGAATCACAATACCAGCTGCTTGCAAAGGTCCAAGTCCAAGAGAATTGAAAACAGACATAGGCATCACATTAATTGAAGCGCCAAGATCTAACATTGCATTCTCAAACTTGCAATTGCCTATAATGCATAGAATTGTAAATATGTCTAGATCCTTGCATTTTTTAGGAATTGGCTGAATGAGGCTTGAAACATTCTGCCCCATATATACCCTTTCATTGCCTTTCAATCTCCTCTTATGCATGCACAACTCTTTTAGAAACTTGACATACTTTGGAATTTGCTTAATTACATCCAGCAATGGAATGTTCACATCTCTTGAAGGTCTTCAGAAATTCTTATATCTTTTTCTACCTCATCTATTTTCTTAGACTGGAGTGCCCTTTGTGGAAATGGAAGAGGCATTATATGATCAGACTTCTTCTTTCTCACTCCAACTTTTAATTGCTGGTCCACCTTAGTTTCAAATTTTGTAGAATCTATTTGTTTTACAAAATTTGATTTTTCTGTAAAATCAATTGTGTATGCTTACTGTCATTTGCATGCTGGTTAAGGGTCTTCTGCCATCTTGCCACTTCTCAACATAATAACACTAAAATTTCTCTTTGGGTTTGGAATTGTTTGAGTAGAAAGTTGATTAGAACCTTGTGCCTTCAATTGACTCAATGAAGAAGTCAACTGTCCAATTTAAGATTTCAAATTCTGAATGGTGGCTTCTGTTTTCTACTAGAATTGGATATTGTTTGTAGCTATTTGCTTGACTAGGTCCTCTAATGTAGGCTTAGATTGAGTAGGACCTTGTTGCTACACAAGTGGCTATGGTATCTATTGTCTAGTAAGCTGCTGGAATTGCTGCCTACTTGGTCCAAAATTTTGCTGAAACTGGTGTGGCCTAACTGGTGGCTGGTATAGCTGTTGTGGTGTTGCTACTACTTAATTCCATATCTAAAATTTACATGATCCCTCTAACCAGGATTGTAAGTGCTGGAATAGGGATCATATATGGGCTGTTGGTGCCGTTAATACTGAGGTTTTCCAAGGAAGATGCCTGCTGCAATAACATAAGCTTGTGGTGCATAATTATCTTCTTAGAGTATGGGGCACACATTTGTGGAATGGGTTGGACAAGCACAAATTCCACACAGTTTGGTAGGCCCTTTCACAGGTATTTACTACCCTATTACCTATTGCCTCACTAAGGAAGTTAACTCATCAAGTCTGTTCTCCATCCTTCGCTAGTCAGCATGAGACACATGAACTTAATTCACTCCCCTGGTAGGAGTAATCATCCTAGTACCAAATTGCTGGGAGTTAGCAGTCATGTTTGCAATCAAATCTTTGATAGTAGTTGGGGTTTTGTCAAGTAATGCTCTTCCCCTAGTAGCATCAATCATACTTCTGTCCATAGGGAGCAATCCTTCATAGAAATACTAAATCAACAATTGGTCACTAATCTAATAGTGTGGGAAACTTGCACACAATTTCTTGAACCTCTACCAATACTCATGCATAGTCTTTCTAGGATTTTTCCTTATCCCGCATAAATCTTTTATCATGGTATACAGGGAAAAACTTCTCAAAGAACAGCCTTTTTATGTCATTCCAACTAGTCATAGAACCAGGTGGAAGATAATATAGCCAATCCTTGGTTGCATCAGCAAGGGAGAAAGAAAAGGCTAACAAGTGCATATGCTCCTCAGGAATGCCTTATGGTTTCATGCTGGAGCATACCATATGAAACTCCTTCAAATGCTTGTGAGCATCTTTACTTGCAAGACCATGGAACTTTCGCAGCAAGTGTATTAATCCATATTTGAGTTCAAAATTAGCATTTAATTTGGGATATTGAATGCATAAAACCAGGTAATTGACATCAAGGGTTGCAAGTTCTTTAAGGGTTATATTATGTACATTGTCACCCGTGTTTGCATTATTAATGTGTGGATAAAATACACACATCTTGTGCTTGATTTGAGATGGATTTAAGTGTGCTTTGAATGATATATGTTGGAATTTATGCTACTTTTAATCTAATTATCCTTGATAGCTCATGATTGGTCTTTCTCTCTATTTTTTAGGTCTAAAAGAGGTGTTTTGACATGGCTCTATGAAGCTTTGGATGGATTCATTATAATAGAGATAAGCTCAGAAATTATATGGCTGAGATTCGTGGAGTTTTTGACCTTTACGCGATAAAATGAGCATAACTTGAGCTACAAAAGTCGAAACGAGGTGATTCTGGTGGCATTAGAAATCTAAGAAAAAGAGCTACAACTTTCATGAAATCACTTCTCTAAAAAGTGATGTTTTGGGTAATTGAGAAGTTACACACAACCTTGGAAAATGCTTCTTTCAAGCTCACATGGCCTTGTGTAACTTAAGGAACGCTTCTGACTAAGTCACACGACCATGTGTCTTGGTCACACAGAAGTTATGCAATTCAAGCTCACATGGTAGTGTTGTGCACTCACACGACTGTGTGAGGTATTCTGGACCTTAAAAGAGGCAGTTTTCACCTCAATTGTTATAAATAGAAGTAAACACTCAAACCTAAACACATATAGAGGCTGCATGAGACTTTGAGAGGCATAAGGATTGAAGGCTAGGGCTTGGAAAGCAAGAGCAAGAGTTATTGAAGATCAATCATTGAAGTCTTTTCCCCTATCTTCATCTTCTCCATCTTCTCTTTTTGTTTTTGAATCATGGTTATTTCTTTATCATTGTTCTTGATTATGCTACATTGGCCATGAGCGGCTAAACCCATTTTTCTAGGATTGGGATGAAACTCTCTTTTTCTCTATGTTGAATTATTAATTTAATTCTTTGTTAATGAAAATTATTGTTCTTGATTCATTCTTAGTGTGCTTATTGTTTGTGGTATGTTACACGTCATATTTACATGATCTTAGTGATGCACAATTTTTTGATTGTCGCATTTGCAAACCCAAGTGCAGGTTGTCTCAAGTAATATATTTCTCGGGAGTCCGAGGTCGATCCACAGGGAATTACTAAAGATTAATTAAAGTGAAGTGAATATTTTATTACTATGATTAAAATTATTTACTTGGGTAAAAAGATTCACTCTTGGTAAATAAAATAAAGGTAAAATCAATTCCTTTTATAACTCAATTAGAATCCTCGTAACATGGAGGTTCCAATCGAAAAATATAACATTAAAAGTCCAATTAAAATAATATACGTAATTATATTATGTTTCCTAAAAATATTACCACCACTTATAAATGGGTTAAAGCATTCATTGTGCTAATATTTTGTCTACAATAAATCAAGAACTCATCTTTACAAAGACGGTTTCTAAATTATAAGAAACAAATTATAATACGTATAATGGTTACTAGAAAAATATAAATCATTTAACCACAAGAGAAGAATAAATCTAACCTTACTTTATTACCAAGAGCTTCACCTTTTCACCTAAGTAAAATGAAACTTAGTTACTCATAGATAAGAAGAAAGAAAGAGAAAAGAAGAAGAAGAAAAAGAAGAACATGACTTTAATTTAGAACAAAGGAAAATTACTACAAGAAAACCTAGTAACAAAATGGCATCATTTTGGTAACTAACACCTAACACCCTTAATGATCTGCCAAGGCCCCCTTTTATAGAGGATTAAAGATACAAAATGACAAGGGGGCTGAGTCATTAGTGGTTGGATGAGTGAAAAATGAGTGAAAAATGCCAAATGACTTTAGGTGAGTGGGAAATTATGGAGATTCCTTGTCTCCGAAATCATGCAGCTCTGAAGTCATTGCATTCGTCATTTTTGAACCACGTGGTCTTCATGAAAGTTGTAGGCCTGGATCTTAGCTTTCAAATGGCTTTGGTTTGAGTCCAATATCATTTCTCTAACTCCAGATACATTCAATTTACTGTACATTGCCCAGGCCCAGTCACAGCTCCTCTGTTCTGACTTCCAAGCCCAATATCACCTTCAAGGAGTCCGATTCTGGAAAAGTGTTCAACATAAAATTGTAGATATTGGTCTTAACTATTCAGCATCCAAATTTCAACCCATTTTACAACTTTTATCCCGAAATATGTGATGAACAGTACCCATAGGTTAAGCTGTCAGGAAAAACACTCTGGTTCTTGCTTCAATCCCAATTTGAGTTATCTACTCGTGTGATTAGGCCTTTGAGGTATTCATGAAAGTTATAGAACTCTCTCTTATCTTTCAAATGCCACTAGAATCACCTCCAAAGACCACCTACAGCCCAAGATATGACCCAAATACAGAAATAATGTAAGATATGAATCATGCTGAAAAATTCAATTAAGTTCAATTTGAGTCCAAACTTACAAAACATAATAAAACTCAATCAATTAAGTACATAGAGAGTGTAAATGACTAAGAATGAAAGCTTATTAATGTATCAAATATGTGATCATCAAAGAATGAGGAATTCCTACCTTATAAAGTGGAGATCTTGATTTATTGTAGACAAAATATTGGCACAGTGAATGCTTGATCCCATTTATGAGACATTTAAAGGCATGACTTTTACTCTATGGATTCTCATGGAAAAATACCACAGTTCTCCCACACAACCTATAACCTCCATTCCTAGATGATCATAAATCATGGCACTTTATTATTTATGGTCTAAGTCATATGCAAATCTTTCAGATTACACATATACCCACTAGATCAATTTATGAGTGGCCAATTCATAAAAGCATTATGAACCATAATAGGCACTCAAATTGAATAGAAAAGAGTTAATTAGAATTTCAATTTTAATACATGTCAATTGAATCAAGTTACGTCTTCACCCGAAAAATACACAAATTTAATTACACATGACAAAATAGAAAAAGAAATAGAAAAAAAATAAAAAAATAAATGTAAAAAGAAAAAAAAAGGATTAACAAGGTAATAAAGGAAAGGAAAAGAATATGTAAATGGAATTTGTATTAGGTAGAGTTGGGATGAACTTTCAGTTCTCATGTTCTTTTATTCTCTGGTGTTTAACTTGTCATATCCATATTATCTCCTCCTTTACCTTGACCCCATTACAACCTTTAATAAAGTCCTCATGATTTGTGTGTGCATGTGTTTTGAGTAGTGGAGAAATAGAAGACAAGCAAGCTTATGGTAATGCAATTTTCATGGGTTGAGTTGAGTGAAACACCTACCTTTTAAACACTTGAGGGATTGAGAGTGAATCTTGTGAAGATCTATCATTCTTGATTCATTCTTTTCAACTGAAGTTTCCTTGCTTGTTGGTTTGAGATGCGAAGAAATGTTACCACATGATTGTTTTGATCCCTTGATTATCTAGTTGCTCTTCTTGAGTCATTGAATCCTTTAGAGTTTTTAATTTTTGAGTCTGTGTCATTTTTTCTTTGGTTTTTGTCTTTTGTGTTTTGCCCAGGAGTGCAAAAGTTAAGTGTGGGGGAATTTGATAACATTGTATTTTATACATTTTATAATCCTCTCACTAGGCTTCTTAAGGTTCAATTAGGCTTAATTAAGTTGGTTTTGACACATTTTTTGATTTTGAACCGAATTGGACAATTAAATAAATTATTGCATAAATTAATCGTAATTATCTCTTTGGCAATGTTTAGTAAACTGGCTATAATTTGAGTTTCAAATATCTGATTGATGTGATTTTGGTCTTGTAGGAAAGCTAAGACGATTCCCTACAACTTTCATGTTGAACACTTTTCCAGAATCAGAATCCTTGGAGGTGATATTGAGCTTTGAAGTCAGAATAGAGGAGTTAAAATCGGGACTAAACACTGTGCAGTAATTGGACCATATCTTGAGTTCTAGGCATGATTTTGGACTGAAACCAAAGCCATTTTAAAGCAAATATTCAGGCCTACAACTTTCATGAAAACCACTTCTCTCAAAAATAAAAAGATGACTGGACGCACTGCTGTACATTTACTCAATTGTTATTTGAAAAAAAGAAAAAAAAAGGAAATAAAACATCATGGCTTACGTTAGGAAACTTAACAATTAAGTTTCACTATTCATGTTACTATGCATTGCACAGTAACATGAATTTGCCTATAAATAGGCAATTGAACATTTGAGAATCCACAATTCCAGACGGAGGGAAGACGAAGAGGAGAGAGGCTTTTGGGCGGTCTCGCTTCTCTCCCGGTCTCCCTCCAATTTCTTTTCTCTCTTTTTTTCTTTTTTTTCTCTTTTCTAGTTTATGTGTAAATAAGTTTTAGTCTACTTGGGTCAAAGTGTGAAACTCTTGGTAATAAAATAAGGTTAGATTTATTCATCTCTTGTGCTTTAATGATTTATATTTTTAAGCAGTTATTATGTGTGTTATATTTTGTTTCTGATAAGTTAGAAATTACCCTTATAAATAGAAGTTCTTGATTTATTGTAGACAAAATATTGGCACAGTAAATGCTTTAACCCATTTACAAGTGGTGGTAATAATTAAAGGAAATATAATATAATTACGTATATTATTTTATTTCGTATTGTATTTTGTTTCCAATCAATTTAGAAACGCTCCTTGTAAAGTGGAGTTCTTGATTTGTTGTAGACAAGAGATTGGCACAATGAATGCTTTAACCCATTTACAAGTGTTGGTGTTAGAAACTCTCCTTGTAATGTGGAGATCTTGATTTATTGTAGACAAAATATTGACACAGTGAATGCTTGATCCCATTTATGAGTGATGATATTAATGGATGATTAAAGGAAACATAATATAATTACGTATATTATTTTAATGAACTTTTAACGTTGTATTTTTCGATTGGAACCTCCATGTTGCGAGGATTCTAATTGAGTTATAAAAGGAATTAATCTTGCTTTTATTTTATTTACCAAGAGTGGATCTTTTTACCCAAGTAAATAATTTTTACTGTAGTAACAAAATATTTACCTTACCATAATTAATCTTCATCAATTCCTTGTGGATCGACCTCGGACTCACCGAGAAATTTATTACTTGAGACAACCTGCACTTGGGTTTGCAAAGCAACGGCGGGAAGATGAAGAGGGAGAGAGGCTCAAACTCAATTTTTCAGTCTGATTCTGGAAAAGTGCTCAACATGAAAGTTGTAGGGAATTGTCTTAACTTTCCTACAAGACCAAAATCACATCAATCAAATATTTGAAACTCAAATTATAGCCAGTTTACTAAACATTGCCAAAGAGATAATTAAGGTTAATTACCGTTAATTTATGCAATAATTTAAAAAAAATACCTCAATTATATTCATGTATGCACATGAAAATGTAGTCTCAAAAAGAATCAAAGCAAGTTCTAGAGTAACAATTCCATGAGTTAAATTCACACAAGAAAGAAGAGAATGGTACAAATGTTCAATTCATTCATCAATAGGCTCAAAATCTCACAAAGCATAATTCGATCATTCTCAGTCCACCAATTCAACATCCATAACCAAGCATGTGAATTTTAAGAAAGAAGACAATTTACTCTATCATGCAAATTTTCCTTGAATCCATTTGCTACTTCCACACAAACTAGTTGTCTACCCCAACTAAGATGCGTCTCAAGAGTAAAATTTACTCCTTACTCTGCCATCCTTAACCGGTTTAGTAGTTACTGACAAACATATGAATACAACAAACATATTAATACACACACTGGCATCATTTTTTTGGGTTATTTTTTTACACAACTCTACATACGACAAACATACTACACACGACAAACATAAACACACTTACTTTTTTTTTTTTACACAACTATCCTTCCCCCTAACTAGATCACAACATTGTCCTCAATGTTAAAAAATAGAAAGAAAAAAGATAGAAGATAGTACCTGTTACCGCAATTACTGAAAAGAGCAACCTCACACAAATATAAACATAAACAAAGTACGACCAAAGATTGAAATTATTTATACAGATGGAGTGTCTTGACTGGCTTGCTTTTCTTACTGCTTCACACAACTTTTGCTTCGGACCACTTTTTTGTTGCATCTCTTGGATCGAAATTTGTCATAAGAAGAAGATATACAAGAAAATATATAAATGTAGTTGTGATTGTGGCTCACATCTTCCTCTGGTTTTTCGTCCAGTAACGGCTTAAACGCCTTCTATGAGTCGAGGATAGGCTTCCCATCTAATTTTCTTATAAATTGACAAACAGGGTCTTTTTGAGTCAGATTCCCAAGACTGTAACGCGTTTACTTGCCTTTGAAGAGAGTCCACAAATTAATAAATTCACACTGCACAAATTCACAAGAATGCGTCTCAAGAGTCAAAAAGATTTCGCCTAATGACTCCTTACTCAGCCCATTCTTATGAGTGACCAATTCATAAAAGCATTATGAACCATAATAGGCACTCAAATTGAATAGAAAAGAGTTAATTAGAATTCCAATCTTAATACATGTCAATTGAATCAAGTTACGTCTTCACCCGAAAAATACACAAATTTAATTACACATGACAAAATAGAAAAAGAAATAGAAAAAAAATAAAAAAATATATACAAAGGTGTGGCATAAACCAGCCACCAAATAAATATTTACAAAGGTGTGGAATAAACCAACTACCAAATAAATAAAAAAAAAAGAATAACAAGGTGGGGTAATAAACCAACCACCAAATAAAAAATTAAAAATAGTGTGGTAGAAACCAACCACCAAAAATAAAAAATAATAAAGGTGGGGTAATAAACCAACCACCAAATAAAAAAAGAAAAAAAAATATATAAACAAAGGTGTGGTATGAACCAACCACCAAATAAAAAGAAAAAAATATAAACAAAGGTGTGGTATGAACCAACTACCAAATAAGTTAATAAGCAAAAATAAATAAAAATAAAAAGTTAGTATACGGATAAATTAAAATGTTAGAAGCGGGTAAAGTAAAAAGTTAGATAGTTAGTAAGAAAGTTAGTAAGTTAGTAAACAAAAATAAATGACAAAAAAATAAATAAATAAATAACAAAAATAAATGATGAGAAAAATAAATAACAGAAAATAAATAACAAAAAATAAATAAATAAAGTGCAAAAAATAAAATACAAAAAATAATAAAGTGTAAAAAGTAAATTACAGAAAGTAAAAGGGAGAGTTTCCATTGTTAGTATGTACAAAAAATAAATAAAAAATAAAAAAATAAAAAGGAGAATTACCCCCACTAATTAGTAAGGACAAAAAAATAAATAAATAAAAATAAAAGGAAGAGAATCCCCCACTTTGTTAGTATGTGCAAAGAAAATAAAAGGGAGTTTCCACCATCGAGTTAGTATATACAAAAAAATAAAAGAGAGAATTACCCCCCACTGTTAGTAAGGACAAAAAAATAAATAAATAAGAATAAAAGGGAGAGAATCCCCCCACTGTTAGTGCGTAAAATAAAAGGGAGAGTTTCCCTCACAAAGTTAGTATGTACAAAGAAATAAAAGACTTAACTTTTTTTTTTTTGGTTTCTCTTTTTTTTTTTTTGGGTGGTCATGGGTATGACCAATTTTTTTTTTTTTTTTTTTAATTTTCAATTTTTCAATTTTTTTTTTTAATTTTTTTACTTTTTTTTTACTATTTATACTATTCACGCACAATTTATCCTATTCTTACTATTCACATTATTCACACAATTTTATTTTATTTTCTTATTTTTTTACTATTCATACTATTTACATTACTATTCACACACTATTCATGCACTATTCACACACTATTTACTTTTTACTATGTACAAAAAGATTTACACCAAGAAATTTATTCTTTAAAACAAGTCCCCGGCAACGGCGCCAAAAACTTGATGCACACTTTTTAATTGTTGCTTTGCAAACCCAAGTGTAGGTTGTCTCAAGTAATAAATTTCTCGGTGAGTCCGAGGTCGATCCACAGGGAATTGATGAAGATTAATTATGGTAAGGTAAATATTTTGTTATTACAGTAAAAATTATTTACTTGGGTAAAAAGATCCACTCTTGGTAAATAAAATAAAAGCAAGATTAATTCCTTTTATAACTCAATTAGAATCCTCGCAACATGGAGGTTCCAATCAGAAAATACAACGATAAAAGTTCATTAAAATAATATACGTAATTATATTAGGTTTCCTTTAATCATCCATTAATATCATCACTCATAAATGGGATCAAACATTCACTGTGCCAATATTTTGTCTACAATAAATCAAGATCTCCACATTACAAGGAGAGTTTCTAACACCAACACTTGTAAATGGGTTAAAGCATTCATTGTGCCAATCTCTTGTCTACAACAAATCAAGAACTCCACTTTACAAGGAGCGTTTCTAAATTGATTGGAAATAAAATACAATACGAAATAAAATAATATACGTAATTATATTATATTTCCTTTAATTATTACCACCACTTGTAAATGGGTTAAAGCATTTACTGTGTCAATATTTTGTCTACAATAAATCAAGAACTTCTATTTACAAGGGTAATTTCTAAATTATCAGAAACAAAATATAACACGCATAATAACTACTTAAAAATATAAATCATTAAAGCACAAGAGAGGAATAAATCTAACCTTATTTTATTACCAAGAGCTTCACACTTTGACCCAAGTAGACTAAAACTTATTTACACATAAACTAGAAAAGAGAAAAAGAAAAAGAGAGAGAAAAGAAATTGGAGGAGGCGGGGAGAGAAAGTGGCACCGCCCAAAAGCCTCTCTCCTCTTCGTCTTCCCTCCGTCTGGAATTGTCCTTCTCAAATGTTCAATTGCCTATTTATAGGCAAATTCATGTTACTGTGCAATGCATAGTAACATGAATAGTGAACTTTAATTGTTAAGTTTCCTAACGTAAGCCATGATGTTTTATTTCCTTTTTTTTTTCCTTTTTTTAAATAACAATTGAGTAAATGTACAGTCGTGCGTCCAATCATCTTTTCATTTTTGAGAGAAGTGGTCTTCATGAAAGTTGTAGGCCTGAATATTTGCTTTAAAATGGCTCTGGTTTCAGTCCAAAATCATGCTTAGAACTCAAGATATGATCCAATTATTGCACAGTATTTAGGCCCGATTTCAGCTCCTCTATTCTGACTTCAAAGCTCAATATCACCTCCAAGGAGTCTGATTCTGGAAAAGTGTTTAACATGAAAGTTGTAGGGAATTGTCTTAGCTTTCCTACAAGACCAAAATCACATCAATTAGATATTTGAAACTCAAATTATAGCCAGTTTACTAAACATTGCCAAAGAGATAATTACGATTAATTTATGCAATAATTTATTTAATTGTCCAATTCGGCTCAAAATCATAAAATGTGTCAAAATCAAACTTAATTAAGCCTAATTGAACCTTAAGAAGCCTAGTGAGAGGATTATAAAATGTATAAAATACAGTGTTATCAAATTCCCCCATACTTAACTTTTGCACTCCTGGGCAAAACACAAAAGACAAAAACCAAAGAAAAAATGACACAGACTCAAAAATTAAAAACTCTAAAGGATTCAATGACTCAAGAAGAGCAACTAGACAATCAAGGGATCAAAATAGTCATGTGGTAACATTTCTTCGCATCTCAAACCAACAAGCAAGGAAACTTCAGTTGAAAAGAATGAATCAAGAATGATAGATCTTCACAAGATTCACTCTCAATCCCTCAAGTGTTTAAAAGGTAGGTATTTCACTCAACTCAACCCATGAAAATTGCACTACCATAAGCTTGCTTGTCTTCTATTTCTCCACTACTCAAAACACATGCACACACAAATCATGAGGACTTTATTCAAGGTTGTAATGGTGTCAAGGTAAAGGAGGATGTAATATGGATATGACAACTTAAATACTAGAGAATAAAAGAGCATGAGAGCTGAGTTCAATTAACAAGCATGAAAGTTCATCCCAACTCCACCAAATACAAATTCTCTTTACATGTTCTTTTCCTTTCCTTTATTACCTTGTTAAACTTCATTTTTTTTTCATTTTACATTTTTTTTTATTTTTTTGATTTTTTTGATTTTTACAAAAAGAACATCATATATACATTTTTTTTAACCATTTTGCACACACACCCCCACACTTGTTCAAGAACTCATCGAATGACAAAGCTAATGTTCTCTTATTCCCTAAGGTTAAGTAAGAACATGGTTTTTCATTTAAGGCACATAATGAGTTCGAAACAAAGAATAGTCAAATAAGCTCAAAGGGGTTAAACAAAGGAAAATATGCAAGGTTGGCTATTTGGCTAAAGTAGCTATTTTAAAAAAAATGCCTCAATTATTTTCATGTATGCATATGAAAATGTAGTCTCAAAAAGAATCAAAGCAAGTTCTAGAGTAACAATTTCATGAGTGAAATTCACACAAGAAAGAAGAGAATAGTACAAATGTTCAATCCATTCATCAATAGGCTCAAAATCTCACAAAGCATAATTCTATCATTCTCAGTCCACCAATTCAACATCCATAACCAAGCATGTGAATTTTAAGAAAGAAGACAATTTACTCAATCATGCAAATTTTCCTTGAATCCATTTGCTGCTTCCACGCAAACTAGTTGTCTACCCCAACTAAGATGCGTCTCAAGAGTAAAATTTACTCCTTACTCTGCCATCCTTAACTGGTTTAGTAGTTACTGACAAACATATAAACACAACAAACATATTAATACACACACTTCCTAAATTTTTTTTTTGGGTTTTTTTTACACAACTCTACATACGACAAATATACTACACACGACAAACATAAACACACTTACTATTTTTTTTTACAAAACTATCCTCCCCCCAACTAGATCACAACATTGTCCTCAATGTTAAAAAATAGAAAGGAAAAAGATAGAAGATAGTTCCTGTTACTGCAATTACTGAAAAGAGCAACCTCACACAAATATAAACATAAACAAAGTATGACCAAAGATTGAAATTATTTATACAGATGGAGTGTCTTGACTGGCTTGCTTTTCTTACTGCTTCACATAACTTTTCCTTCGGACCACTTCTTGCTAAGCTGCTACTGGATCAGGGCTGTCATAAGAAGAAGATATACAAGAAAATATATACATGTAGTTGTGATTATGGCTCACATCTTCCTCTGGTTTTACGTCCAGTAACGGCTTAAACGCCTTCTATGAGTCAAGGATAGGCTTCCCATCCAATTTTCTTATAAATTGGCAAACAGGGTCTTTTTGAGTCAGATTCCCAAGACTGTAACGCGCTTACTTGCCTTTGAAGAGATTCCATAAATTAATAAATTCACACTGCACAAATTCACAAGAATGCGTCTCAAGAGTCAAAAAGATTTCGCCTAATGACTCCTTACTCAACCCATTCTTTAATGAAAAATATTTTATCTTTTTTTTTTGCGAAAACCATCCACAAAGAACAACTTTGCTTGTTACAAGAAAAATTGACAATTTTAGCAAATCAAGACATGAAATTAAAAATTCATCAGAGAAAAAAAAATCATTGATAGGTGCGATTTCAAAAGGTGAGCCTATTGTAAGTATGGACAAATCAACAGTAAAATTTTAGGCTCATTTTGAATTCCTGAAACAACAAAATCCACCGTATCAACCTAGGTTTACAAAAACTTGTTGAGAAAATTGACATGTGACCAAATTGTCAAAATAAAGTTTGACTATTTAAAAAGAAAAGAAAAACAAACACTAAGACACACGAAATTAGAAGAAAAAGATAAAACAAAGTTTTTTTTTGTTTTTTTTTTAATGAAAACACATGAAATTAGAATACTAGGGATCAGACTTCACTTGATTCAATAATCTATCATAGACAATAGAGTAGCTTTGGGACCTTCCTTCTAATCAATTTCTAATCATTCAATTGATGGGGACAATCAGTAATTAAAAACATTTAAAGGCATGACTTTTTCTCTATGGATTCTCATGGAAAAATACTACAGTTCTCCCACACAACCTATAACCTCCATTCCTAGATGATCATAAATCATGGCACTTTATTATTTATGGTCTAGGTCATATGCAAATCTTTCGGATTACACATATACCCACTAGATCAATTTATGAGTGGCCAATTCATAAAAGCATTATGAACCATAATAGGCACTCAAATTGAATAGAAAAGAGTTAATTAGAATTCCAATCTTAATACATGTCAATTGAATCAAGTTACGTCTTCACCCGAAAAACACACAAATTTAATTACACATGACAAAATAGAAAAAGAAATAGAAAAAAAATAAAAAATATATACAAAGGTGTGGCATAAACCACCACCAAATAAATATTTACAAAGTTGTGGAATAAACCAACCACCAAATAAATAAAAAAAGAATAACAAGGTGGGGTAATAAACCAACCACTAAATAAAAAATTAAAATTGGTGTGGTAGAAACCAACCACCAAAAATAAAAAATAACAAAGGTGGGGTAATAAACCAACCACCAAAAAAAAAAAGAAAGAAAAAAATATAAACAAAGGTGTGGTATGAACCAACCACCAAATAAAAAGAAAAAAAATATAAACAAAGGTGTGGTATGAACCAACCACCAAATAAGTTAATAACCAAAAATAAATAAAAATAAAAAGTTAGTATACATATAAATTTTAAAATGTTAGAAGCGGGTAAAGTAAAAAGTTAGATAGTTAGTAAGAAAGTTAGTAAGTTAGTAAACAAAAATAAATGACAAAAAAATAAATAAATAAATAACAAAAATAAATGACAGAAAAATAAATAACAGAAAATAAATAACAAAAAAAAAATAAATAAAGTGTAAAAAATAAAATACAAAAAATAATAAAGTGCAAAAAGTAAATTACTGAGAAAGTAAAAGGAGAGTTTCCCCCTTTGTTAGTATGTACAAAAAATAAATAAAAAATAAAAAAAATAAAAGGGAGAATTACCCCATTTTGAGTTACTATATACAAACAAATAAAAGGGAGAATTACCCCACTAATTAGTAAGGATAAAAAAAAAAAAAAGGAAGAGAATCCCCCCATTGTTAGTATATGCAAGAAAATAAAAGGAGAGTTTCCACTGAGTTAATATATACAAAAAAATAAAAGAGAGAATTACCCCCCACTATTAGTAAGGACAAAAAAATAAATCAATAAGAATCAAAGGGAGAGAATCCCCCCACTGTTAGTGCGCAAAATAAAAGGGAGAGTTTCCCTCACAAAGTTAGTATGTACAAAGAAATAAAAGACTTAACTTTTTTTTTTGGTTTCTCTTTTTTTTTTTTGGGTGGTCACGGGTGTGACCACCATTTTTTTGTTTTTTTTAATTTTCATTTTTAATTTTTTTTTACTTTTTTTACTATTTATACTATTCACACACAATTTATCCTATTCTTACTATTCACATTATTCACACAATTTTTTTATTTTCTTATTTTTTACTATTCATACTATTTACATTACTATTCACATACTATTCACACTATTCACATACTATTCACACACTATTTACTTTTTACTATATAGAAAAATATTTACACCAAGAAATTTATTCTTCAAAATAAGTCCCCGGCAACGGCGCCAAAAACTTGATGCACACTTTTTAATTGTTGCTTTGCAAACCTAAGTGTAGGTTGTCTCAAGTAATAAATTTATCGGTGAGTCCGAGGTCGATTCACGGGGAATTGATGAAGATTAATTATGGTAAGGTAAATATTTTGTTATTACAGTAAAAATTATTTACTTGGGTAAAAAGATTCACTCTTGGTAAATAAAATAAAAGCAAGATTAATTCCTTTTATAACTCAATTAGAATCCTCGCAACATGGAGGTTTCAATCGAAAAATACAACGTTAAAAGTTCATTAAAATAATATACGTAATTATATTATGTTTCCTTTAATCATCCATTAATATCATCACTCATAAATGGGATCAAGCATTCACTGTGCCGATATTTTGTCTACAATAAATCAAGATCTCCACATTACAAGGAGAGTTTCTAACACCAACACTTGTAAATGGGTTAAAGCATTCATTGTGCCAATCTCTTGTCTACAACAAATCAAGAACTCCACTTTACAAGGAGCGTTTCTAAATTGATTGGAAACAAAATACAATACGAAATAATATAATATACGTAATTATATTATATTTCCTTTAATTATTACCACAACTTGTAAATGAGTTAAAGCATTTATTGTGCCAATATTTTGTCTACAATAAATCAAGAACTTCTATTTACAAGGGTAATTTCTAAATTATCAGAAACAAAATATAACACGCATAATAACTACTTAAAAATATAAATCATTAAAGCACAAGAGAGGAATAAATCTAACCTTATTTTATTACCAAGAGCTTCACACTTTGACCCAAGTAGACTAAAACTTATTTACACATAAACTAGAAAAGAGAAAAAGAAAAAAAGAGAGAGAAAAGAAATTGGAGGGAGACTGGGGAGAGAAGTAGGGCACTGCCCAAAAGCCTCCTCCCTCTTCGTCTTCCCTCCGTCTGGAATTGTCCTTCTCAAATGTTCAATTGCCTATTTATAGGCAAATTCATGTTACTGTGCAATGCATAGTAACATGAATAGTGAAACTTAATTTTTGAGTTTCCTAACGTAAGCCATGATGTTTTATTTCTTTTTTATTTCTTTTTTTTCAAATAACAATTGAGTAAATGTACAGTCGTGCGTCCAATCATCTTTTCATTTTTGAGAGAGGTGGTCTTCATGAAAGTTGTAGGCCTGAATATTTGCTTTAAAATGGCTTTGGTTTCAGTCCAAAATCATGCCTAGAACCCAAGATATGATCCAATCAAAAAAATGAAAAAAAAATAATAAAAAAATAAAAAAAAAGAAATGTAAAAAGATAAAAAAAGGGTTAACAAGGTAATAAAGGAAAGGAAAAGAATATGTAAATGGAATTTGTATTGGGTAGAGTTGGGATGAACTTTCAGTTCTCATGTTCTTTTATTCTCTAGTGTTTAACTTGTCATATCCATATTACCTCCTCCTTTACCTTGACCCCATTACAACCTTGAATAAAGTCCTCATGATTTGTGTGTGCATGTGTTTTGAGTAGTGGAGAAATAGAAGACAAGCAAGCTTATGGTAATGCAATTTTCATGGGTTGAGTTGAGTGAAATACCTACCTTTTAAACACTTGAGGGATTGAGAGTGAATCTTGTGAAGATCTATCATTCTTGATTCATTCTTTTCAACTGAAGTTTCCTTGCTTGTTGGTTTGAGATGCGAAGAAATGTTACCACATGACTGTTTTGATCCCTTGATTATCTAGTTGCTCTTCTTGAGTCATTGAATCCTTTAGAGTTTTTAATTTTTGAGTCTGTGTCATTTTTTCTTTGCTTTTTGTCTTTTGTGTTTTGCCCAGGAGTGCAAAAGTTAAGTGTGGGGGAATTTGATAACATTGTATTTTATACATTTTATAATCCTCTCACTAGGCTTCTTAAGGTTCAATTAGGCTTAATTAAGTTGGTTTTGACACATTTTATGATTTTGAGCCGAATTGGACAATTAAATAAATTATTGCATAAATTAATCGTAATTATCTCTTTGGCAATGTTTAGTAAACTGGCTATAATTTGAGTTTCAAATATCAGATTGATGTGATTTTGCTCTTGTAGGAAATTTAAGACAATTCCCTACAACTTTCATGTTGAACACTTTTCCAGAATCAGACTCCTTGGAGGTGATATTGAGCTTTGAAGTCAGAATAGAGGAGCTAAAATCGGGCCTAAATACTGTGCAGTAATTGTACCATATCTTGAGTTCTAGGCATGATTTTGGACTGAAACCAAAGCCATTTTAAAGCAAATATTCAGGCCTACAACTTTTATGAAGACCACTTCTCTCAAAAATGAAAAGATGACTGGACGCACGACTGTACATTTACTTAATTGTTATTTGAAAAAAAAGAAAAAAAAAGGAAATAAAACATAATGGCTTACGTTAGGAAACTTAACCATTATGTTTCACTATTTATGTTACTATGCATTGCACAGTAACATGAATTTGCCTATAAATAGGCAATTGAACATTTGAGAATCCATAATTCCAGACGGAGGGAAGACGAAGAGGGAGAGAGGCTTTTGGGCAGTGACCTGCTTCTCTCCCCAGTCTCCCTCCAATTTCTTTTCTCTCTTTTTTTCTTTTTTTCTCTTTTCTAGTTTATGTGTAAATAAGTTTTAGTCTACTTGGGTCAAAGTGTGAAGCTCTTGGTAATAAAATAAGGTTAGATTTATTCCTCTCTTGTGCTTTAATGATTTATATTTTTAAGTAGTTATTATGCGTGTTATATTTTGTTTCTGATAATTTAGAAATTACCCTTGTAAATAGAAGTTCTTGATTTATTGTAGACAAAATATTGGCACAGTAAATGCTTTAACCCATTTACAAGTGGTGGTAATAATTAAAGGAAATATAATATAATTACGTATATTATTTTATTTCGTATTGTATTTTGTTTCCAATCAATTTAGAAACGCTCCTTGTAAAGTGGAGTTCTTGATTTGTTGTAGACAAGAGATTGACACAATGAATGCTTTAACTCATTTACAAGTGTTGGTGTTAGAAACTCTCCTTGTAATGTGGAGATCTTGATTTATTGTAGACAAAATATTAGCACAGTGAATGCTTGATCCCATTTATGGGTGATGATATTAATGGATGATTAAAGGAAACATAATATAATTACGTATATTATTTTAATGAACTTTTAACGTTGTATTTTCTGATTGGAACCTCCATGTTGCGAGGATTCTAATTGAGTTATAAAAAGAATTAATCTTGCTTTTATTTTATTTACCAAGAGTGAATCTTTTTACCCAAGTAAATAATTTTTACTGTAGTAACAAAATATTTACCATGCCATAATTAATCTTCATCAATTCCCTGTGGATCGGTCTCGGATTCACCGAGAAATTTATTACTTAAGACAACTTGCACTTGGGTTTGCAAAGCAATAATTAAAAAGTGTGCATCAAAAACTTGATGCACACTTTTTAATTGTTGCATTGCAAACCCAAGTGCAGGTTGTCTCAAGTAATAAATTTCTCGGTGAGTCCGAGGTCGATCCATAGGGAATTGTTGAAGATTAAGGTAAAGTAAATATTTTATTACTACGGTAAAAATTATTTACTTGGGTAAAAAGATCCACTCTTAGTAAATAAAGGAAAAGTGAGATTAATTCCTTTTATAACTCAATTAAAATCCTCGCAACATGGAGGTTCCAATCGGAAAATATAACGTTAAAAGTCTATAAAAATAATATACGTAATTATATTATGATTCCTTTAATTATTACTACCACTTGTAAATGGGTTAAAGCATTCACTGTGCCAAAATCTTGTCTACAATAAATCAAGAACTCCTATTTACAAGGGTAATTTCTAAATTATCAGAAACAAAATATAACACGCATAATAACTACTTAAAAATATAAATCATTAAAGCACAAGAGAGGAATAAATCTAACCTTATTTTATTACTAAGAGCTTCACACTTTGACCTAAGTAGACTAAAACTTATTTACACATAAACTAGAAAAGAGAGAAAGAGAAAAAGAGAGAGAAAAGAAATTGGAGGGAGACTGGGGAGAGAAGCAGGGCACTGCCTAAAAGCCTCTCTCCCTCTTCGTC
Source organism: Ormosia semicastrata (assembly GCA_029884595.1). Classification (NCBI taxonomy): domain Eukaryota; kingdom Viridiplantae; phylum Streptophyta; class Magnoliopsida; order Fabales; family Fabaceae; genus Ormosia; species Ormosia semicastrata. The sequence goes on from JAQQTO010000062.1 coordinate 3,139,228, forward strand.
TTCCCTCCGTCTGGAATTGTGCATTCTCTCCCTGAATGCAATTGCCTATTTATAGGCAAATGGAGTTACTGTAGCTTGCAATTTAGAATTGCAATTTAGAGTTACAGTAGCTACAGTGGAATTAATGATTTGATGCACAGGGAAACTTAATTGCCAAGTTTCTGACGTATTTTCCTTTTTTTTCTTTTTCTTTTAATAATAATTGAGCAAACATGTACAGCCGTGTCTCCTTCTTTTTTTCATTTTTGAGAGAAGTGGTCTTCATGAAAGTTGTAGGCCTAAATATTTGCTTTAAAATGGCTTTGGTTTCAGTCCAAAATCATGCCTAGAACTCAAGATATGGTCTAATTACTGCACAATGTTTAGGCCCGGTTTCAGCTCCTCTATTCAAACTTCAAAGCTCAATATCACCTCCAAGGAGTCTGATTCTGGAAAAGTGTTCAACATGAAAGTTGTAGGGAATTGTCTTAACTTTCCTACAAGACCAAAATTACATCAATCAGATATTTGAAACATAAATTATAGCCAGTTTACTAAACATTGCCAAAGAGATAATTACGGTTAATTTATGCAATAATTTATTTAATTGTCCAATTCGGCTCAAAATCATAAAATGTGTCAAAACCAACTTAATTAAGCCTAATTGAACCTTAAGAAGCCTAGTGAGAGGATTATAAAATGTATAAAATACAGTGTTATCAAATTCCCCCACACTTAACTTTTGCACTCCACTGAAACTAAAGCCATTTTAAAGCAAATATTCACGCCTACAACTTTCATGAAGACCACTTCTCTCAAAAATGAAAAGATGACTGGACGCACAGCTGTACATTTACTCAATTGTTATTTGAAAAAAATGAAAAAAAAAGGAAATAAAACATCATGGCTTACGTTAGGATACTTAACAATTAAGTTTCACTATTCATGTTACTATGCATTGCACAGTAACATGAATTTGCCTATAAATAAGCAATTGAACATTTGAGAATCCACAATTCCAGATGGAGGGAAGACGAAGAGGGAGAGAGGCTTTTGGGCAGTGCCCTGCTTCTCTCCCCAGTCTCCCTCCAATTTCTTTTCTCTCTTTCTTTCTCTTTTTCTCTTTTCTAGTTTATGTGTAAATAAGTTTTAGTCTACTTGGGTCAAAGTGTGAAGCTCTTGGTAATAAAATAAGGTTAAATTTATTCCTCTCTTGTGCTTTAATGATTTATATTTTTAAGTAGTTATTATGCGTGTTATATTTTGTTTCTGATAATTTAGAAATTACCCTTGTAAATAGAAGTTCTTGATTTATTGTAGACAAAATATTGGCACAGTAAATGCTTTAACCCATTTACAAGTGGTGGTAATAATTAAAGGAAATATAATATAATTACGTATATTATTTTATTTCGTATTGTATTTTGTTTCCAATCAATTTAGAAACGCTCCTTGTAAAGTGGAGTTCTTGATTTGTTGTAGACAAGAGATTGGCACAATGAATGCTTTAACCCATTTACAAGTGTTGGTGTTAGAAACTCTCCTTGTAATGTGGAGATCTTCATTTATTGTAGACAAAATATTGGCACAGTGAATGCTTGATCCCATTTATGAGTGATGATATTAATGGATGATTAAAGGAAATATAATATAATTACGTATATTATTTTAATGAACTTTTAATGTTGTATTTTCCGATTGGAACCTCCATGTTGTGAGGATTCTAATTGAGTTGTAAAAGGAATTAATCTTGCTTTTATTTTATTTACCTAGAGTGGATCTTTTTACCCAAGTAAATAATTTTTACTGTAGTAACAAAATATTTACCTTACCATAATTAATCTTCATCAATTCCCTGTGGATCGATCTCGGATTCACCGAGAAATTTGTTACTTGAGACAACCTGCACTTGGATTTGCAAAACAACAATTAAAAAGTGTGCATCAAGTTTTTGGCGCCGTTGCCGGGGACTTGTTTTGAAGAATAAATTTCTAGGTGTAAATATTTTTGTACATAGTAAAAAGTAAATAGTGTGTGAATAGTGTGTGAATAGTATGAATAATGTGTGAATAGTAATGTGAATAGTATGAATAGTAAAAAAATAAGAAAATAAAAAAAATTGTGTGAATAATGTGAATAGTAAGAATAGGGTAAATTGTGTATGAATAGTATAAATAGTAAAAAAAAGTAAAAAATTAAAAAAAATTAAAAAAATAAAAAAAAAAAAACAATAAAAAGGTGGTCACACCCGTTATCACCCAAAAAAAAAAGAGAAACCAAAAAAAAAATTAAGTCTTTTATTTCTTTGTACATATTAACTTTGTAGGGGAAACTCTCCCTTTTATTTTACGCACTAAAAGTGGGGGGATTCTCTCCCTTTTATTCTTATTTATTTATTTTTTTGTCCTTACTAACAATGGGGGGTAATTCTCCCTTTTATTTTTTTGTATATACTAACTCAGTAGGGGAAACTCTCCCTTTTATTTTCTTGCACATACTAACAAGTGGGGGATTCTCTTCCTTTTATTTTTATTTATTTATTTTTTTGTCCTTACTAATTAGTGGGGTAATTCTCCCTTTTATTTTTTTGTATATATTAACTCGGTGTGGGTAATTCTTCCTTTTTTTTTTTTTTTTTTTTTATTTGTTTGTACATACTAACAGTGGGGGAAACTCTCCCTTTTACTTTTCTGTAATTTACTTTTTGCACTTTATTATTTTTTGTATTTTATTTTTTGCACTTTATTATTTTTTTTTTGTTATTTATTTTTTGTTATTTATTTTTCTGTCATTTATTTTTGTTATTTATTTATTTATTTTTTGTCATTTATTTTTGTTTACTAACTTACTAACTTTCTTACTAACTATCTAATTTTTTACTTTACCCGCTTCTAACATTTTAATTTATCTATATACTAACTTTTTATTTTTATTTATTCTTTCTTATTAACTTATTTGGTGGTTGGTTCATACCACACATTTGTTTGTTTTTTTTTTTCTTTTTATTTGGTGGTTGGTTCATACCACACCTTTGTTTATATATTTTTTTTCTTTCTTTTTTTTATTTGGTGGTTGGTTTATTACCCCACCTTTGTTATTTTTTATTTGGTGGTTGGTTTCTACCACACCATTTTTAATTTTTTATTTGGTGGTTGGTTTATTACCCCACCTTGTTATTCTTTTTTTATTTATTTGGTAGTTAGTTTATTCCACACATTTGTAAATATTTATTTGGTGACTGGTTTATGCCACACCTTTGTATATATATTTTTTATTTTTTTTCTATTTCTTTTTCTATTTTGTCATGTGTAATTAAATTTGTGTGTTTTTCAGGTGAAGCCGTAACTTGATTCAATTGACATGTATTAAGATTGAAATTCTAATTAACACTTTTCTATTCAATTTGAGTGCCTATTATGGTTCATAATGCTTTTATGAATTGGCCACTCATAAATTGATCTAGTGGGTATATGTGTATTTCGAAAGATTTGCATATGACCTAGACCATAAATAATAAAGTGCCATGATTTATGATCATCTAGGAATGGAGGTTATAGGTTGTGTGGGAGAACTGTGGTATTTTTTCATGAGAATCCATAGAGTAAAAGTCATGACTTTAAATGTTTTTAAATTACTGATTCTCCCCATCAATTGAATGATTAGAAATTGATTAGAAGGAAGGTCCCAAAGCTACTCTATTGTCTATGATAGATTATTGAATCAAGTGAAGTCTGATCCCTAGTATTCTAATTTCATGTGTTTTCATTTCAAAAAAAAAAACAAAAAAAAAACTTTGTTTTATCTTTTTCTTCTAATTTTGTGTGTCTTAGTGTTTGTTTTTCTTTTCTTTTTAAATAGTCAAACTTTATTTTGACAATTTGGTCACGTGTCAATTTTCTCAACAAGTTTTTGTAAACCTAGGTTGATACGGTGGATTTTATTGTTTCAGGAATTCAAAATGAGCCTAAAATTTTATTGTTGATTTGTCCATACTTACAATAGGCTCACCTTTTGAAATCGCACCTATCAATGATTTTTTTTTCTCTGATGAATTTTTAATTTCATGTCTTGATTTGCCAAAATAGTCAATTTTTCTTGTAACAAGTGAAGTTGTTCTTTGTGGATGGTTTTCACCAAAAAAAAAAAAGATAAAATATTTTTCATTAAAGAATGGGCTGAGTAATGAGTCATTAGGCGAAATCTTTTTGACTCTTGAGACGCATTCTTGTGAATTTGTGCAATGTGAATTTATTAATTTGTGGAATCTCTTCAAAGGCAAGTAAGCGCGTTACAGTATTGGGAATCTGACTCAAAAAGACCCTGTTTGCCAATTTATAAGAAAATTGGATGGGAAGCCTATCCTCGACTCATAGAAGGTGTTTAAGCGGATTCGGACGTAAAACCGAGGAAGATGTGAGCCACAATCACAACTACATGTATATATTTTCTTGTATATCTTCTTCTTATGACAAATTGATCCAAGATGCTTGACTCGGCAAGAAGTGGTCCGAAGGAAAAGTTGTGTGAAGCAGTAAGAAAAGCAAGCCAGTCAATACACTCCATCTGTATAAATAATTTCAATCTTTAGTCGTACTTTGTTTATGTTTATATTTGTGTGAGGTTGCTCTTTTTAGTAATTGCGGTAACAGGTACTATCTTCTATCTTTTTCCTTTCTATTTTTTAACATTGAGGACAATGTTGTGATCTAGTTGGGGGGAAGGATAGTTGTGTAAAAAAAAATAGTAAGTGTGTTTATGTTTGTCGTGTGTATTATGTTTGTCGTATGTAGAGTTGTGTAAAAAAAAACCCAAAAAAAAAAATTTAGGAAGTGTGTGTATTAATATGTTTGTTGTGTTTATATGTTTGTCAGTAACTACTAAACCAGTTAAGGATAGCAGAGTAAGGAGTAAATTTTACTCTTGAGATGCATCTTAGTTGGGGTAGACAACTAGTTTGTATGGAAGCAGCAAATGGATTCAAGGAAAATTTGCATGATTGAGTAAATTGTCTTCTTTCTTAAAATTCACATGCTTGGTTATGGATGTTGAATTAGTGGACTGAGAATGATAGAATTATGCTTTGTGAGATTTTGAGCCTATTGATGAATGGATTGAACATTTGTACTATTCTCTTCTTTCTTGTGTGAATTTCACTCATGGAATTATTACTCTAGAACTTGCTTTGATTCTTTTTTAGACTACATTTTCATATGCATAATATAATTGAGGCATTTTTTTTAAAATAGCTACTTTAGCCAAATAGCCAACCTTGCATATTTTCCCTTGCTTAACCCCTTTGAGCTTATTTGACTATTCTTTGTTTTGAACTCATTATGTGCCTTAAATGAAAAATCATGTTCTTACTTAACTTTAGGGAATAAGAGAACATTAGCTTTGTCATTCGATGAGTTCTTGAACAAGTGTGGGGGTGTGTGTGCAAAATGGTTAAAAAAAATGTATATATGATGTTCTTTTTGTAAAAATCAAAAAAATCAAAAAAATCAAAAAAATCAAAAAAATCAAAAAAAAATAAAAAAAAGAAATGTAAAAAGAAAAAAAAAGGGTTAACAAGGTAATAAAGGAAAGGAAAAGAATATGTAAATGGAATTTGTATTAGGTAGAGTTGGGATGAACTTTCATGCTTGTTAATTGAACTCAGTTCTCATGTTCTTTTATTCTCTGGTGTTTAACTTGTCATATCTATATTACCTCCTCCTTTACCTTGACCCCATTACAACCTTTAATAAAGTCCTCATGATTTGTGTGTGCATGTGTTTTGATTAGTGGAGAAATAGAAGACAAGCAAGCTTATGGTAGTGCAATTTTCATGGGTTGAGTTGAGTGAAATACCTACCTTTTAAACACTTGAGGGATTGAGAGTGAATCTTGTGAAGATCTATCATTCTTGATTCATTCTTTTCAACTGAAGTTTCCTTGCTTGTTGGTTTGAGATGCGAAGAAATGTTACCACATGACTGTTTTGATCCCTTGATTGTCTAGTTGCTCTTCTTGAGTCATTGAATCCTTTAGAGTTTTTAATTTTTGAGTCTGTGTCATTTTTTCTTTGGTTTTTGTCTTTTGTATTTTGCCCAGGAGTGCAAAAGTTAAGTGTGGGAGAATTTGATAACACTGTATTTTATATATTTTATAATCCTCTCACTAGGCTTCTTAAGGTTCAATTAGGCTTAATTAAGTTGGTTTTGACACATTTTATGATTTTGAGCCGAATTGGACAATTAAATAAATTATTGCATAAATTAACCGTAATTATCTCTTTGGCAATGTTTAGTAAACTGGCTATAATTTGAGTTTCAAATATATGATTGATGTGATTTTGCTCTTGTAGGAAAGCTAAGACAATTCCTTACAACTTTCATGTTGAACACTTTTTCAGAATCAGACTCCTTGGAGGTGATATTGAGCTTTGAAGTCAGAATAGAGGAGCTAAAACTGGGCCTAAACACTGTGCAGTAATTGGACCATATCTTGAGTTCTAGGCATGATTTTGGACTGAGATCAAAGCCATTTTAAAGCAAATATTCAGGCCTACAACTTTCATGAAGACCACTTCTCTAAAAAATGAAAAGATGACTAGACACACGGCTGTACATTTACTCAATTGTTATTTGAAAAAAAAGAAAAAAAAGGAAATAAAACATCATGGCTTATGTTAGGAAACTTAACAATTAAGTTTCACTATTCATGTTATTATGCATTGCACAGTAACATGAATTTGCCTATAAATAGGCAATTGAACATTTGAGAATCCATAATTCCAGACGGAGGGAAGACGAAGAGGGAGAGAGGCTTTTGGGCAGTGCCCTGCTTTTCTCCCCAGTCTCCCTCCAATTTCTTTTCTCTCTTTCTTTCTCTTTTTCTCTTTTCTAGTTTATGTGTAAATAAGTTTTAGTCTACTTGGGTCAAAGTGTGAAGCTCTTAGTAATAAAATACAGTTAGATTTATTCCTCTCTTGTGCTTTAATGATTTATATTTTTAAGTAGTTATTATGCGTGTTATATTTTGTTTCTGATAATTTAGAAATAACCCTTGTAAATAGAAGTTCTTGATTTATTGTAGATAAAATATTGGCACAGTAAATGCTTTAACCCATTTACAAGTGGTGGTAATAATTAAAGGAAATATAATATAATTACGTATATTATTTTATTTCATATTGTATTTTGTTTCCAATCAATTTAGAAACACTCCTTGTAACTTGGAGTTCTTGATTTGTTGTAGACAAGAGATTGGCACAATGAATGCTTTAACCCATTTACAAGTATTGGTATTAGAAACTCTCCTTGTAATGTGGAGATCTTGATTTATTGTAGACAAAATATTGACACAGTGAATGCTTGATCCCATTTATGAGTGATGATATTAATGGATGATTAATGGAAACATAATATAATTACGTATATTATTTTAATGAACTTTTAACGTTGTATTTTCCGATTGGAACATCCATGTTGCGAGGATTCTAATTGAGTTATAAAAGGAATTAATCTTGCTTTTATTTTATTTACCAAGAGTGAATCTTTTTACCCAAGTAAATAATTTTTACTGTAGTAGCAAAATATTTACCTTGCCATAATTAATCTTCATCAATTCCCTGTGGATCGACATCGGATTCACTGAGAAATTTATTACTTGAGACAACCTGCACTTGGGTTTGCAAAGCAACAATTAAAAAGTGTGCATCAAGTTTTTGTAATTTGAAAACACTGTATTTTATACATTTTGTAATCCTCTCACTTGGCTTTTTAAGGTTCAAATAGGCTTAATTAAGTTGGTTTTGACACATTTTATGATTTTGAGCCGAATTGGACAATTAAATAAATTATTGCATAAATTAACCGTAATTATCTCTTTGGCAATGTTTAGTAAACTGGCTATATTTTGAGTTTCAAATATCTGATTGATGTGATTTTGGTCTTGTAGGAAAGCTAAGACAATTCTCTACAACTTTCATGTTGAAAACTTTTCCAGAATCAGACTCCTTGGAGGTGATATTGAGCTTTGAAGTCAGAATAGAGGAGCTGAAACCAGGCCTAAACATTGTGCAGTAATTGGACCATATCTTGAGTTCTAGGCATGATTTTGGACTAAGATCAAAGTCATTTTAAAGCAAATATTCAGGCCTACAACTTTTATGAAGACCACTTCTCTCAAAAATGAAAAGATGATTTGACGGCCTTATAATTTGTACATTTACTCAATTGTTATTTGAAAAAAAAGAAAAAAAAAATAAAACATTATGGCTTACGTTAGGAAACTTAACAATTAAGTTTCACTATTCATGTTACTATGCATTGCACAGTAACATGAATTTGCATATAAATAGGCAATTGAACATTTGAGAATTCGGAAGGACAATTCCAGACGGAGGAAGACGAAGAGGGAAAGAGGCTTTTGGCGCGTGCCCCCGCTTCTCTCCCAGTCTCCCTCCAATTTCTTTTCTCTCTCTTTTTCTCTTTTCTCTTTTCTAGTTTATGTGTAAATAAGTTTTAGTTTACATGAGTCAAAGTGTGAAGCTCTTGGTAATAAAATAAGGTTAGATTTATTCTCTCTTGTGCTTTAATGATTTATATTTTTAAGTAGTTATTATGCGTGTTATATTTTGTTTTTGATAATTTAGAAATTACCCATGTAACCCATTTACAAGTGGTGGTAATAATTAAAGGAAATATAATATAATCACGTATATTATTTTATTTCGTATTATATTTTGTTTCCAGTCAATTTAGAATGAATGCTGTAGACAAGAGATTGGCACAATGAATGCTTTAACCCATTTACAAGTGTTGGTGTTAGAAACTCTCCTTGTAATGTGGAGATCTTGATTTATTGTAGATAAAATATTGGCACTATGAATGCTTGATCCATTTATGAGTGATGATATTAATGGATGATTAAAGGAAACATAATATAATTACGTATATTATTTTAATGAACTTTTAACGTTGTATTTTCTGATTGGAACCTCCATGTTGCGAGGATTCTAATTGAGTTATAAAAGGAATTAATCTTACTTTTATTTTATTTACCAAGAGTGGATCTTTTTACCCAAGTAAATATTTTTTACTATAGTAACAAAATATTTACCTTACCATAATTAATCTTAATCAATTCCCTATGGATCGACCTCTGACTCACCGAGAAATTTATTACTTGAGACAACCTGCACTTGGGTTTGCAAAGCAACAATTAAAAAGTGTGCATCAAGTTTTTGGCGCCGTTGCCGGGGAAATAACAATTGAGTAAAGTAATAAATTTTCTTAGTCATTGAGAAACTACTTATTTGCACAGTGTGTGCCTATTGGCACAGCTGTACATTCAAGTAATCACATATTTATTCTCTGGAAACGGTGCCAAAAACTTGATGCACAATTTTTTGATTGTCGCATTTGCAAACTCAAGTGCAGGTTATCTCAAGTAATATATTTCTTGGGAGTCTGAGGTCGATCCACAGGGAATTGCTGAAGATTAATTAAAGTGAAGTGAATATTTTGTTACTGTGATTAAAATTATTTACTTGGGTAAAAAGATTCACTCTTGCTAAATAAAATAAAAGCAAGATTAATTCCTTTTATAACTCAATTAGAATCCTCGCAACATGGAGGTTCCAATCGGAAAATTCAACATTAAAAGTCCAATGAAAATAATATACATAATTATATTATGTTTCCTAAAAATATTACCACCACTTATAAATGGGTTAAAGCATTCATTGTGCCAATATTTTGTCTACAATAAATCAAGAACTCCTCTTTACAAAGATGGTTTCTAAATTATAAGAAACAAATTATAATACGTATAATGGTTACTAGAAAAATATAAATCATTTAAGCACAAGAGAAGAATAAATCTAACCTTACTTTATTACCAAGAGCTTCACCCTTTCACCCAAGTAAAATAAAACTTAGTTACTCATAGATAAGAAGAAAGAAAGAGAGAAGAAGAAGAAGAAGAAGAAGAAGAACATGACTTTAATTTAGAACAAAGGAAAATTACTACAAGAAAACCTAGTAACAAAATGGCATCATTTTAGTAACTAACACCTAACACCCTTAATGATCTGCCAAGGCCCCCTTTTATAGAGGATTAGAGATACAAAATGACAAGGGGGTTGAGTCATTAGTGGTTGGATGAGTGGAAAATGAGTGGAAAATGCCAAATGACTTTAGGTGAGTGGGAAATTATGGAGATTCCTTGTCTCTGAAATCATACAGCTCTAAAGTCATTGCATTCGTCATTTTTGAACCAAGTGGTCTTCATGAAAGTTGTATGCCTGGATCTTAGCTTTCAAATGGCTTTAGTTTGAGTCCAATATCATTTCTCTAACTCCAGATACGTTCAATTTACTGAACACTACCCAGGCCCAGTCATAGCTCCTCTGTTCTGACTTCCAAGCCCAATATCACCTTCAAGGAGTCCGATTCTGGAAAAGTGTTTAACATGAAAGTTGTAGATATTGGTCTTAATTCAGCATCCAAATTTCAGCCCATTTTACAACTTTTATCCCGAAATATGTGATGAACAGTACCCATAGGTTAAGCTGTTAGGAAAAACACTCTGGTTCTTGCTTCAATCCCAATTTGAGTTATCTACTCGTGTGATTAGGCCTTTGAGGTCTTCATGAAAGTTATAGAACTCTCTCTTATCTTTCAAATGCCACTAGAATCACCTCCAAAGACCACCTACAGCCCAAGATATGACCTAAATACAGAAACAGTGTAAGATATGAATCATGCTGAAAAATTCAATTAAGTTCAATTTGAGTCCAAACTTACAAAACATAATAAAACTCAATCAATTAAGTACATAGAGAGTGTAAATGACTAAGAATGAAAGCTTATTAATGTATCAAATATGTGATCATCAAACTCCCCCACACTTAGCTTTTTGCACTCCTGAGCAAAACACATAAGATCACTCACAAAAAAAAAATGAAACAGACTCAAAAGCTAAACACTCTAAAAGACTCAATTTCTAATAATATTTAAAAATGAAGAGCAATCATTCAAGTAATCAAAACATTCATGAGGTAACATATCTTCACTTCTCAAATCAACAAGCAAGGATATTTGAATTGAAAAGCATGAGTCAAGAATGATAGATTTTCACAAGATTCACTCTCAATCCCTCAAGTGTTTAAAAGATAGGTATTTCACTCAATTCAACCCATGAAAATTACACTACCATAAGCTTGCTTATCTTCTACTTCTCCACTACTCAGAACACATGCACACACAAATCATGAGGACTTTATTCAAGGTTGTAATGGGGTCAAGGTAAAGGAGGAGGTAATATAGATATGACAAGTTAAACACCAGAGAATAAAAGAACATGAGAGCTGAGTTCAATTAACAAGCATGAAAATTCATCCCAACTCCACCTAATACCTATTCCCTTTACATATTCTTTTCATTTCCTTTATTACCTTGTTGACCATCTTCTTTTTACAATTTTTTTTGATTGATTTTTTTTTTTTTTTTATTTTTTTGATTTTTTTATTTTTTATTTTTACAAAAACGAACATCATATATACATTTTTTTAACCATTCTGCACACACACCCCCACACTTGTTTCAGGAACTCATCAAATGACAAAACTAATGTCCTCTTATTCCTTAAGTTCAAGTAAGACCTGGATTTTCCATTAAAGGCACATATTGATTTGAAACAAAGAATAGTCAAATAAGCTTAAAGGGGTTAAGCAAGGGGAAATAGGTCATTTCTAATGCTTTATGTTACTAGGAATCAGAGAATTTTCAAGAAGTCATAAGAGTGCTTGATATCATATTGAGACAACATGCTGCTAAACAAGACTGACTATTTAATTAAAGTAGCTATTTGAAGAAAAATGCCTCAATCATATTTATGTATGCATATGAAAATGTAGTCTCAAAAAGAATCAAAGCAAGTTCTAGAGTAACAATTTCATGAGTGAGATTCACACAAGAAAGAAAAGAATGGTACAAATGTTCAATCCATTCATCAATAGGCTCAAAATCTCACAAGGCATAATTCTATCATTCTTAGTCTACCAATTCAATATCCATAACCAAGCATGTGAATTTTAAGAAAGAAGACAATTTACTCAATCATGCAAATTTTCCTGAATTTGAATTGCTACTTACACATAAACTAGTTACTACCCTAATTACTCTTTACTCTGCCACTAATTTTTGATGCGTCTCAAGAGTAAATAATTTACTCTTTATTTTGCCATCCCTAATTACTTTTGTTGTTAATAAATTGATGACAAACACAACAAACATATTAACAAACACACTTTTGAATTTTTTTTTGGGTTTTTTTTAATATAAACACAATAAACATATTAACAAACATACTTCCTAATTATTATTTTTTTTGGGTTTTTTTTTTTTACAACCATCTTTCCCCCCAACCAGATCACAACATTGTCCTCAATGTCAAAACATAGATAGGAGAAAGGATAGAATATATTACCTGTTGCTGCAATTACTGAAAAGAAAAACCTCACACAAATCAGAAACAAAGTATGATAAATAAAACTAAAGGTTGTAATTATTTAAATAGTTGGAGTGTCTTGGCTGGCTTTCTTTTCATTTTGCTTCCTTCACCACTTCCTTCACCGCTTCCTTCGGACCAATCTATCGAGTCATTCATTGGATCAGTTCATAAATAAAAGCTTCTAATTTATCAATCAACTCATCAACAGTAGAAGCAGAAATAAGGAGTCGTCTTGCAGAATGTGTGACAAATTTCTGTTCCATAGCATGGTCAACAAAGATAATAAATTATCAAAGAAATTATTAACATTCAACAAACCTATGGGTTTATGGTGGATGTTCAATTGGGCCCAAAAGACAATTTGAAATACTTCTTCCAAAGTACCAAAACCACCAGGTAAGACAATGAATGCATCAGAGTTTTCAAGCATCGCCTTCATTCGTCCATGCATAGATGATACCTGAATTTCCAGTCCAATTGTATTTCCAACGATGTTCCTTCGAGTGAAAGGTTCAGGAATAACACCTAAAACTTGACCACCTCTTATATGTGCAGAAAGTGATACAGCCCCCATTAAACCAATGCTATCTCCCCCATATACAGCACGAATGTTCCTCGCAGCAAGTGTTCTACCAATAGTGCTTGCTGCGTTTACAAACTCTAAGCCCTTCCCATAACTTGTCCCACAAAATACACAGATACTGACAAATCTACGAACAGAAGAAGGAGCTCCCTCCATTTCTACACTCACACTCTCTTTGAATGATTATGAGTTGCAGGAAATTGAAGAAAATTAAGTGTTTAAATAGGGAAGAGAATAGAAAAAGTAATAATAGCTCCTATACAGGTAGGTTGACTGGTGTCAGAAAAGTTTGAAATTTAAAAATAATTTTTTTTTGTTTTTTGTTTTTTTTATTTTTTTGTTTTTTTTTGTTTTTGTTTTTATTTTTTGACTTCAAGAAAACCATCAGGGTAAAGAAGTCTAGAAACCTTCGAAGGATCCCATCCAAAGGATCGTCTGTCCAAAACCAAAATTCAACAAAATCATACAAAGATAAAATAATAATAACAAATGATTACATACCTTTATGTACAGGTTTCATGGCAGATCTTTATACTTTGCGCGTCATGAGTGCAAGTAATACCAAGACGGCTCAGCCAATCTGGGCATTCTTCTCCCTCCCGCTTGTGGGATATTTTGGATTGAGCTACGACGCCACTAATTAAAGTGCGTAAATCTGACAGCTACCACCAACTACCACAGCCAATGAGAGGTCGTTGAAGAGCCCATGGCATTAAATCACAGGATTCAGCTCAGAGGCATTGTCACGTGAGAATGCAAACACGGGACGTTTCTTTCTGTCCATCAGCAAGCAGAGCCTTTGGTTAAAACCTGGGAATGCTTGCGCGGCTCTCTACAAAGCATGGCACACGAATCTTATTTACCGACCGGCGTGTGAAGGTCCACCCGAGTCAATGACGGGTCTGCCACTCCACTGGCAGGGGCTCCTAATCTAATTAAAGACCAAGTACAACCGAAGTTTCGCCCTTTTTTATTCTTTTTTATTTCATTTTTTTCTTTTTTTTTTTTTTTTTTTTTTTTTTTTTTTTTTTTTTTTCTTTTTCTTTTCTCGAAAAATGTACAAGATAATATATACATGTTGTTGTGATTGTGGCTCACATCTTCCTCTGGTTTCACGTCCAGAAATGGCTTAAACACCTTCTATGAGTCGAGGATAAGCTTCCCATCCAATTTTCTTATAAATTGGCAAACAGGGTCTTTTTGAGTCAGATTCCCAAGATTATAACGCTCTTGCTCGTCCTTGAAGAGATTCCACAAACTAAGAAGTTCACGCTGCACAACTCCACAAGAATACGTCTTAAGAGTCAATAAGATATTATCTAATGACTCCTTACTCAGTCCATTCTTAATGAAGAATATTTTATCTTCTCTGTTTACGGAAACCATCCCTAAAGAGTGACATCGCGTATTGCAATTCCATCGTGCACACTTGTAACAAACTTTCATTCTTTTTGCTCTTCTCCTTTTTGAAAATAAACTTTTACCGAGATCAGGCATGTATGAGACAAATGAATCTGAAGATTCACCAGCTAAACGAACCTTTGCTTTGATTATCCAGCGTATATCTTCTGGGATGCCCTTATACATTAACAATCTCAGTCTTTCACACCTAGCTTCATAGACTTTTGTTAGAGCATTTAGAGGGAGAGAAGGAAAATGTTTTCTTAGATTTGAGAGAATGATATCCATTTTAAAAGGAGAAGAATTCAGTTATTATGGGAAACTGAAAAACAAACCGACTTGAGAGTCACGGAGTACCGTTATCCACCATTTAACCGGGAACACAAAGAACTGCAAAAAGAAAGAAACAACATTAAAATAAATTCTACTCATAACAAGGATTAGAAAGAGAAATTAATTCTACCTCAACAACTTGATGTTCCAGAAATGGTTTGAGTCTTTGTCCATTGACCTTAAATGCAATACCATTCCTAGGATTCTCAATGTCTATGGCTCCATAAGAATACACATGTTTGACAATATAAGGACCAATCCACCTAGATCTCAATTTTCCAGGGAATAGGTGAAGACGAGAATTATAAGGCAGAACTTTTTGACCAATTTCAAAAGTTTTTCTCAAAATTGATTTGTCATGAAAAGCTTTTGTTCTAGCTTTATAAATCTTTGAGTTTTCATATGCATCATTTCTTAATTCCTCAAGTTCATTCAATTGCAATTTGCGTAACTTGGAAGCATCATCAAGACTTAAGTTGAAAGCTTTAATGGCCCAAAATGCTTTATGCTCCAATTCTATAGGCAAATGACAAGGTTTTTCATAAACTAACCGATAGGGACACATGCCCAAAGATGTTTTAAAAGCAGTACGGTAAGCCCAAAGTGCATCGTTTAGTCTTAAAGACCAATCTTTACGATTTGGTTTAACCGTTTTTTCCAAAATTTGTTCAATCTCCCTATTTGCTAATTCAACTTGTCCACTTGTCTGAGGATGATAAGGGGTTGCAATTTTGTGGGTAATGCAATATTTCTTCATTAAAGATTCAAATGATTTATTACAAAAATATGTTCCCCCATCACTGATGATAGCTCGAGGAATTCCAAATCGACTCAAAACATTTTCTTTTAAAAATTTTAGAACAATTTTATGATCATTGTGCCGACATGGAATCACCTCAATCCATTTTGAGACATAATCAACTGCAACCAAAATGTACACAAATCCAAAAGATGATGGAAATGGACCCATGAAATCAATTCCCCAACAATCAAAAATTTTAATGACAAGGATAGGGTTCAAAGGCATCATATTTCTTTTAGAAATGGACCCCAATTTTTGACAACTTTCACAACTTTTGCAAAAAGTATAACTATCCTTGAATAAAGTGGGCCAATAAAATCCACACTGTAAGATTTTTGCAGCTATTTTCTTTGAAGAAAAATGACCTCCACATGCTTCTGAATGACAAAATTTAATGACACTACTTACCTCATTGTCGGGTACACACAATATTTGGTGTGTCCACTGAGGCGGCATCTTACATGTTACAAGAAAATTGACAATGTTAGCAAACCAAGGCATGGAATTGACAGAAAATAAAAAATTCATCGGGAAAAGAATCATTGATAGGTGTGCTATCAAAAGATGATCCTGTTGTCAGCCTTGACAAATGATCTGCAACAACATTTTTGGCTCCTTTCTTGTCTTTTATTGTGATGTTGAATTCTTGAAGCAACAAGATCCACCGTATCAATCTAGGTTTGGCATCCTGTTTAGACATTAAATATCTAACAACAGCATGATCAGTGAAAACAACAGTGGATGAACTAATTAAATAAGCCCAAAATTTGTCCAATGTAAAAATTACAACAAGTAATTCTTTTCAGTAGTGGTGTAATTCATTTGTGCACTATTCAAAGTTCGACTTGCGTAATAAATTACATGAGGCTTACCTTCCTTTCTTTGGCCTAAAACAGCGCCAACAGCAAAATCACTAGCATCACACATCAACTCAAAAGGCAAAGAGCAGTCAGGAGATTGCATGATAGGAGCAGAAGTCAAATGATCGATTAATTTTTTAAAAGATTTTTGACAATCTTGAGTCCAATCAAATGGTGTATCTTTTGTTAGAAGATTACATAAATGTCTAGATATAGCACTAAAGTCCTTTACAAATCTTCTGTAAAATCCTGCATGTCCTAAAAAGGAACGAACTTCTCTGACTGTTTTTGGGAAAGGCAAATGAGCAATTAATTCAACTTTGGCCTTATCAACTTCAATTCCCTTAGAAGATATCACATGACCTAACACTATTCCTGAGGTAACCATGTAATGACATTTTTCCCAATTTAACACAAATCCTTTTTCTTCGCATCTTTTAAGAACTTTTTCCAAATTATCAAGACAATTTTCAAAAGAATTTCCAAAAACTGTCAGATCATCCATGAAAACCTCTAAATAATGCTCAATCATGTCACTGAAAATACTTAGCATGCATCTTTGAAAAGTTGTCAGAGCATTACAAAGACCAAAAAATATTCTTCTATATGCAAAAGTGCCAAAAGGGCAAGTAAAAGTGGTCTTTTCTCGGTCCTCTAATGCTATTGGTATTTGATTATACCCTGAATAACCATCAAGAAAACAATAGTAGGGATGTCCTGCTACTCTTTCTAGAATCTGATCAAGAAATGGCAATGGAAAATGGTCTTTCCTAGTGGCTGCATTCAATTTTCTGAAATCAATACACATACGCCAACTAGATGAGACTCGGGTAGTTATTAATTCTCATTTTTCATTTTCAACCACTGTTATTCCAGATTTCTTAGGCACAACTTATGTAGGGCTTACCCACTGACTATCAGAGATAGGATAGATAATTCCAACATCAAGTAATTTAAGAACTTCAGCTCTAACTATCTCTTTCATGTGTGGATTTAATCTTCTTTGAGGTTGTTGAGATGTTTTAGCATTATCCTCTAAATGTATTCTATGTGTACAGATTACTAGATTAATGCCTTTTATATCCTTTAATGTCAATCCAATTGCATTTTTATGCCTTTTAAGTACTTCTATCAACTTACCTTCTTGTTCTTTGGTCAAGGATGAGGAAATTACCACTGGAGAGCTTTGTTCTTCTCCCAAAAATATGTACTTCAACTCATCAGGTAATGACTTCAGTTCCAGTGTGGGTACTTCTTCATGAGTATCATCATTCATGAATTTTAGCTCTTCGAATCTTGGCTTCCATGCTTTGTATTCCATTTCCTGTGTACAGTCAAGCAAAGAGCATATTTCAGAAACATCATCATTTAATTGTGTAGCTGAATCAAATGAATTAATTAAACAGATTTCTAATGGGTCAGAAGAACTCCCGATTTGAAGATAATCATCTATAATGGCTTCAATCCCTTCAATATCTTCCTTTTCATCATAAACTTCTTGTGGTTGCTTGCACATGTTGAAAACATTAAGCTCCAGTGTCATATTTCCAAAAGTTAGCTTCACCACTCCATTGCTGCAATTTATCAAAGCATTAGATGTTGCTAAAAATGGGCGACCCAAATAACGGCCCGACTTAGAACTATCAACCATAGGTTCAGTTTCCAAGATAATAAAATCCACAGGATATATGATTTTATCAACTTGTACTAACACATTTTCTACTATTCCTTTTGGAATTTTAATTGATCTATCAGCAAGTAAAAGAGTTACAGAAGTTGGTTTTAACTCACCAAGGTTGAGTTGCTGAT
The DNA here is from genome assembly GCA_029884595.1 of Ormosia semicastrata. Lineage (NCBI taxonomy): Eukaryota > Viridiplantae > Streptophyta > Magnoliopsida > Fabales > Fabaceae > Ormosia > Ormosia semicastrata. The sequence continues at coordinate 3,157,496 of JAQQTO010000062.1, forward strand.
AAACTGAATATGGAAGCAAATTAACACTAGCACCAAGATCAAGTAAAGCTCGTTCAATTTTATGTTCACCAATAATGCATGAAACTGTAGGACAACCAGGGTCTTTATATTTTAACTCATTATTGTTTTGAATAATGGAGCTTACCTATTCAGTCAAAAATGCATTCTTTTTCACATTATGTTTCCTTTTAACGGTCTGAGAAGTCTTTCAAAAATTTGGCATAACAAGGAATACGCTTGATAGCATCTAACAAAGGAATATTGACCTTCACTTGTTTAAAGATTTCAAAAATGTCACTTGTTATGATTCACTTTACTTGAATTGTTTAATGCTTGAGGAAATGGGGGTGAAGACGAGGGTTTGATCTCCTTTTGGCTAGGTGGCTGATCAACTCCTTCCTCATCTTTGGGAATTGACTCATCATCTTTCTCAAAAAGTTCAAAAATTTGTTTTTCAACAACCTTTCCACTCCTAAGAGTTATCACTGAGTTGACTTGATCTATTTTTTGACTTTCTGAATTACCCTTATTTAGACTAAACTAACCCTTAGGATTTGGTTGAGGTTGAGAGGGAAACTTTCCTTTCTCATGAATGGCAAGTGCAGAAGAAAGTTTAGCAAGAGTATCTTTTATGTCAATCATGGCTTGAGTGTTGTGGTTATTGATGGCTTCTTATTTTTCCATGAATGCATGCAATGTTCCTTCAAGGTTTTTCCTATATGGTGGGACATAGGGTGCATATCCTTGAGGATTTTGAGAATCTTCTTTGTGCACGAGGAGGTGGTGGTTGCATGAATTATGGCTGGTTGCTATTCCTCCAACTGAAGTTCGGGTGATTTCTCCATCCCGGATTGTATGTATCTGAAAAAGAAGAAGTGAATGGCTTTCTAAAATTGGTCATTGCATTTACTTGCTCATGCACAACTTCTTTAAAAACAGGAAGTTTTGGACATTCATTTGTTGAGTGTCCCAATTCATCACAAATGCCACAAATTTCTTCACTTTGCACAGGTTTGATTTCTTTTACTTTCCCTGATTCTATAGCTTCAACCTTTCTAGCCAAACTAGCAAACCTTGCATTTAGATCTTCTTCTTGACTAAGATGATATTTTCCTTTACTAGCATTTGCAAGGTTAAATCTAATTGAATTTTCAGAAGGATTAGTACCATGTCAAGATTAAGAATTTTCAGCCAAATGGTCTAAATAGTCTAAAGCTTCTTCAGGTTCTTTATCAAGAAATTCACCATTGCACATTGTTTCCACAAATTGTTTGGTTTCGGGTGTTAACCCTTCATAAAAGAAGCTTATAGTGCGCCATTTTTCAAAACCATGATGTGGGCAAGAATTCAACAAATCTTTAAAACGTTCCCAACTTTGAAAATATGCTTCATTGGAATTTTGGAAAAATTTTGAATTTGTCTTTTCAAAGCATTGGCTTTATGTGTTAGAAAAAATTTCTTCAAAAACTCACATTGCATTTCTTGCCATGTGCTAATTGATCTTGGTTTCAAAGTGTTAAGGCAAGTTTTTGCTTTATCTTTCAAAGAAAAAGGAAATAATTTAAGCTTAACAACCTCTTCAGTGCAAGTTTGATCATGAAAAGCAGTACATACTTCATCAAATTCTTTTAGATGTAAATATGGGCTTTCAGATTCTAAACCATGGAAATTAGGAAGTAAAGAAATCATACCTGGTTTGAATCTAAAATTGTTGGCATTGAGTGGAAAGATAAAACATGATGGACTAGAATTTCGAGATGGTTGCGAGATACTCACGCATAGTTCGCGGTTGATTTTCATGTTCATCATGCACACTTTCGTTTTTCAGCCATTGTGCTTAATGTGTGTGATTGTGATTCAAATAAATCAATATGTAAAGTACCTGGATTAACTCTAACAAACGACCGATTAATTTAAATCACGATACCAATTAAGCATAAACAAGTAACTTACAATAGAAAAGAAAATGTACAAGCTAGTAATATAAACTGTCCATTAAATATTAACAAAGGTGTGGTATAAACCAACCACCAAATATATATTAACACTTAGTAAATAAATATTAACAAATGTGTGGTATAAACCAACCACCAAATAAGTTAATAAGCATAAAAATTAAAAAGTTAGTATACGAGATAAATTAAAATGTTAGAAGCGAGATAAAGTAAAAAGTTACATAGTTAGTAAGAGGGTTAGTAAGTTAGTAAAAAAAAAAAATGATAGAAAATAAATACAGAAAATAAAGTACAAAAAATAAAAATAAAAGGGAGAGTTACCCCATTAAGTTAAAATGTACAAGAAAATAAAATGGAGAATTACCCCAATGTACGAAATTAAAATGCAGAAAATAAAGTACAGAAAGTAAATTACAAAAAAATAAAATAAGGGAGAGATTCCATCACTAAGTTAGTGCATAAAATAAAAAGGAGAGGTTCCCCCACTAAGTTAGTATGCACAGAAATTAAAAAGGGAGAGGTTCCCCCACTAGTTAGGATGTTAGTATATATACAAATTTTTACAGCAAAAATTCAGTCCTCAAATCAAGTACCCGGCAACGGAGCCAAAAACTTGATGTACAATTTTTTGATTGTTGCATTTGCAAACCCAAGTGCAGGTTGTCTCAAGTAATATATTTCTCGAGAGTCCAAGGTCGATCCACAGGGAATTGCTGAAGATTAATTAAAGTGAAGTGAATATTTTGTTACTATGATTAAAATTATTTACTTGGGTAAAAAAATTCACTCTTGGTAAATAAAATAAAGGTAAGATCAATTCCTTTTATAACTCAATTAGAATCCTCGCAACATGGAGGTTCCAATCAGAAAATACAACATTAAAAGTCCAATTAAAATAATATACGTAATTATATTATGTTTCCTAAAAATATTACCACCACTTATAAATGGGTTAAAGCATTCATTGTGCCAATATTTTGTCTACAATAAATCAAGAACTCCTCTTTACAAAGATGGTTTCTAAATTATAAGAAACAAATTATAATACGTATAATGGTTACTAGAAAAATATAAATCATTTAAGCACAAGAGAAGAATAAATCTAACCTTACTTTATTACCAAGAGCTTCACCCTTTCACCCAAGTAAAATGAAACTTAGTTACTCATAGATAAGAAGAAAGAAAAGAGAGAAGAAGAAGAAGAAGAAGAAGAAGAAGAAGAAGAAGAAGAAGAAGAAGAAGAAGAAGAAGAAGAAGAACATGACTTTAATTTAGAACAAAGGAAAATTACTACAAGAACACCTAGTAACAAAATGGCATCATTTTGGTAACTAACACCTAACATCCTTAATGATCTGCCAAGGCCCCCTTTTATAGAGGATTAGAGATACAAAATGACAAGGGGGCTGAGTCATTAGTGGTTAGATGAGTGGAAAATAAGTGAAAAATGCCAAATGACTTTAGGTGAGTGGGAAATTATGGAGATTTCTTGTCTCGGAAATCATGCAGCTCTGAAGTCATTGCATTCATCATTTTTGAACCAAGTGGTCTTCATGAAATTGTAGGCCTGGATATTAGCTTTCAAATGGCTTTGGTTTGAGTTCAATATCATTTCTCTAACTCCAGATACGTTCAATTTACTGAACACTGCCCAGGCCCAGTCACAGCTCCTCTATTCTGACTTCCAAGCCCAATATCACCTTCAAGGAGTCCGATTCTAGAAAAGTAGTCAATATGAAAGTTGTAGATATTGGTCTTAAATATTCAGCATCCATATTTCAGCCCATTTTACAACTTTTATCCCGCAATATGTGATGAACAGTACCCATAGGTTAAGCTGTCAGGAAAAACACTCTAGTTCTTATTTCAATCCCAATTTGAGTTATCTACTCGTGTGATTAGGCCTTTGAGGTCTTCATGAAAGTTATAGAACTCTCTCTTATCTTTCAAATGCCACTAGAATCACCTCCAAAGACCACCTACAGCCCAAGATATGACCCAAATATAGAAATAGTGTAAGATATGAATCATGCTGAAAAATTCAATTAAGTTCAATTTAAGTCCAAACTTACAAAACATAATAAAACTCAATCAATTAAGTACATAGAGAGTGTAAATGACTAAGAATGAAAGCTTATTAATGTATCAAATATGTGATCATCAAACTCAAAAACTTGATGCACAATTTTTTGATTGTCGCATTTGCAAACCCAAGTGCAGGTTGTCTCAAGTAATATATTTCTCGGGAGTCCAAGATCGATCCACAGGGAATTGCTGAAGATTAATTAAAGTGAAGTGAATATTTTATTACTATGATTAAAATTATTTACTTGGATAAAAAGATTCACTCTTGGTAAATAAAATAAAGGTAAGATCAATTCCTTTTATAACTCAATTAGAATCCTCGCAACATGGAGGTTCCAATCGAAAAATACAACATTAAAAGTCTAATTAAAATAATATACATAATTATATTATGTTTCCTAAAAATATTATCACCACTTATAAATGGGTTAAAGCATTCATTGTGCCAATATTTTGTCTACAATAAATCAAGAACTCCTCTTTACAAAGATGGTTTTTAAATTACAAGAAACAAATTATAATACGTATAATGGTTACTAGAAAAATATAAATCATTTAAGCACAAGAGAAGAATAAATCTAACCTTACTTTATTACCAAGATCTTCACCCTTTCACCCAAGTAAAATAAAACTTAGTTACTCATAGATAAGAAGAAAGAAAGAGAGAAGAAGAAGAAGAACATGACTTTAATTTAGAACAAAGGAAAATTACTACAAGAAAACCTAGTAACAAAATGGCATCATTTTGGTAACTAACACCTAACACCTTTAATGATCTGCCAAGGCCCCTTTTATAAAGGATTAGAGATACAAAATGACAAGGGGGCTGAGTCATTAGTGGTTGGATGAGTGAAAAATGAGTGGAAAATGCCAAATGACTTTAGGTGAGTGGGAAATTATGAAAATTCCTTGTCTCTGAAATCATGCAGCTCTGAAGTCATTGCATTCATCACTTTTGAACCAAGTGGTCTTCATGAAAGTTGTATGCCTGGATCTTAGCTTTCAAATAACTTTAGTTTGAGTCCAATATCATTTCTCTAATTCCAGATACGTTCAATTTACTGAACACTGCCCAGGCCCAGTCATAGCTCCTCTGTTCTGACTTCCAAGCCCAATATCACCTTCAAGGAGTCCGATTCTGGAAAAGTGTTCAACATGAAAGTTGTAGATATTGGTCTTAACTATTCAGAATCCAAATTTCAGCCCATTTTACAACTTTTATCCCGAAATATGTGATGAACAGTACCCATAGGTTAAGCTATCAGGAAAAATACTCTAGTTCTTGCTTCAATCCCAATTTGAGTTATCTACTCGTGTGATTAGACCTTTGAGGTCTTCATGAAAGTTATAGAATTCTCTCTTATCTTTCAAATGCTACTAGAATCACCTCCAAATACCACCTACAGCCCAAGATATGACCCAAATACAGAAACAGTGTAAGATATGAATCATGCTGAAAAATTCAATTAAGTTCAATTTGAGTCCAAACTTACAAAACATAATAAAACTCAATCAATTAAGTACATAGAGAGTGTAAATGACTAAGAATGAAAGCTTATTAATGTATCAAATATGTGATCATCACTTAGGCTTTAGGTGAAGGATTGAAAGATGAAATGATAATCTAAGAATTGAACTTAGGAATTGAGACCTAGACATAGGTTTAAATCTTTCAAGGGGTAAACGATTGTCATGAATCGTAATGGGTTGGAAATTGGATTAATTGTTATGAGAATGGGATTGATGAAGTTTTAGCACACTTTTAGTGCCAAGAAATTGGGCTTTAAATAATTTAGGACAAATCGCCTTCAAGAACATAATTGAACATTAGCAAAGATAAGATTATAATTTATCATAGGGGATAGTGTAGTGAATTCCTAATCCTAAGCCTTTAAACTTTGATTGAATCTTAACTTTTCTTGATTGAATTGCTTATTTAATTGCTTTGAGTGTTGTTTTGATTTTAATTTAGTTTTCACTATTGATTTTGTTCACTTAAATAATCAAAATCATCATAATAGTTAGTAATCAATCCATCCCCATGGGAATAATCTTTATTTACTACTTGTATGATCTGTGCACTTGCGAAAAACTAATAAGAAGTTTTTGGCACCGTTGCCAGGGATTGTGTTGATATTAATGCGAGCGGTAGTTTGGTTTATTTAAGCACTTTTTATTTTATTTTATTTTATTTTCACTTTATTTTTTTCTTTGGATTTTTAGGTGTTGATTCTTTCTTATGCGTAGAATGAGGAATCAAAAAGATCTTATTATCCCCATTGATATTGAGATCGAGAGGATACTTCGTGACATTAGAAGGGAAAGAAGAACACAAAGAATTGAGGAAGACCACATGGCGAACAACAATAACCAAGTCGTCAATCAAGAGCGAAGGCTGAAGGATTATGGAACTCCCAATGCTAACGCTTGTCAGTTTTCCATTATACATCCACGGGTGGAGGCCAACAATTTTGAGATAAAAATGTCACTAATCCAAATGGTCCAATAATTACAATTTAGCGGGTCAACGATTGAAGACCCAAATTAGCATTTGGATGAGTTCTTGGAGTTATGTGACACCATAAAGATTAATGAGGTTTCAACTGATGCTATACAGATCAGACTTTTTCCCTTTTCTCTTAAGGGGAAAGCAAAGAAGTGGATTCATTCAGAAGCCCCAAATTCACTTACCACCTAGAACTTAATAGAGCAAGCTTTCTTGGACAAGTACTATCCAATTGGAAAGACAATCAAGCTCCATCAAGACATCACTACCTTTTCCCAAAAAGAAGATGAATCACTTTATGAAGCATGAAAGAGGTATAATGATCTCGTTTGTTAGTGTCCACATCATGGCCTACAAGATTTTGTTATTATACAAACATTCTATCCTAGGTTGATTTCTCTACAAAAGCAGCTTTTAATGCTGCAGCTGGCGGTGCTTTGATGGCCAAGACTCCAATAAAGGCAAGGCCCTTAATTAATGAGGTCATTTCAAAGTGAGAGACTAACTTCAAAAAAGTAAGCCAGAATGATAGAGCTTGATGCCATTACCATGTTGAATGCTAAGTTTGATGCCTTGACCAAGTCACTTGAGAAGCTGAATGTCAATGTTATCTCTACCCCTAACATAGCTTTTGAAATATGTGGAGGAAGACATTTGACATCGGAATGCAATGCAGTGGAGACATATTCTCAAGACCCATTTTTGGAGTAAGTGAGTTATGTGTAGAATGTCAATTTCAAGGCTCTAGGTAATCCCTTCTCCAACACATATAACCCCAGATGGAGAAACCACCCCTATTTCTTATATGGTAACTAACAAAATATAGGGGTTTCATCCAAAAATAAACCTCGATTTGGATTCCAACAACCTCAACAATCTTCTGAAGGTGTGAAGTCTAATTTAGAAGCCCTCATAGAGAAATTCATTGTTACCCCAAATGAACAAAATCAAGCCATTCAAGCACAAGTTCAACTACATAGGGAGTCCATCGAGCAAATCAATACTCGCTTAGATCAAATGGCCACTCATTCGAAGATGCTTGAAACTCAAATAGCCTAACAAGCAAGCTTGTTCAACATGGCTCAAAGGAGAATACCAAGTCAACCGGAAGCTAACCCAAGGGAGCACGTTCTAGCAATCTTAGTGAGAAGTGATGAGTAACTTGAAGGCTCCACAAGGGAAGAAAAGTTTAATGATAAGGAAACCCATGAAAAGGAGGAGAAACAACAGAGAGTGAAGAAGGACAATCAAGAGAGACAATTCTCTAAGTTCCTCGATGTCTTTAAAAAGCTTCAAATAAATATTCCATTTGCTGAAGCATTGGAACAAATGCCCTCTTACAACAAGTATATGAAGGAATTACTCTCAAAGAAGAGAAAGCTGGAGGACGGAGTCATTGTGGCACTTACTGAAAAGTGCAGTGCTATTTTATGAAAGGAGTTACCACCGCAGCTTAAGGACCCCGGTAGTTTCACCATTCCTTGTGAGTCTGGTTCACAATTTTCAGGAAAAGCACTTTGTGATTTGGGGTCTAGTGTTAACTTGATGTCATTATCTATGAAAAATTAGGTTTGGGAGATCCAAAGCCTACCTTCACTATGTTGCAGCTTACTAATAGATCATATCTAATTCCTTAGGATGTGGTCGAAGATGTGCTTGTAAAGGTGGATAAGTTCATTTTTTCCATGGATTTCTTTATTATGGATGTGGACGAGGATGTTGATATTCTACTTATATTTGGAAGACCGTTCTTAGCTACTTCAGAAGCACTAATTGATATGTCAATAGGCGAGCTCATTTTGAAGGTGGATGGAGATCAAGTGATGATCAAGGCCTTTGATAAATTTACCCTGACATCATATCTTGATGCCTCCATTACTTGTATTCAAGAAAAATCTTACAAGGATTCAGTTAGTAAAAGCCTTGTATCATCAAGCAATGTTGATCCTCGTACTTCCAAAAAGATTACTGAATCAGAGAGAAGTCCTCCCATTAGTCATGTATTATTACGAACTTATATGTCATCTTCTAATAAATTGAAACATGATCCTCCATTTGTTAATAAATTGAAACCACCATGGTTTGGTGGAATTTCTCATACCAAGATGAATTCAGGACAACTAAGCTCAGGTCAAGTTCAAAACACCTTTGGGGGTACTTCTAAGGCTATTAATCGAGGATGGAGGAACAATTCTGAAAAAGGAAAGGGGTCATCCTATTTTTGGTGCTTTAAGCCACCTTGATTTTCCTAAACAAAAGGCAATGTCAAGCTAATGATGTTAAACAAGCACTTCACAGAAAGCAACCTATGTTTCTATCCCTTCTTAGTTATTTATTTTAGGTTTCTTTAGCATTCATAGTCGTTACATTTAGTTTTTTCCCAGTTTACTTTGTTTTTCCCTTTCTAGAAGTGATTGAGGAATCAGACATGACCGTGTCTAACCTCCCAAATGCTTCTGTATAAATTTTGGCAAGTCACACGGCCGTGTCCCTGTTTCACACGGCCGTGTCCCTGTTTCACATGGCAAGTCACATTGACTAACATTTTTCTATTTTTGTTTTGAAGGTCATGTTGAGTCGGCTTAAGTGCCTCCCTGAGTTTGGAGCCTTTGTAGGGGGATGCATTTAGTTGTCGGCCATCAAAAAGATTTTCTATTCTTGTATATTATTTTTCAATTTTTACTTTGTTTTTCTTATGCAGTTTTTGGGATTATGAGACCGCTCAATTTAACCAACTATTTGCTTATGGCTACACGCCTCCCTTCGGGTACCCTCTCCAACCACCTTCATGATCTTGCGTTTCCATTTTTAGGAAATTTTTGTTGTCCTTTGTTATGTTATTTTTCCTATTTAAACATTGAGGACAATGTTTATTTTAAGTGTGAGGGGGGAGTAATCTTAATTTAGTGCAAATTTTTGTAAAATCAATGAACACTTGAGTATTGTTGGTAATCAAGCGGGAATTGTGTATTAATTTCTTGATTATTTCTGAGCTGATAGAAATATGTTTAAGAAGGGAATCCATTGCTCATGAGCTGATTTTGTGTAAGACAATTTTTTTTGAATTGAGTATTAAAACATTTAGCATCTTATTTGGAAATTAATCATGTTTCCTTGCATTTGATTTCTTTATTAACTTAGCCAAAAAGTGAGTTTTGATAAACAAAATCCTATTTTTTTCCTTCTGGAGTGAGATTTCGCTTGATTTATGTGTGCTAAAATTTGTTTTGATATCTTGTTGAGACTTTATTGATTCACATACATACTTGAACATGATTAAGACAATTAGGCTTAATTCTTTCAAGACTTCCAGAATTGCATTGATAAAATAATCCTTTAGTTGCCCCATTTGAGCCTAAAATTAATTTCTTTGAATACCAAATTAAATAATTAGGTTGGATTCTTTAGAGCATCTAGTCATAAAGGATTATTTCTGTCTTCAAGGGGTTTATTGCTTAAAAAAGAAAAAAATACAAATAAAGAAAATAAAAAAATGAAGAAAAAGGAAGAAAGAAAAAAAAGAAAAAAAAAATTGTGGTGAAGAATAATGAGAATATTTGGTTGAAAATGAGAATTGGTTATACTCTTGTGCATTATGTTCTTTTGTTCATCTTTCTAACCTGATTCTGTTTTGTATCGATTTAACCATGAACATTTGACTTTTATTACCAAACAGCCACTGTTGGTAAAACTATTTACCAAAATGCCATTATTTTAAAACTATTTACCAAATTGTTACTTTTTTTAAACTATTTACCAAAATGTCACTCTTTTAAAACTATATATTAAACAGCCACCCTTTTGTCCTACGTGACATTTTTTAACATTTTTTGGCCATGTGGGATGCACTAAATAGGATGGTACATTCACGTAGGTTGCGCCAACACGCTTGACGTAACTTACATGGATGCGCCATCCTATTTGGCCCATCTCAAGTGGTTTTGCCATCTATGATGGCGTATTTACATAGAATACGCCAAGTGTATTAGCGTAACTAACCAAAATATGCCATCCTTACTAGCATATTAAACACATGGCCTTGTCAAAACTACACATGGCCGTGTCTTCTTCTAGAAATCAAACAGAGGCGTTATTGTTATTAGACACGGTCATGTCTCCTAAAAAATTTCAGACAGAAGCATTTTGGGAGTTAGACACAACCCTGTTTAACTTTTCAATCGCTCACAGGACCCTGTGAGAGCCAAATTGTTTATCTTTTGTATGAAAAATGGTAGGTCTTTGCAATTTGTCACTTTTAATGTGATAAATCTTCTTAAATTTACAAAAAAATAAAGACAATGATAGGGATCTATATTTTAAAAAAATTTAAATGATGTTTTTTTTTGTGTATATTACTGCATGTTTATTTGAGTACAAAAAAGCATTATTTCAAATGTTTATTTAGTGAGTAGGATCCCAATCATGTCCCTCCCAATTTTGACTAGAGATATTTTTTATTATATTTTTAATTAACGCACAATGACATAATGTTTGATATAATTAAACCACAGTTCAATCATTCGGATTGGAGTGAAAATTTTGACAGAGTTTCTCCTAAATATTTGACCTCCCCAAAAGCACATGAACCTATTTAATTCAACCAATTATCAAGATCATTAATAAAAACTAAAACTAAGCAGCAAACATATTTAATCCAATAAGGGTACCAAAATCACAATAGAAAATTATCAATAGTATTTTATTAAATATAACATTATCAGATACACTAATGATATATAATTATATGTCAATAAAATGGGCTTGCATCAGAATGTGGTGTCATGTGAGAGGGATCAGAAGAAAGACTTGACTGTGATAGGTATGATGGGTAACCTGGTGGCGGGTAAAGATATGGTGGGTAATCATGTGGTGGGTAAGGATATGAGGAGTAACCCAGTGGTGGATAAGGATACAGTAGGTAAGAGTATGGTGGGTATGGTGGGTGATATGTAGGTGGTAGCTGAGTGGGTGGGTATGTAGCAGTGGTAGGAGGCCGAGTCGTGTGCTGCCTGGTAGAGCCGGAGTCCTCGGGATGTCAAAGTCGTGTCTGAGTGCTCGCTAATCCTGTCTTCCTTCTACGCCGCGTTCTCTGTTGACTGGACTCCTCAGGCGGCCCTGAAATGTCATCTGTTGCTAGAGCTGGACACATATATTCCATTGTAATGCAGTCATGTTCCTGCAATGAGTGTAGGATTTGTGTAGCAGCTTCTTGAGTGACAGTGTCAGTAGTTGAATTGAACAAATGCTCTGCAATGTCTGCCTAAGAAACAGATATAAATTATGTCATTATACTGAATACAAAATATATATAGTCACTAGCAAATTGGTAAAGAGCTTACCGCATTCCCAATAGATGCACTGGTGGGAGAAATCCAATGTCTGGTAATTCTTTTATATCAATGCATGTACTTAGAATGCGAACCAAGGGGTGCGAGCAATGAGATTCCCCTAACAAGCTTATCCCTTCGACTATCCCATGTGGCTATGTAAACAGCATGTGTAGCTGGTCAATCCTCATCATGCCTACCTACTAGTGTAACTGAATGCAAACTGTCAAGTTGAAGCGATCTTCGTGGTATGGGCTGGTCAAGACCAAATCGGCGCATCACTCGGTCTGGCTGGTTGCCACTCAACAATATAGAAACATATGAGAGAGACCACTGCTAGTGTTATGTCCTTAGTAGCTACACAAAAAAGTGGATGTGATGCCACCTTCTCATCTGTGTGTGGTTGCCATAAAATCTGCAAAATGAGATGTACACAAAATTAAGACAATATATACATAAGTAAATAATCCAAACGAATGTAAAATAAGACATACCTCATCATTCTTCAACTAATCAAAGAATCGGCAATAATATTCAAGGACGTCGATCATAGTATCACTCAAAACTTTATGCCTGTGCCACCTATTTGTAAATGAAAGTATTATAAACGTAAGTTAGAAATATTAACAAAGTAATAGAACAAAGTAATGTAAAGAAATAATATGAAATTGAAACTTACTCCTATCCCAAGGGACGTAATTGACCACGATCGGTACCATAGAACACATCGGGTTCAACATGGTCAGCCAGTGTAGGGGCAAGCCGGGGGAATTTGTACCATGCCTAATATTGCAATAAAATGTACGCCCCTCTGATCTCGCATGCCTTGTAGTCCGTAGCTTTACAAAGCTCTCTATACAAGTACACCAAGACTGTAGACCCCCAGCTATATGTCCTGGCAACAGCAAAGTCCTCCAATAGTGAAAGGAACATCAAGTGCACAGACTTACCAGAATGATCAGGACATAAGAAACCCCCAAGCAACCGAAGTATATAATGTCATGCATGCTGTTGCATGTACTCATCATTATCATCTTCAGTGACTGCAGTAACACTCAGCTACCACAGGTATGTCATATCAATGCGTGCACTAGATATGAGCAAGGGAGTCTCATCAATCCCTAACAACTAAACACATAGACTGAGCCAATCAGTCCTATGGGTAAGGCCAGTAACTGCAGTGTCGTCAATAAGAAGACCCGATATGATATTGATATCCTCCAACGTAGTGGTGCACTCTTTGATAGGCATGTGAAATGTATAGGTCTCTGGGCACCATCTCTCAACCAACACAGTGATCAATGAGTGATCAATGCTGCAATAGCCCATATCGGCAACCCCTAAAAAGCTAGCCTGCTGTAGATATGGAAGAATCAGCGCAGGGGGTCCATATATTTTATCTTCTAAGCACGTCTAACATGCAGGTGCCAGTTCTCATGTCTCTGCCATACATGCTGAGAAACATGATACTCCTGCAACTCCAAAATCGAGCTATCCTCTGGTCCTGGGTTTACACGGAACGCCATCTGTCAACTGTATGCCAAACAATAACAACAATTAGTATGACAATATGCTTACTATAATAAAATATGATATGACCATATGATTACTATACTAAAATATAATATGAGAAAAATGAAGTGCACCCTGATAATCAACTACTATATATTAATAGTATTTGAATACAACATCATAGATAAGTGATACAAAACAATACAACTCCAAAATACACATTGATGGTTAGCTAATAGAAGATTCTGACAATAAAAATATGTCCTAAATCAACTAGATGGCCCGACTCCATCATCCCTCAAGGAACTTGATTCACCGGCATAACATATGCAAGAATTATGTCTAGGTTGATGGCATCTTGTACACATTTATCCTGACCTTGCTTTGCGCCAATCCATCTCATTCCTGATTCGGGTTAATTTTAGTCGACCTTTAGATCTAAACAATGCACAATCTGGCAACAAAGTTATGTCAGGACCTGCAGGCCACCATGGTTCAGCCCGAGCTGGTTCAAAATAAAACTCGTAAGCTTTATAAATACTCTCCATCCTGCAAACCCTATACACATATCAGAATGGGTTAATTATCATAGAAGCACATGCAACAATTGCATGATTGCATGGAAAATGCAATGCTTGAAACCCTATAGTCACACCGGCCTTCTTCCAAGTTTAAAGTATAAGAAAGTCCACCATGTTGTGTTACAGGGTTAAAAGCCTCTTCAACCATGAACCTTGTGTTCTCTCTATTGTACCTGTGAACTTGGTATGAGCTGGCCTTTGCCATGTTGACTCTCTACTGTTTCAATAAGTCATTACTCCATTCCTGCCCAAATGTCATCAATTTCACATTTGCCTCATCTTTTCGGTTGACAAAGTATTCTACTAACTTCATAATGTCAACTGAACCAATGTAGTTATAAGTAGATTTCTGCTACCCTTCAACACTCTGTGTTTGACTATGCTACAATGAAGTTTAATTTTGATGATAACAAACATGAAGATGATAAGAAGACCACTTTTTGTACAGAGCTCTATTTTAATATCTCATTATTTTGGAAGAAAATATAAAAATATCTTTTTATTAAAATCCAAAGTTCTTTTTGTTTTAAAAGAAATTAAAAGAGTTTGGTTGTCCTTGAAAATAAATCTAGCAATTTTTTTGAAATGTCTTTTAAATTGGTTTTAGTAGGGTTATTTGAATAAAGTTCTCTTTATTTGAATAAACCAAGCCCATCAGACTCTGTTCATAACAGAGTTATTCAAATATCTCAATGGTTATTCGAATAACGTTTTCAAAAATCCTGCTGCACTCTTCTTATGTCAAATAGGCTATTCGAATAACCTTGTTGTTATTCTAATAGAGGCTTTCTCCAAATAGTTTTTCTTGAATAAACTATTTGAATAACTTATTAATTATTCAAATAGATCAACTTTCTCAAGATTCTTTTTTACCAATGTTATTCGAATAACATACATATTATTCGAATAACCCATATCAGACTGGTTTTCACGAAGCTTTTACAAAACGTGTTATTCGAATAACACAAAGCTTATTTGAATAAACATTGATCCTGATATGAAAAGAAACATTCGTATTTGTCTTTATTACGAGTTTTTAATGCACCCAACGACTATCTTCTTGAATTGCTCTAAAAATAGAGACCCTGGGTCATCTTTGAGCAGTGCCTAACATTCTGATTAATTCTTTGCTTGCTCTAACTTGTGATTTATAATTTCTACTCTTTTTCTATGCTCTTTTTACGTTAATTTTTGAGATATTCTAAGAGAGTTTCTTAAGTGCTTCAAGTTTTATTATTTACTTTTCAATAGAGTTTCTTTCCTTCTAATCTTCTGCTCTATGTAACGAGGGTGAGGTATCCCTCAAAGGTTTGTATAAGGGTAAGGTATCCCTGCTGACTGAGGCTTTAGCACAAGGGTAGAGTGTCTCTGTGTGTGAAAAGTGCTCTATTTTGTAACGGTAGCAAACACATATTGAAGCTTGTATTCATAGTGAAAAATCTCAGATATTTTCGAGGACTGGAGGTAGACCACAAGTGGTTTAGTGGTCGAACTAGGATAAATATCGTGCCTGCTCTTCTCTTCTCTATCTCTTTAATTACTGCAGTTTAATATTATTGCATATTTATTTATTTGCTATTCTTAAGTCTTTTCTCTTCCTCTCTTTTTTTTTTTACATCTTTTATTTAATAGCTTCAACATTTGTTTTTTATTTTAAAAGCATTTGCAAAAAAAATTTATACTCAATTCACCCCCCTCTTAAGTACTGGAGCTACTTGGTAACACACTCTGTTGATGTACTCTGACAAATTAGTAGTCATATGACCGAATCTGCGACCACCATCATATGCCAAACTCTATTTTTCTTTTGGAATTGCATTAATCCAATTTGCCATCTTCGTAGTAGCTGTCAGCTTCTCTAGCCTAGCATCAAACTTTATTGCATTTGGTTTATACCCTGATACAATAAATGAATTGAGTTGGTATTAGAAACTAACTATTCTTATCATAAATTAGATTACAAGTTGAAAATTTTAAGTACCTGTGTTAATCAAAAATATTTTCAACTCCTTATTCTGGAATTTGGAGTTAAAATTGGAACCAATGTGCCATATGCAGAAGATATGATACGCATTCGGTGACTACCATCCAAGATTTTCATTTGCCACTGGTTGTAAGATGCCTCGATGTCGATCAAAGATCAAACACAAGCCCTCTTGTTATGTGACATACAACCTTAGGTGGGCTAAGAACTAACTCCAAGCATCCTTTCTCTATCCCTCCACAATGGCAAAGGCAATTGGCAGAGGTTTTCTATCTCCATCTTGAGTTATTGAAATCAATAACTTATAATGGTATTTGCCATATAAATGAGTGGCATCAATCTAAACAATGGGCTTGCAATATCGGAAGCTAGCAACACATGGTCTAAATGTCCAGAATAATCGACAAAAGACTCTTTTCAAACGATCAAGTCAGTTATTCACAAAATATTCCTCGTCTTGCAACTCTACCACTGTGCCTTCCATGTCTCTTCTCATGGCCGCTAGCCATCTGGGTAACACCTTGTAAGATTTGTCCTAATCCCCAAAAACATTTACAATGGCCGGTTGTTTTGCCTTCCAAGCTTTTCGATATGAAACTTGGTAACTGAATTGGCTTCAAATCCATTCAACAATTAAGTATACAAGTGCATCGTGTTTTATTCTAACTAACTCCAAAATGCAAAAGCAGATCATATAAGAGTCCAACTTGCGATGATCTAATGACACAACTGAGTTTACACAACTATGAGGTCCATTATATTTTGTAATCTGCCACGTTTTTGACCTCTTGCTTTGTATGACCCCAAATCTCCAATTACAACCTTCGTCAAAATTAGGGCACTTAGAAGTAAGTCTTCATGAATTAGAATCTTCAGTCTTGTACCTTGATGCCTGTGAATCGAATAATGTTTGAGGGCCAACTTCATGACATCTTTTGATGGAAATTGCAATCCAACATAGAATTCATCATTGATGCTCCAAGTCCCACGAATATCTAATTCAGGCAAGTTATCAGGATTACTCAATGCATCCCAATTGATTTGAGAAAATTGAGGGCATGGTGGCATGAACATAGGTTCAGGGCCGAGAAACATAAACATGGATTGATGTGCAACTGACAATGGAACTTGTAAAGTTTCTTCAGCATCAAAGTTTTCTGCGTCTATGTTAGTGTCTGAATCATCAACCTCAGCTAACTGTTCTTCATCTTCATTTGTGTCTTATACTGCATCTCTGATAAGTGGGTTATCAGCTTCAACTATTGCACCACCAATTACAATCATATTGCATGGCTCAACTTGATTAGAAGAACCAACTTGAGCTTTGGTTTCACTAGGAGCTTCAACATGCTCTTCTTGGCCACTTATTTCTATCTCAACATACAACTCCATCGATGCTATGATCGGAGTTTGACAGAAAGAATCTATCATGTACTTTACATCATCATCGTCTTCTAATAGAAGACCTACCCATTTCCATGGATTGTAGCATTGTGGACACCGATAAACAACCTTTGACACATGTTGGTTTTCTTGGAGCCTCAACTTTGAATGGATCTTATTTTTTAACTCATCCAAAGTTATATTGGCTGTGATCTTAATAGGCCTAGGAGGAGGACCTTGATACATGAGACCCTCTTCACCATCATACATTGTCCCATTGAAGTAAATATGCACATACAGGTGTTTTGCCATTTTAATTCCACTTCTGAACAACAACAATTCAACACATATGTATTCAATATACACATGTCAATTACAATAAAATTGGACATATAACAATGAATTTATATTATTATTATTTTACAAATAAATAACTTCCTAAGCCTTACTAATTTGAATTTAACTATATTTACTTATTTAAACCACGTCAAGTACTCAAGAAAAAAAATTATCCTATTATTTTACCTACAAAATAATAATTCATACAATTCAGACTACATATCTTATTACTCACATTATTAATTAGTCAAGGAAAATAAATTTTAGACCTCTAAATACGTATATAATAACATAAATGTACAATTAACACTAACATAATAAAAAAGTAGTCAACAAATTAACAAAAATTTAAACATTGAAAGAGATACTTACATATAAGGAATACGATCTGAATTTGATCACAGATAGAGATCCAAACACCACTTCTAGTGAGAATTGAGTATGTTTAGAGAGTTGAGAGCGTTTAGAGAGAATAAATTTGTAGAGAGATAGTGAGAATTGAGAAAATGGAATGAATCTCACGAATAGGGGAGGGGAAGTAAATATATACTCATGTTGCGCCAACACGTGTGCCGTATTTTGCTTAGTTACGCCAACCATATTGGCGTATTCAATACAAATAGCACTTAGTGTTGGTGTATGCCCTAGAGGCTAATACATTTTCTGTATTTGCATATATTCTATTATGCTATTTTATATATGAGGCATTTCATTTATTGTGTTCTTTTTTGATAAACATAATAAAGTCCTTAGAATAGTAAGTTTGATGCCATAGGACATCAAGTGGATGACTTTATCGTGAGATCCTTTTGGTTACAACACTATTCTTAAATGTCCCTAGTCCATATATTGTTAATTAGGACAACAATAATACATTGAGACTAGTATGTGTAGAGACCGATGACCGCATCTCACGGGTCATGGATATGAGATATCAAGTCTTCACATTGGTACATATTAGAGTAATGATGTAATCGGGTGACCCACCATGAGAACGCTACATGGATCGTTACGTGAGTGTCATAAGCGATTCTCATAGTGATAATGGTGTTTGTGGTCCTTTGACCCGAAATCACTACGATTCCTACATGAGGAGTTGTGTGTTTTAATGCCATCAAACGTATAGCGTAACAAGGTGATTATAAAGTTGGTTATTGGACATACCGCAAATCATGCAGAGGGATGTGAGTGACCTAGATGGAATTTGTCACTCCTACATAACAGAGCGATATCTTTGTGCCCCCCGATTGAGTGAGACTGCGAAATGCATGGCCATGCTCAAATGAGTCAATATGAGATATTGATCTCATTTATTGTTACAAAGTCTACTCGAGTATCGGAAACGAATGATTGGACTATACAAGGGTGACGCATTCCATGCCTTGTGTTCAATCTAGATATCTTGACAAAGGGACTAAACTACACGGAAACATTGATCACGGATAGGTTATGTCAAATCACCGACATTCTCATTACTTGGGTAGCGATGATGTGTTGCTAGATACCGCTCCATTGTTTGTAATATTAAAATGAGATTTTAATATTACTACCAACGTCATGAGAACCTGCAGGTCACACACTTAGAACAGACTAAATTGGAGCAATAAGGATCCAAGTTGGACTCGGATTCAATTGTGGGCCTAACTCATGACAGATGGGTTTTAGGGTTGCACTGACACCTTTACTTTGCTCACACTCACTTAAAACAGCCACTATTATAAATAGTGCTGTTAAGGGGGCTGCTATAGATGTTACATCACAACCCTAGCCCCACCTAAGAAAGTTGAGAGACAGTGAAAGGTTCTTCTCTTCATTCGCAGCCTATGCGAAACAGAGGCGTGACTCCTTTTGCAAGTCTGTTCATGTGGATACCGCAGAAACATCGTTGCTATTACGGTGTTGGTGATTCACCTCGCTTGTGTTTATCACGCTTCAAGAGGTATTTTTTTAAAAAACTCAGATTATGGATTTTTCACATGGATCCTGTGTGGGAATCCTATTATTCCGCTGCGAGATATTTTGATCCGCAATTCCTAACACTTAGGATGCGCCATCCTATTTGGCGCATCCCACGTGGCCAGAAAAATGTTTAAAAATGCCATGTAGGATAAAAAGGTGACAGTTCGGTATATAGTTTCAAAAGAGTGGCATTTTGATAAATAGTTTACCAACAGTGGCAGTTTGGTAAAAAAAACCTAAACATTCTTTACCTTTTTTATATTTTCCTACCTTTCATTATATACCCTTAGCCCCATTACAACCAGAGAAAGTCTTTTTGATTCTTGTTGTGTATGTGAATTTGGAAGTGGAGATTATATTGATAATCAAGCCTATGGTAATGCATTTTTCAAGAGAAATTTGAGTGATCTCTTTGTCCTTAAACACTTGAGCAATGGAAAGCTGAGTGATCTTAAATGGTTAGTAAAGAGAAAAGGTGCAAGTTAGACTCAAGTCTCTAATTGTATTAAGTGCTAAATTATCTTACTTGATTAGATTTTATTGCTGAGCTTAATTGAAATTTTAAATTATGGAATTTCTCTTGATTCATGCTTCTTGTGGTTGAGTTTAATCTTATTTTTAATTCATATTCTTTGCTTGAGGATAGCAAAGTTCAAGTATGGGTGAATTTGATGTGTGAATAAAATACACACATCGTGTGCTTGATTTGAGGTGGATTTAGGTGTGCTTTGATTGATATATATTGGAATTTATGTCACTTTTAATCTAATTATCCTTGGTAGCTCATTATTGGTCTTTCTCTATGTTTTTAGGTCTAAAAGAGGTGTTTTGATATGGCTTTATGAAGCTTTGGATGGATTCATTGCAATAGAGTTGAGCTCAGAATTTATATGACCAAGATTCGTGGAGTTTTTGACCTTTGCGCGATAAAATAAGCATAACTTGAGCTGTAAAAGTCAAAATGAGGTGATTCTGGTGGCATTGAAAAGCTAAGAAAAAGAGCTATAAATTTCATGAATATAACTTCTCCAAAAAGTGACATTTTGAGTAATTGAGGAGTTACATACGGTCGTGTGCAACTTGGAAAACGCTTTTGTCAAGCTCACACAGCCCTGTGTAACTTGAGGAATGCTTCTAACTAAGTCACATAGCCGTGTGTCTTGGTCACACGGCTGTGTGTCTTGGTCACACGGCTGTGTGTCTTGGTCACACGGCCGTGTGACCCCCTATGTTGAAGTTATGCAATTCAAGCTCACACGACCATGTGAGGTATTCTGGAGCTTAAAAGAGGCAGTTTTCACTCCAATTATTATAATTAAAAGCAAATACTCAAACCTAAAACATACAGAGGCTGCATGAGACTTTAAGTGGAACAAGGATTAAAGGCTAGGGCTTGGAAGGTAAGAGCAAAAGTCATTGAAGATCAACCATTGAAGTCTTTTCCCCCATCTTCATCTTCTCCATCTTCTCTTTTTGTTTTGGAATCATGGTTGTTTCTTTAATCTTTGTTCTTGATTGTGCTACATTGGCCATGAGCGACTAAACTCTTTTTTCTAGGATTGAGATGAAACTCTCAATTTCTCTATTTTGAATTGTTAATTTAATTCTTTGTTAATGAGAATTATTGTTCTTAATTCATTCTTAGTGTGCTTAATGCATATGGTATGTTACGTGCCATATTTACATGATCTTAGGCTTTAGGTAAATGATCAAAAGATGAAATCTAATTGCTTGATAATCTAAGAATTGAACTTAGGAATTGAGACCTAGACATAGGCTTAAATCCTTGGATGGGTAAATGAGTGTCATGAATCTTAATGGGTTGAAACTTGGATTAATTACCATGAGAATGAGATTGATGAGTTTTAGCACACTTTTAGTGCCAAGAAATTGAGCTTTAAATAATTTAGGACAAATTACCTTCAAGAAAATAATTGAACATTAGCAAAGATAGTATTATAATTTATCATAGGGGGTAGTGAATTCCTAATCTTAGGCCTTTAAACCTTGATTGAATCTTAACTTTTCTTGATTAAATTGCTTTGAGTTTTGTTTTGATTTTAATTTAGCTTTCACAATTAATTTTGTTCGCTTAAATAATCAAAATCATCGTAATAGTTAGTAATTAATTGATCCTCGTGGGAACGATCTTTATTTACTACTTGTACAATCTGTGTGATTGCAGAAAACTAACAACAATTATTTCTATTTTCAGTTCTAGTTTCAGTTTTATTATCTATGTTATCAACTATGGTTGCTGGATTGCTTATAGTTTCAATTTCAACTTCAATATTATCTTCAATCTCATAAACTATCCTCTCACTAAGCCTACGAGCCCTATCAAGTGCATGCAAAGCTCCTTCAATGTTAGGATCAATGTTTATCAAATGACTACTAGAAGGCTTAGACATACAACATGCAAAAGCAGGCAAAAACATAAACAACACTAGTTATGCACAATGAAAAATACTACACTAATCAGTTACCAAAATGACTACAGTTACCCTATCTACATATTTTTAAAAATTATGGGACTTGTACAAGGTAAAAGTTACTAAAAAATGGAACTCCAAAATGTAATATTCGAAAAATAGAAAAGTGGTCTAAATAATGGAATTAGGTCAAAACAAGGGGGCCTTCATAGCAAATCTATGATCCTTGTGGAAAACACCATTTCCTTTCAACTGACTAATTTTCAGCTCATTATGAACACAAAATTCAATACAAAAATTATCAAAATGCCATTGGATGAAGGTTTTTTTTTGTGAAAGCGACCAGAAACAAGTAAAATAGGGGTTAATGAAGGATTAGTAGTTCAATATACTCCTAATATAATTCATTTGACTTAGAATGATCCTCAACAATGGCACCAACATTTGATAGTTGTCGAGGCTACCAAATTAGATTATTAACCGATTCACCAAGCACTTATAGTATGTGGTGCAATCAGGTTGAGCCATTGAATCATTCTAATTAATCAATTATATTAAGAAGTTAGCAACTGGGGGGATTTGGTTGTAGGAGTAATTAAACAAATAATTTAAAGACTGTAAACAAGGTTAAGTAAACAATCAATCTAATGGAATCAATAACTCTTGAGTTTAATTCATCCTTGACTACTAAGGATTTATTCACTAGCTAACTAGATTCTTGGTTTTAGGTCACATTAAGAAGCCTTAAGATGACCCATGAATTCTCTACTAGATAAGCATATAGCATTTGGTTAATCAAATTTAGATAAAGTTAACAACCATCCAACCCTAAATCAATCTAAAATTCAGAATTTAACCAAGCTAAGAAATTCATCAAACACCTTTGATGCATCACCTAGTCTCTGTGAAATCCTCATCCAACATGAACTCTCTACTAGGTAAGCACCTAAGAATTGGTTAATCAATGAAAAATGGATGAAGCATCAATTTAACCCTAAATCAACCTCGAGCAATCAACGAAAAATGAATTAAGCATCAATTTAACCCTAAATTAACCCAATTTTCCAGAGTTCATGTGAGCTAGACAATCCATCAAACACCTTTGATGCATTCTATAGTTTTTGAAATTCCCATTAAACATATGATAGTTATGCAACCATCATATGAACACTAAGGTCAAGTTAAGCACTTAGCAGGGGAGTAACAAAATCAAAGAAATGGGAGAGAGAAATATGATTAACAAGTAAATTAAACATTCAAACCAAGGTCTCAACATTAAACATCAAGAGTGTTTCAATCCCTTGGATTGATTACAAAACTTAATCTCTCCATAAATGGAGAGCACAATAGAAAAATGAAGAAAACCTAGAGAAAGTGAGAAGAGAGGAAAAGAGAGGAGAGGAGAGAACAAGAGAGAAGATGAAAAACTAAAAAATGAGAAGTGTCTTTACCTACTAGCCTCGGATTTGGCTCTCGATTCCAAATAATAGACACCAAAAATGAAAATACAACTGTACCCCTAGCTTAGGATGTTTCCTTTTCCAATTAGCTTTAATGGGACACCTAATTTATAAGATTTGGACACCTAGTGAAGGAGTTATGGCCAAAATATGTTTAACAACTCTTGGATCCATCATCTCCCTTCAGCCATTAAAAACCCTATCAAAACGTCACCGTTTTGATAAGTCATCATCATAAAAGTTGAAGGGTTTTCTCTCAGATTTCCAATAGAACGAATCTCAGCCCATTATGACTCATATATCCCAAAATACAGCCTAATCTTTGTACATTGCTCAGGATCCAGTGATAGTACCTCTGTTCTGACTTACAGGCCCAATATGACCTTTCGTCTGCCTTTAGCTTTGAGTGTGAGCCAATATTTCCTCACTGCCTTCTCTCTTTGGGTTCATCGAGTGAAGAGGTAGAAAAATGCCTTCACAGAATACCGTAGTCTGACCACCCGACAGAACTTCTCGAAGGCAAGGACGAAGTCCCAGTCCTTGGGATAAAGTTGAGATCCACATTTAATTAGCAGAGGAATCAAATTTGAAAGTTGGAGAAAGGTATCTGAAGCCCCAGCAAACAAAAGAGGTCCTTATACAAAAACATGAAATGTTCACCCTCTGTCTGGGCTAAACACACACTTTTGTCCTCTCCTGGAGCAAGGATCTGATATTTACGGTCCAGTTTACGACCCTCTGTCAACTCCAAATAACTTGTGAGATTTTTGGCGCCCTCTATAATCCAAATTTCAGAGATACTACCCCAAGCATCATCTCCAACCCAGGGGTACATGTGCCTCATGGGGGCAAACACCATGGCCCTCTCCGTAACCGGTCTCTTAGGTCCTGCCACTTATCTCCTTGCCATGGAGTCCTAGGAAATACCCATAGAGGTCAGTAAGGTGTTGTCAGAATTAGAGCAATATCTTACATCCCCTACAAATTCATATGTGGAGGAGGGTGGATCACAGAGGGAAAGCCTATTAAAGATTATGTGTAAATCTGCCTCTGCCCTCCATCTCCAATTAGCTACACCTATTACAGACACTGGCCTCCATGCCTTTAAAGGTCTATGGACCAGAGTTGGGCACCTCTGTCGCCTATGACACAATGGAGAAGGTGCTTCAGAGAGCAATACCATTGAGTTGGATCCAAAACTATTGGTATCTCTACTCATTTTGCCAAAAAATGATGGAAAATGCCCCAAAACAAAAATGACAGAAATTCTCTCCCTATGGTTGACAATGAGGACAATGAGAACAAAGGGGTAGAAGAACATGTACCTTGTAGAAATGAAGAGAGTTGGTGACTAGCATGTGATTAGTCCATGGGAACTATTCAAAAATAGTGGTTCTTCGCCATACAGTCACCAAAAATCGCCTCATTTCACTAGAGATTTGAAAGAGATAGCAAAAAGTGTGAAGGAGGCACCGTCGACTCCTATTTATAGAGACGAGGTTGAGGGGAGATTCCATGTAAGTACTTTGGATTTCAAAAACCCTCATCATGGCACATGGAACCCTAACTACGGCTTCTAGTCAAAATGCACCATGTGGACAATCATAGCTATCACATTAAATGAAGTGAAGGTTTCTCAGAAAGCCAAATGTCACGCAAAGCCTTGCTGTCTCAAGTGCAATTTTGTGCTACGAAACATGACAATAATCCTAGTTCATTCTACAGACCCCGGTTGAACACTGGAATGTCCACCTCTAATTACATGAGGCATAGACCATAGCTGGACCACGATGCATCCATAAGTTTTAAGTAACTTAGTCATGACAATGCCTCAAAAGTAAAACTCTTGATCCTTTAGGGTCATTGCAGACTTTGGCTTCATGTAAAGCTTGAATCCCACAACCTAGGAGCAATAAGACTTACCTTGATACTTAGCTATGCTAGCTAAGCACTAAGATGGGGGCAACTGTTTTAGACCGTAATTTGGGACCTAGTCCTATTGGTTAATCTGACACGCATCTAGCTGGAGTCTATTGTTGAACGCCCATAGCGTGTGATCGATAGTCTAATTGATACCCCAATGGGAGTTCACTCATGGCACACTATTAAGATCTTGACACAATACATATCAGACCAAAGTATAGGGTAACAACAACATTGTGTAATGGATGAATCCCACAATTATCCATATCTACCAATCACGACCACACGTAATAATAGTTCCTATAAACGTCTTTATCTGCTCATAACTACAGTAACAAAATCTTGATTTTATAAAGATCCTCTACAACAGTCAAGGGGACACATTTCCCTATTCACTCTATAAATATCAGGTAAAATCACCTTCAACAAGTAACTATTACTTGTTTACTTAAACCCTACTTATGCACAATTTGACTTGAGCATTAGAGTGTCTTTGTAGGTACCAATCACCCTCATTTTAACATGCTCCGTTGTTGCCCAAGGAGGAAAACACTTATTTGTGCCTATCCATGAATACGTCAGTATCTACTACTGAACATATAGTCTCTTCACAAAAGTTTTTTCTCTGAAATTTAAATTCTTGTCCTCGTCCCAGAAGATGAAAGTTACTTACTATCTCAACCCACCTTTATGTTATTTCTTTTCAGATTTGATTCCAAATATCTTTGATTCTAATTAATAGGTTGATGAAAATGGTTTTATAGGTCATTATAGAATGTATCAATTGGCAAGGGTACCACCCACACACTAAAATTCAGACCAAACAAAAAAACATCATTTTGCCTTTGATTGGTTAATTATTGAATCTGTTTGCCAGACTAGGGAAAACGTGATGTTAATAGAAAAGCTCGTGACATGTACTTCTCAGTGGCATTGCCATTAGGGCAAACTTTAATTGTACTTTTCAATCATACTTGATGTCATTATTTCTATTTTACACTTTCCTATGTCCATAAGCCTTTTTGAAAATTATCTGGTTTTGAAGTTTGAATTAATAAGTAGGTTCTTCATCTGCATTCTTTATTTTTTTTTTTTTTGGTCTGAATCTGCATTCGATTACTAAGTATTTCACGAGATATGAAAGACAAGAGGGCCCAAGCCCTATAGCAAAGGATGCTTGCTTTGGTAATTTAAAACATATGCTTGGGTCTTATGCTAGGTAAGAGAGTTTTTGGGGCCAAGATAAGCCCAATTTTAAAAACCATTCCAACTTGCATATATAAATTAAATAAAGGGGAAAATGTAAAAAAATTCCCTCCAATTATGGTTTAATAGAAATATATTTTATTTATTTAATAATCCTTTTACTTGATTTCTTAAGATTCAATTGGGCTTAATTAAGTTAGTTTTGTCACATTTTATGATATTGAGCCTAATTGGATTATTGAAGGAATTATTGCATGAATTGACCTTAATTTGTCTATTTTGTAGCATTCAGTAAATTGACTATAATCTGAGTTGTAAATATTTAATTGATGTGATTCTAGTCTTGTAAAAAAGCTAATATAATTCTCTATAATTTTCATGAAGACCTCAAGAGCTAAATCACACGTATGGATAATTTAAATTGAAGTAGAATCAAAAGCTAGAATGCTGATCCTGATAGCTTGACCTCTACGCATTCATCAACTCATATCTTAAATTGTAGGAGTTCAATAGATGTCAAACTAAGCCTAAATGAAATCTAAAACCCAAATCTACAACTTTGATGCAGAATGCAAGAGCTGAGTTAGTTTTCTAGTGGGTCAGATTGTGGTTGGAAGTTAAAACAGAGGTGCTATAGTTGGAACCTAAGTAGTGTTCAAAGATTGGCCCATAAGTTAGGCTATAGGAGTATGATTCGGCTAAAACTGGTTCCATTAGAAAGTTAAGACAAAACCCTTCAACTATCATGATGATCACTTTTCCAAATGATGACGTTTTGATAGAGTTATAGTCATATGAAGACAGCTGGGAGTTAGGCACCGAATTGGTTGGTGCAAGTGGAGAGATAAGCATGACAATAATTTTTCACTCATCCACACTCATCAAACAACTCTATTGTCATTTTTCACTCATTCACAAATAACTCTATTGTCATTTTGTACTTTTCATGCTCTATAAAAAGCAACATTGATTGCTCATTAATGGCATCTTGTTTCAGAGTTCAAAATCATGTTATTGTATTATTTGTTTCTCTTATTGTAGTTTTCTTTTGTTTTAAATTGAAGTTATGTTCATCTCCTTCTTCTTCTCCTTTTCTTTCTTCTTGTTCATGAGTAACTAATTTTTATTTTGCTTGGGTGAAAGGGTGAACCTTTAGGTAATGAAATAAAGTTAGATTAATCTATTTCTTGTGCTTGACTGATATATTATCAAGTGATCATTATATGTGTTATATTTTGTTTTCAATTTATTTAGAAATTCTCCTTGTAAAGTGGAGATCTTGATTTATTGTAGACAAGAGATTGACATAATAAATACTTGAACTCATTTACAAGTATTAGCGTTACTGGATAATTAAAAGAACCATAATATAACTACATATATAACTGTAAATGAACTTTGAATGTTGTATTTTTTGATTGGAACCTCTATTATGCATGGATTCTAATTGAGTTATAAAATAAACAATCTTGTCCATAATTTATATACCAAAAGTGGATCTCCTAACCCAAGCAAATCACTTTCATTTGTGAATAATATTTATCACTTTTATTTTTGTGATAAATCTTTTCTTTACCTCAAAGAATTTTCTTCATCAATTCTCTCTAGATCGACCTTGGACTCTTGAGAAATTATTACTCAAGACAACCTACACTTGGGTTTGTAACACATAATTCGTATCAAGTTTTTGGCACTGTTGTTGGGGACTTGATTTGAAGAACAAATTTATTGAGATTCTCTTTCTTTAACTAAACTTCACCATTTGGTATATTCTTTCCCTACTCTTTTTTTTCCTAGTTGTATCATATTTAATGACTGGTTTATGCCTCCTACTTGTTAATATTTAATGGCTGATTTATACCGCCTACTTGTATATTTTCTTTTTCATTTTAAGTCACTTATTTATGCTTAATTGGTATCGTGATTCAAATTCTGATCGTTTGGTTAAAACTAACCCTGGTACTTTATATATTGATCTGTTTAAATCACAATCACACACATTAGACACAATGGCTAAAAATGAAAGTGTATATGATGAACATGAAAATCAACCGCTGCGAACTATACATGAATATTTGCAACCACCTCAAAATTCTAGTCCATCATGTTTTATCTTTCCACTCAATGTTAACAATTTTAGATTTAAGTCGAGTATGATTTCATTACTTCCTAATTTCCATGGTTTAGAATCTGAAATCTCATATTTACATCTAAAAGAATTTGATGAAGTATATATCACTTTCAATGATCAAAATTGTACTAAAGAGATTATTAAGCTTAAATTGTTTTTTTTTTCTTTGAAACATAAAGCAAAAACTTAGCTTAATGCTTTGAAACCAAGATCAATTGGCACATGATAAGAAATGCAAAGTGAGTTTTTAAAGAAATTTTTTTTAACACATAAAACCAATGCTTTGAAAAGACATATCCAAATTTTTTTTCAAAATTCAAATGAAGCATATTTGCAATGTTGGGAACTTTTTAAAGATTTGTTAAATTCTTGCCCATATCATGATTTGAAAAATGACGCACTATAAGCTTCTTTTATGATGGGTTAACACCTGAAACTAAACAATTCGTGGAAATAATATGCAATGGTGAGTTTCTTGATAAAGAATCTGAAGAAGCTTTAGAATATTTAGACCATTTGGCTAAGATTTCTCAATGTTGGCATGATACTAATCCTTCTGAAAATTCAATTAGATCCAACCTTACAAGTGCTAGTAAAGAAAAATATCACCTTAGTCAAGAAGAAGATCTAAATGCTAGGTTCACCAGTTTGGCTAAAAAGATTGAAACCATGGAATTAGGGGAAGTGAAAGAAGTCAAATTTGTGCAAAATGAAGAAATTTATGGCATTTGTGATGAATTAGGACACTCAACAAAATGAATGTCCAAAAATCTCTATTTTTAAAGAAGTTGTGCATGAGCAAGTAAATGCAATGAATAATTTTAAAAAGTTATTTACCTCTTCTTTTTCAGATTCATACAATCTAGGATGGAGAAATCACCCGAACTTTAGCTGGAGGAATAATAATCATGCACAATTTATGCAACCACCACCTCCTTAGGCACAACTAGATTCTCAAAATTCTTAAGGATATATACCTTATGTCCCACCATATAGAAAAAATCTTGAAGGAACATTACATGCATTCATGGAAAAGTAAGAGGCCATTAATAACCGAAACACTCAAGCCATGATTGACATAAAAGGCACTCTTGCTAAATTTACTTCTGCACTTACCATTCACGAGCCTCAACCGAATCCCAAGGGTCAGTACAGTCTAAATGATGGTAGTTCAGAAAGTCAACAAATATATCAAGTCAAGTCAGTGATAACTCTTAGGAGTGAAAAGGTTATTGAAAAACAAATTCCTGAACCTTGTGATAGAGATGATGAATCAATTCCCCAAGATAAGGAAGGGGTTAATAAGCCACCTAGCCAAAAGGATACCAAACTCTCGCCTTCACCTTTTCCTCAAGCATTAAACAATTTAAAGAAATTGAACCACAACACTAAAATTTTCAAAATTTTAAACAAGTGAAGGTCAATATTCCTCTATTAGATACTATCAAATAAGTTTCTTCTTATGCCAAATTTTTGAAGGACTTATGCACTGTTAAAAGGAAATTAAATATGAAAAAGAAAGCCTTTTTGGTTGAACAGGTAAGCTCCATTCTTTAGAACAATAATGCCTTAAAATATAAAGACCCTAGTTGTCCTATAGTTTGATGCATTATTGGAGAACATAAAATTGAACAAGCTTTACTTGATCTTAGTGCTAGTGTTAATTTGCTTCCATATTCAGTTTATCAACAACTCAACCTAGGTGAGTTAAAACTAACTTTTGTAACTTTTCTAATTGCTTATAGATCAGTTAAGATTCCAAGAGGAATAAAGGAAGATGTGTTGGTACAAGTTGATGAATTCATATATCATGTGAATTTTATTGTCTTGGAAACTAAACCTATGGTTAATAGTTTCAGGTCAATTCCTATTATTTTAGGTCGCCCATTTTTAGCAACATTTAATACTTTGATAAATTGAAGAAATTGAGTGATGGAGCTAACATTTAGAAATATGACACTAGAGCTTAATGTTTTCAACATGTGTAAGCAACCACAGGAAGTCCATGACAGAAATGAGGAAGATGACAGAATTGAGGCCATTATAGATGATTATCTTCAAACAATGAGTTCTTTTAACCCATTAGAAATTTGTTTAATCAATTCATTTGACTGAGGCATGCAATTAGATTATGATATTTCTAAAATATGATCTTTGCTTGATTGTACACAAGTAATGGAATACAAAGGATGGAAGCTGAGATTCTAAGATCTAAAACCCATGAATGATAATGCCCATGAAGAAATACCCACACTGGAACTAAAGCCATTACCTGTTGGTTTAAAGTACATATTTTTGGGAGAAAAACAAAGCTTTCTAGTGGTAATTTCCTCGACTCTTACTAGAAAACAAGAAGGTATGTTAATAGAAGTACTTAAAAGACATAAAAGTGCAATTGGATGGACTTTAAAGGACATAAAAGACATTAATCCATTAATTTGTACACATAAAATACATTTAGAGGATAATGCTAAAATATCTCAATAACCTCAAAGAAGATTAAAGCCACACATGAAAGAGGTAGTTAGAGCTGAAGTTCTCAAATTACTTGATGGTTGAATTATCTACCCTATCTCTGATAGCCAGTGGGTAAGTCTTACATAAGTTGTTCCTAAGAAATCTAGAATAACAGTGGTTGAAAATAAAAAATGTGAATTAATAACTACGCGAGTCTCATCCAGTTGGCGTATGTGTATTGATTTTAGAAAATTAATTGTTGCTAATAGGAAAGATCATTTCCCCTTGCCATTTCTTGATCAAATTCTAGAAATGGTAGCAGGACATCCTACTACTGTTTTCTTGATGGTTACCTAGCCATTATCAAGTATTCATCGTAACACCTCAACTTTTGAGTTAAGTACGATATTGTCCTAAATGTACTGTTTTATATTTTCTGTGAGTTATAAATTGAATTTGACTGTTTCGTGATTGTATTTGACTGTTGTGAGTGATTTGCTCCGAGTCAAGAAAATAATAATTTTTTGACCAGAAAAATCTTATTTTAATTATTCGGAGCTAGGGGATCTTACTAAACCCAATTCCAAATGATATATATATTAATTTTTTAATTTTTAAGATTTAACTGTGTAATAAAATAATTTTATATTATTATAATATTATTTTATTTGACAGTACCTATTGTCTCAAAAATAGTAGAAATTTGCTCTAAAATAACCATGGACCTAAAAAAAGTCTGTGGGACCCGCGTTTAGAAAAGCAGTCAACGTTTTTTACTAGACTAAATTCTAAACTAATAAGAGTTGATCAAATAAAGTGGCATGGACTTCATTGTGGACCATTAGATGAACAACTTGATTCAGAAGCCTTGATCATAACCATTGGTTAGATTAATGGTGTGAGAACAATCCTGATAAAGTAACTAATGATATCCACCTTAGATTAAATCAATGGATAGGAAGTAAAGTTAATTTCAAGGGCAAGGGTTTAGTCAAATATAATGGCTTGACTAGTTACTAAGTAACTAAGTAAATCTAATTTAGTTATCCTAATTGCCTAATTAAGAAACTAAGTGAACTAACCTAGTTACTAATTAGTTATAATCTGGTTGCTAATTAAATATCCTAATTTCATCTAGAAGTCATGACTAAGTATGACATATGCAATGACCTAATTAACTAGTTAGCTATGTAACTAGATAGTAATCAAGTAATTAGAAAACCTAAGCTAGTTAGTAAGTATTTGGTTAAAGTTTAACTAGATTAAAAATTAAAACAAACCTAGTTACCTTTCCTAGAGGGGCCACACGGCCAAGAGGGGCAAGGGAGCTTCTCCAAGCTTCTTGAACACTCTTGCATGACCATTGCATGACCAATTGGTGACATAAGTCATATGCTTTGCAAATGTGAACACAATGTGATATTTACTATCAAAACTTATCTCCTAATTTCCCTACATATTCACTCATGCCAGCACCACTTCACATTTACTCTCAAATTTCACTTTTTCTCTCACCTAAAAGCTTAGCTTTATTTTCTCTCAAATCTCTCAAGAACACCAAACACTTTTCCTTTCTTTTTTCTCCTTGGAGTTTCGACCCCAACACCTAGAATCACCATCAATCTTCTATAAATTTTCCTCTTCACATTTTCTAAACCTAAACCACATCCTAAACACTTTTCATTTAGAAGGTTTTGTCAAAATCCTACTCATTCTACTTCAAAATCCAAACTTTTGTTTATTTCCCTAAAGGTAAACTCTTGATTCTTTGATTTTAATTTAAGTTTTTGATTTTCTATACCAAGATTGTTCCATGGTTCTTCAATATTAAGTCTTGTTTGTGATTTTGCTAATTGTTTAAGAATTTTAGGGATTTGTTTTAAATCCACACGAAAATCAAAGAGGAGGAGGAGACTAGAGGATTCTTGTCTTCAAGAGGTAAGAGGGA
Organism: Ormosia semicastrata; assembly: GCA_029884595.1. Classification (NCBI taxonomy): domain Eukaryota; kingdom Viridiplantae; phylum Streptophyta; class Magnoliopsida; order Fabales; family Fabaceae; genus Ormosia; species Ormosia semicastrata. The sequence goes on from JAQQTO010000062.1 coordinate 3,190,684, forward strand.
GATTTAATCTCATCAACCTTGTGTGGTGATGAGAAAATGGATTGTATGTGTGTGAAGAATCCATAAGGATTCACTTATTTGGTTGTTTATTGCTTTTCTATTTGTGATTAATTTTAATTGTGAGCATGTCTATAGCTTTAAAAATATATTGCATGTGTTTATAAATGTATGATTATTATTGTAGGATGTGAATAACATGTAAGGATTGCATGAGTGTTCCAAAGAACACCAAAGAAGCTCACGACTTCTCCAATAAAAAGAGAACCAAAATGTTCTCAACCATTTTTTAAAATAATGATTTAATGAATTTAGGTAAAACAATGAAGTTGAAAATGATTTAGAAGTTAGAAAATGATTTAATGATTAGTTGTGAAGGATATGTTGATTTCGGCCAAAATGCCATTCAATGTATATTTGAATTCCCAAAATTATTTTCTAAGGTAGGTAAGTAGCTAATTTACAAAAGAATTTAATTTCAATGAATCTTTGGGAAATAAAATGAATGAACTTAGTTTTGGAATTCTAAATTAGAAGAATTAGTCATAAGTAAGAAATAAAGAAAATACTTGAAAAATACTAATGTAGAGCTCACTCTATGAGTTTTAAAGCGCGTTAGCAAGTTTCAATATGTAAATAATGGTTAAGGTTAAAATGAACAGTATTTAGAGAAAAAATATAGAAAATATCATTTAATCGATTTTTTAGACAAAATGCTGTCAAATTTTACTAAAATCAAACAAATAAAAGAGAAGGTTTCATAATATGTTTATAACGTATGGAAAATATCCTACGTAGTTTAAAAGTATAAGAAATAGCTTACGCATATTCAAAATAAAGATTCTTAAGCTATATGGTTAAGAAAATGATTTAAAAATCTTACGCAATTAAGAAAATGATTTAAAAATATTACGCGATGTTCAAAAACATCAAAATATATTTATGCGATTTAAGAACGTTTGTAAAAGCGACGTGATTGTGAAAATGCGATAAAATTTCTATACGACTAAATGAAACACTGAGTTTTACTGTCGGGCCAAAGTGGTGGACCTGGACATGTTAAGATATGGTACTGTCAAGTGGAGATATACTATATTTGTGAATATTGAGACTAAGGGTATTTTTTTAATTATGGTTCTTAATCATGCATTAAGAGTTGTGTCAATTTGGTTAAAAATTGGCGATTGATTGATGAGATGAGTTACACCTGGGGGTGTGATAGGCTTAGTGTGGTTCATTAATTAAACTTGGAGGTGTTAGTGTGCGGAGGATTCCACATGTGGACAGTTGGTAGCTCCTTTGGGCCGTGGTAACGGGCAATACACTAATGATCTCGATAAGCACTATTCTTAATCAAGATCTTGTGGAGACTATTTGGTACAATGCCTGTAGTGCACGATGTATTTGGACTGTGTACTACTACACGATGTTTTGGACTGTGGGCTATAGACACGACATTGGACAGAGTAATAGTTTGGTTGGGCAGCCTGAGGTACTGATATTTCTTTTCAAATCATTCTCTCTAATGTCTGTGTTTAGCTCTATGGAGTAAGAACGAGCCAGTATGCATTTGCATCCATAATATGCATCTCAAAGTTTATTATAATTTGTGATAGCATGTATGATGTGTTAATTTGAGGTACTGTATATGATGTGATGGTATTCATTATTGTGATATTTGTTTGTATTATCATTTTCTTTATTGCCATGCTGGTAATGATGTAAATTATCTCACCTCTTTGTATGCATTTCTGTATTATTGTCATTATATTCTGTAGAATTTGAGGAAGAGGAGCAGCCTCTAGAGATTCAGTACCCTAAGGAGCAACGGCCTAGCGATTAGTTCGAGGAAGGCAAGTCATTAGATCACCCATACCATTTGGATTGATCTTGTGATCATGGCGTTGCCTGGATTCTTTAGTTTTGTGAGACTTGATTTTCACAGAGGCTCTGAGGCCTAGTGACTGCGTGAGGATAGAGGATCGATAGTTTATGTGGGACGTCTGACTGTGTCCTTGTGTAGAGAGTTTGATGGGGAGATTATTTTTACTACTACTCTATATTTACATCTTGAGTTGCCTTTGACTCTTAAGCGTTATTGGGGAGGGATTTTCCATGCACCTAGTGAGCTTAGTAATGAGTCGACAGCATGGACTTACGTTCGTAGAGCTGCGAGACATCTAGGATTTCTACTATCCGATGATCTCTCTGAGAGTGATCCTTCGGAGGGTTAGGAATCTTTGATGTGCACTTGGGCATGTTATGTTTTAGTATTATGCTGACTTTTTACTGTTTTTGTTAAATATTTGTAGTTGTAAATTATTTGTATACTTAAGACAAAACTATATGTATATTATGGTGTGTGATTGTGTTTAGCCTTATTTTGTGTTCCGTGTTATTTTGTTTAACGTTACTATGTATAAAAGGAAAAAAAAATTACAACTCATTATTTATGTACCAAATGTTTTATAACTTGGGTAAGATTTTATTTTTATTGTATAAAAAATGTGACATCCTCACAAGGGTGTTACATTCATTGTATTAGAGGATTAAGAAAAGACCACTTTTATATGTCCTTTTGGTACTTTTAAATACAGAAGAATGCCTTTTGGCCTTCATAATTGTAACACCTATGCAAGCATGATAGACTTGTATATGGTTACAGAGGTAGCCTAATATCTGATTATCATGTCTGTGAAGTTTTGTGATCATCTGAGCATGTTTAGTCAATTTGCTATAACTCTATGTGTGAAATATAATTGTTTTCAATCCCAGTTTTGACTTAAACTGCTTAGTTTGTGGAAATAAGTGTGGAAAACTTGTTTCTAGGTCACAAATATATGGAAGTAGTTGTGGTTAAAGTTTGAGAATTATCGGAGTTAATTTGACTTTTTTAAGCATACTAGTTGTGTGTTTTGGTGTCGAATTGACCTCCAACAGATATAAAAAATGTGAAAATGGTGTAACAAGATTTTTAATGAATCCTAGGATTTATTTTAAATTTGTTGGAAGTTGAGAAACTTGGTTTGGTATTAACTAAGCGTTCTTAACTATTCAGTTGAATTTTGGTCACTTAAGTGACCAAAATAGGACGGCACGACCCTTGTGTTTGTTTTTGGCCTATTTAAGGCCAAAATGAGAGGATACTCTCATTCACACATCTCCCTGTCACGACTGCCATTAGAAAAGCAAAGGAGAAGGGAGATCAGAGCGCTAAGGGAGAAGGATCAACAACTAAGCAAGGGAGAGAGCTTAGCTTTGCAGAGGAATGGGGTAAACCGACTTCATTTCTAGGAATTGAGGTAGGGGGAACCTTGGTTTTCATACTATCTTTCCATTTTTCTTCATTAGGTCTTAAGAGTACATAATGTGAATCATGGTTTTATAGTGTGATTTTGGTGTTTTTGGTTTGAAATTTGTTGGATAATACGAGGATGGCTTGTTTATGAATTATTGGGTGTGTGGGAATGGAATTTCTAGCCTTTGAAAGCCTTTAATTCCCTTTGAGATCAAAGCTGGGGTTTTAGGTTTTAGGTAGGCGATTTTCCATAATCTTTGGTTTTGAGTAAAAGTGAAGGGGTTTAAGTGTTGCTATGTGTAGTTGGACCTTGTTAGAGGTTGGAAATCACTTGAAATCGAGTTTTGAGTGATTGAAAGAGGGTTTAGTTCCAATGGAATAGTACCCATATCTGCAGAATTCTGCAGATGCTGAGTTCTGCAGTGGGCACCGCGGCGTTGAGTGTAGCACGTCACGACGTTGGTGTGATGCACACCCAAATTTTGGAATCTGAGAGATAGGCGCCGCGACGTGGTACCTTGAGTGCCATGACATGGCGAACATTGCACGAGGATGTCTCAATGTTGGTACCATTTTCCTGCTAATACTTGAGCCCGAGGCTTGGGCACTGTGACGTGGAGCAGGGGGATGCCACGACGTGGGTGTCTAGAAGTAACTTTAAGTTGTGTTTGAGGCCATTGAGTTTTCCAATGGTATAGTTTCTTTGTTTATACTTCTTTTTGAGTATTAAGACTCTAATAGGAGTATTTAATGAAGTGAATATGTGGTGAATGTAAATCAATTGGTATATTAATTATTGTGGTATTTAACATCATTATATTTCATGTTAGTAGCTAGGAATGTAAATTAATTAACATGCTAGTTATTGTAGTAATTAGCATTATTGTTATTCCTTAACTATGTTGATGAGGGTGAGTCCTCATTGTAGATGATCTAATGTGATTTTGAATGAGTAGGTAACTAATCCTTCCTATCACAGAGATCATTGTTGTGATCAAATAGGATTTTGAATGAGTAGGTAACCAATCCTTTCTATCACAGTGATCATTATTGAAGACCGCGTCGATGAGGATGGTTCAGTTCCCTCACTACCCGGATTGAAGATGGTTGGAGCTGGGTTTCTAGTGCTTGTTCAAAGCTTATGGAATTGGGTTCCTTTGTTTTGTTCAAGACCATGCATTTCATGACATTACCATGGAACTGGGTTCTTGTAAATGGTATCATACATTATGCATTTCATATTTAGGTTATTACATAGGCATAAGCATTAGTTATAAATTGGCATAGCATGGCGATTGTATGGGCAGTTGCTATTATGATATATTCATACATTGCAATTGTATGGGCAATTGCGTGTGTCTAATATGGAGATGTTGTTTGCTTCTGTGACTGAAATGTTATTTGATAATTGAGTATATTATCTGTTTGATTATGTTTTTATATACTGGGAATTGGAATACTTCTATTGAGATATGTTTTTGTTACCAAGTGGCCTCAATTACTCAAGAGGGAGGGTGAATTGAGTATATAAGACAAGTTCGCAAATCTTTCACAAAATACTTGAATTCTTATTTTTGTTGAAGCTGTTTGATTAATAGAGATAAATGGGTAGATGAGATGAACACTTTCATTTACAAATACAACAATCAAATAAGATAGTATTCAAGCAAACTCAATAAAACAGTGTACAATATTAAAGAGTTGAGTTTAGAAGAACAAACACCAAGCTTTATCCTGGTTCAGCCACCAATCCACTTGTGGCTTACATCCAGTCCTCAAGCAATCACTCGAGATTTTTCACTAAATTCCAAGCTTGAATCAGGTGCTTGTAACCTTTACAAATTGGAGCACTCAACACCACCTTGGGATACCTCACCCTTTGTAGCTTGAGCCTTTTCGAACAAGGGATACCTCACCCTTACAATTTTACGGGATACCTCACCCTCTCTATACAGATTATACAAAGATGTAGATGAATAGAAACTATCTCAAAGAGTAGATGATACAAATTGAAGCTTATGAGTATTGAAGATTCACACTTTCTAAGCTCAAAAACAGAGTATGATGAGTATGATTATGGAAATACCAATTTTATGCTCAATAATGATTCTCAGATAGTTGGTCTTAGTTTTTCTAACCTTTTATTTATGCCCAACACTCATATTTATAGTTAAGGGCAAATGATAGCCATTGGGGGTAGATGAGAGCATTAAATGCTCTTTAATATAGCCATTGAACGTGCTTTTTCTCTTCTCAAGATAACATGCTTAATCGATTACCCAAGCTTCCTAATCGGTTAGGGGCTCTTTTAAGCTCAAAACATATGTTTCTGTTTTATTGCATAACCGATTCGGGGACCCTAATTGGTTAGGACTTAACAAAATTGATTTCTGTGAGAGTGAATAACCGATTAGGCCTATATCCTAATCGGTTAGGACTTAAGAAAATTGCCTTTTGGGAAAGCAGCTAATCAGTTAGAACTTATACTAATCAGTTAGGACTTAACAAATTTTGCTTCTGATAAAGCAAATAACTGATTAAGGCTATAATCTAATCGGTTAGGCCCTATTTTGAAACAAAAGAGGATGCTTCTATTTAATCAAATAATCGATTAAATAATTGACCTAATTGGTTAGGCATATAAAACATAAAGAGGCAATGCCTCTATTCTTATCACTCTAACTGATTAGGAGTTGTTCCTAACCGGATAAGGGCCTTAGAAATTGGCCTTTGATAGGACAATTAACAGGTTACATTCTTTGCCTAATTTGTTAGTTCTTTTAAAACACAAAATGGCGCGTTTCTGTTTTGGCTCTTAATTTGTTATTGACTTAAAAAATGAGATAAGATTTCTAAGAGGTTTTTCAGAAAAACTTTTCATACTTACTAAAAACCATTAGTTTAAACTAAGATTTTCATAAAGACAAGAATGATTTTGCAAAGCCATTTTAAGAAAGCCATTTGATGAGTTTAGAGTGAATCCTAATATACCTTTACATAAGATCTAAGACCTACGTGCTAATCTTGAATTTCCTGTGACTTGATTGTTGTGTTTCCATTGCTTTCTTGTTTATCGACATCAAAACCATTTGTATTTAGTCAATGTCAATCACATTCTCCCCCTTTTTGATGATAACAAATAATTATTGAGAAAAAGATTAGTTCAAATAATAATTGGAATTCATAACAGGATTTAGAGACTTACTCCCCCTCTTTTTTTCAAGAGGTGATTGAATCAGAGATGCACAACTCCCCCTTTATTTTGGAATTCCAAGACCATCAAAAGAAAAACTTTAAGTGAAACTTTCAGTTATTTTACCTTCTTTTCTCAATAAAAAGCCTATATTATTCTCCCCCTTTTGTCATGATAAAAAAAATTAGAACAAATAACCAGTAATAATATAGCCATAATGGAAGCATATTTACTAATCTTTTCATAAATAGACATATTTAAGTTATACGATATCATCCAAAATATGCAGTCAAGCCATATTCAAACATGTCCAAGATGCCAGTTAAACATGCCATAGTTTTAAGATAATATCCAAAACATTTGAGTCAAGGCTAAACATAATATCCACAACATAATTGTAACCAAAGCAGACAAGGTCAAAAACAGTGTTATAACTGAAATGGATATTCCATGCCTAAGCCCCATGATCCTCTGGCGCGGGGTAGCGACGCTCGAGCCTATCCAAGCGATCCTCCATAGCACTTAAGCGATCGAAGATGACTGAGTTGCTATGCTCTTGGTAAGTTCTAAGATCTGCAATGGCAGCAAGAATGCGTGCTTCACTTGTTGCTTCTAAGATGTTACTTGCTACTAGTGCCTTTTCCATAGGAACATCAGCTGCAGCAGGGATTTCTTCTTGTGGTGCTGCTGCCACACGTCCATGACCATAAATCCATTCGCCATTTACTTTCTTCACTTGCATTCGATTGAGAGAGGTAAGTCCAAACTTATAGGGACCCATGGTATTCACGATTCCATCATCCCCTAGGGGGACCTTATATTGGTCTAGAATTTGAGCAACCAATAGGGCATAAGGAAGATCCATAACTGCTTTTTCTTTAGCTTTCATCATGTAATGCATGATGTAATAAGGCCAGTTGATCTTCACACGTCTTTTGAGTGCCCATATCAAGAAAATATCTTCTTCTTCAACCAAGGCATAGTTGCTTGCCCTTGGTACTAGGATGTGTGTGACTATGAAGTCAAGAAGACAATCCTGTAAGTTCAGAACACCAGCAGTAAAGAATCCTTTTGGCACTTGAGTTCCTGGTTCAAGCATATTTGCTACTGCTTGGTCTCGATCAAAATCCTCCCAAGAATTATGATTTTCCATAGGCAGTTTGTCTCCATAATAAGTGAGGTCGAATATGGTAGTCCACTAACTTGGTTGCACAACGATTCTATGTCTTTTAAACTCAAAAACTAAATTTCCACCAATATATAAATTACAGAAGAAAACTTTGGTGGGTTCAAGATAAAAGTACTCGGGATTGGTGGTGACAAGAGTTTTCAACCCATGGAATTCCAAGAGCTCTGTGAGGTATGTGAATCCTTCTTTGACAAAGAAGTCCCAGTCCATGTACTTGGGTTGAATGAAACATCGCACATGAAAGTGTAGTGTGTATGCATTCATTTGATCCCTGTGGGAGAAGTACCTCCCAATGTTGAGGCTAACTGAAAAATCTCAGTCCGGAGGTGAAGTGGATGGTGGTAAAGGTACATTGGGGTTTTTGGTGCGAGAGCATTTGGGGTGAGAAGAATTGCTGGCCATGGTTGAAGAATGGAGGATAGGTCACGATTGAGGAGAGAAAAGTGAGAGGAAGGTGAAAATTTTGGAGAAGAAATGAGGTTTTAATAGGTGGAAATTAGGGAAAGTGATGGAAAATGCGGGAAAAGTGTTTGAATGGTGGATTTTTTGTTGGATTTGTAGTGGGTGTGAGTAGAAAGGAGTGGGTGTTTGAGGGAAGAAGAAGAAGATGAGGATGGAGGTAAGGGGGCCATCTTGAAAATGAAAGTGGAGGCTACTGTTTTGGTGTTTTGAGGAGCTAAATAATCGGTTAGGAAGTTTGGGCTAACTGATTAGAACATATTGGTAATCAATTATAGTATTGTGGGAATGAAAGTAGAGCTCATTATTTGGGCAAATAATCGATTAGAGGGTTCTTTCTAACCGATTAGAGCTTTATGGGAGTGAAAATGGAGCTCACAGTTTGGGCAAATAACCGATTAGAGGGGTCTATCTAATTGGTTAGCTTTGTATGAAAATTGAAAATGTATGGCCCTATAAGCTGAAATAGCTGGTTATATAGTTTTCCTAACCGGTTATTGAGCTATGGCAGAAAGCAATTTTCTTATCAACCAAATTTCTAAGTCCTACATAATAGATCCTTTTCCTTTTCTGATAGTTTATTGCACTTCCAAAGTTGCTATTCTTCAAGAAATCAAACCTTTCATCACCAAATTGTTCCAACTTAACTTGATTTCACTTTTATCAACATTTAATCACTATGGAGACATCCCAAACACAGAATTTTCTTCTTCAAGTGAATAAGAAATAATTTTCTTTAGCAGGAACATGATTAGGGGAGGATGAGGGACTTAAGCATGGATCAAGCACCGTCAAAACAAATTAGGGGGACACTCCGATGCTCAAGTTAGTATTGGATTCAATAGTGATTAAATTTTATGAAATTGTATAGCAAAACAACATTTTTATGCAGTAGAATATTAAGTTTTGCAACATAAATGATTTATTATGCAGCAGATTAGCATATTATACAGCATTATAGTATGTGTTGTACCACAAACACATAAGATATAGTAAAATTAGATGCATGATTGATCCAAAATTCCAAGTTCAGTTCTTATATAAAAGAATGCTTCTTTATTTAATGGTTTGGTAAAAATATCAGCTAGTTGCTTAGTGGTTTCCACAAATTCAACGATGCAATCACCTTTTTAAACATGATCTCTTATAAAGTGATGCCAAATTTCAATGTGTTTTGTTCTTGAGTGAAAAATAGAATTTTTTGATAAGTTGATTGCACTAGTGTTATCACACCTTATAGGGATGTGATCCAGCTCTAGACCATAGTCTAGAAGTTGTTGCTTTATACAAAAGATTTGTGTACAATAACTTCCAGCTGCAACATATTCAGCTTTAGCTGTAGACAATGTTACTAAGTGGCTTCCAGTACTCAAGAGGGGGTGAATTGAGTATAAATTTTTTCTCAAAACCTCTTTTTATCAAAAACAAATATTAAAACTTAATAAATAAATGCATGTATGAACGAGAAGAAGAAGAAAAGAAACAATAAAAGCATAGAAAAATAAATATGCAAGTAAATTAAAATTGCATAAAATAAAAAGATTAAGAAGAGAAAGTGCACAAAGATTTATCCTGGTTCGACCACTAACCCACTTATGGTTTACGTCCAGTCCTCAAAAGTCGAGATTTTTCACTATGTATACAAGCTTCAATATGTGCTTGCAACCGTTACACAAAAGAGCACTTTTCACACACAGGGAAACTCTACCCTTGTGTTAAAGCCTCAGCCTGCCGAGATACCTCACCCTTATACAAACCTTGAGGGATACCTCACCCTCGATACAGAATAGCAGAAAGTAGATGAAGAGAAACTCTCACTCAGAGTAAATAATACAAATTGAAATGCTAATGGAGCTCTCACAGAAATATCTCAAGGTTTTTAATAAAAAAAATATCGTAGAAAATAATTTCACAGATTAGAGCAAGCAGAAAACAATTCAAGGTTTTGGCCAATTTTAGACGTGACCCAAGGTTCCTATTTATAGAGAAAATTAGAAGAAATAGCCATTGGGTAGAATTAAAAGCCATTTAACCGAATTAAAAACCTGTTTGTTTTCATATCAGTGTTCATGATCAACGTGTTTATTCGAATAGCTTAACATTTTATTCGAATAACACTGTTCCTGAAGCCATCGTGAAAAAGCCATCTGATATGGGTTATTTGAATAACCTCTGTGTTATTCGAATAACACGGCTAAAAACTGTTTAGATAGAAAAGGGTTTATTCGAATAACGTTTGAGTTATTCGAATAATTCACTTATAAAAATATTTCTGAGAAACTCATTATTCGAATAGCTATCCTGCTATTCGAATAGCATCTTTAAAAGTAGAACTTCATGAAAGTGTTTATTCAAATAGACTAAGCTCTATTCGAATAAATCAATACAAAACAGTTTTGGAGAAAGTGTTTCAAAGACACTAAGTTTCTTTTTAAAAAACAAGTTTTATCTTTTCTTTCGAAAACAGAGAGATATCAAAGTGAGCTCCGTACAACAGAACCTAAGTCCTAATGCTAATCTTATATAAACTTGGACTTGGTCTTTCTATCATCTTCATTTAGTCTTCACGTTTGTTATCATCAAAACAAGTCTTCAAAGGTATACGTCCAAACACAGACAATGCCACACTATTTTGTTTCTTGCTATGCCAAGAAACTAGTGAGCTTCCAAGGAAGTGGCATATCCCACTAGTACTTTTTTGATCCATTTTGCATCCAGCAAAAGTCAGAATCGGAGTAACCAACTAGGCTACAAGAGGTACCCTTAGGGTACCATAAACCCATTTGTGAAGTGCCAATAAAATATTTCATAATTCATTTTACAGCACTTACGTGTAATTCTTTAGGATTAGCTTGATATCTAGCATAGATGCACAAACTAAACATGATATTTGGCCTACTAGCTGTAAGATAAAGAAGTGAGCCAATCATACCTCTATATTTTGTGATTTCTACAAATTTACCTCCTTCATCCTTGTCCAAGTAACAAGAGGTGCCCATTGGTGTAGCCATATGCTTGGCACCTTCCATTCCAAACTTCTTGAGTAACTCCTTGCAATATTTGGATTGACTTATGAAAGTCCCATCCTTCGTTTGCTTGATTTGGAGACCAAGGAAGAAGTTTAGCTCACCCATCATGGACATCTCCAACTCACTTTGCATAATATTAGCAAAATCCTTACAAAGAGAGTTGTTAATGGTACCAAATATTATATCATCAACATAAATTTGAACAAGAAGAATGTCATACTTTTTATGTTTGATAAAGATATTAGTGTCAACCTTTCCCCTAGAGAAGCCATTTTCTAAATGAAATTTGCTCAACCTTTTATACCAAGCTCTAGGAGCTTGTTTTAATCTATACAAGGCCTTTTTCAGTTTAAAAACATAGTTGGGCATTTAAAAATCCTCAAAACCAGGAGGTTGTTCCATATATACCTCTTCTTATATAAAACCATTTAAAAAGGCACTTTTAACATCTATTTGATAAAGGTTGAAATTCATGATGCATGCATATGCAAGTAACATTCTAATGGTCTCTAATCTAGCTACAGGGGCATAAGTTTCTTCATAGTCTATGCCTTCTTCTTAATTATAGCCCTTAACTACAAGCTTAGCTTTGTTTCTTATTATTAAGCCTATTTCATTAAGTTTGTTCCTAAAGACCCATTTGGTGCTAATTATAGGATGATCATTGGGCCTTGGAACTAATTCCTAAACTTGATTTCTCTCAAATTAATTTAGTTCATCTTGCATGGCCAAGATCCAATGTTCATCATTAATGGTCGTATTTATGTCTTTAGGTTCAACTTGAGAGACAAAAACTAAGTGATTATATGCATCTCTAAAGAGAGTTTTGAGTGATTACCCATTTTGATACATCACCTATCACCTTGTCGAGAGGATGATATCTTGATGTCCTCCATTCTTTGGGTAGATCCATAATTTCTGAATCTTTTTTCCATAAGTGATCAAGGGGTCTCTTTTCTTGCTTCTTGGGCTCTTTCTCTTGATTCTCCAAGTGTGTTCTTTCCAAAATTTCTGCAACATCATTAACAAGCTCCTTTCTCGGCTCATTTAGGTTAGTTTCATCAAAAGTAATATGTATAGATTCTTCCATAGTCATAGTTCATTTATTATAAACTCTAAAGGCCTTACTATGTATAGAATAGCCAATAAAAATTTTCTCATCAGATTTTGCATTAAACTTCCCTAAGTTATCATTACCATTATTCAAAACAAATCATTTACATCTAAAGACATAAAAATATGAAACATTTGGCTTCCTTCCCTTGTACAATTTATATGAGATTTTCTTTAAAATTAGCCTTATTAAGGCTCTATTCATAACATAACAAACAGTTTTAACTGCATCTGCCCAAAAGTACTTAGGAAAGTTGGCCTCATTGAGCATATTTCTTGTCATTTTCGCTAAAAATCAATTTTTCCTTTCTACAATACTATTTTGTTGTGGTGTTCTATGGGCAGAAAAATTATGGTCAATTTCATATTCATCACAAAAGGTTTCAAATTCATAGTTTTCAAATTCACCACCATAATCACTTCTTATGAATGCAATACAAAAACCTTTTTCGTTTTGAATAACTTTGACAAGTTTTTTGAATGATTGAAAAGCATCATTTTTGTGAGAAAAGAATAATGTCCATGTAAACCTAGAAAATTCATCTATAATCACTAATGCATAGTAATTTCCACCATAACTCATAGTTCTAGAGGGACCAAAAAGATCCATGTGCAAAAGTTGTAAAGGTCTAGAGGTTGAAATCACATTTTTATTAAAAGAGACTTTTACTTGTTTTCCTTTTTGACATGCATCATAAACTTTATCTTTTTTAAATTTGAGATTTGGAAGACCAATTATTAGTTCTTTAGAAACCAATTTGTTTAAGTGATCCATGTGAATGTGAGCAATTCTTCTATGCCATAACCATGAATTATTTTCTTTACTCATAAAGCATTTAGCATCATTTAAGGAAATGTCATTAAGGCTAATCATATATATATTATTGACCCTATGACCAACAAACTTAACATGCTTATCATCTTTACCCTCAATTATACAATAATTAGAATCAAATATTACTTTATTCCCCTTATCACATAGTTGACTAATGCTAAGCAAGTTATGTTTGAGTCCTTCCACAAGTAAAACATTATCAATAGATGAAGAAGGGTTGTTACCAACTTTACCAACTCCAAGGATCTTCCTTTTGTTGTTGTCACCATATATCACGTGACCACTCTTCTTGGGGATAAGGAAGGAAAACTTAGAGCCATCACTGGTCATGTGCTTGGAGCAACCACTATCAAGATACCAACTTGAGCTTTTGGTCTTCAAGCACACCTACAACATACATTCAAATTTTAACCTTTAGTACCCAAATTATCTTGGGTCATTGTGTGTTAGAGTTAGGCAAGATGCCCTTAGAAACCCAAACCTTTTTAGTTTCAATTTTAGTGGTAATGTTCTTTCTAATATTATATGTGGATGCACTATGCCCTTTCCTCCCATAATGAAAACATTTGATAAAGGGAATACTTGAAGCATTTGTGGAAACAAATAAATTTTTGTAAGATTTTTGTTAGTTATTGGGATTATACCCCAAACTGGATTTTTGGAATACATATTTTTGTTTCCCTAACAATATATTCAAGTTGTCTCTTCTAAGGGTAAATTTTATAAGAGTGTTCTTTAAATCTTCAATTTCTTTTTCAAATGCTTTGCATGGTGAGAAAGGTAAGGGTATGGATATGTTATCATGTGAGGAGCAAGTCATGCACAATGAGTTAGCATTAATAAGTCCTAAGGTTTCATTTTCAATATTAAGCTCATTAATCTCCTTGTTTAAAATAGAAACTTTGTTTACCAATAAGGAAATTATTTTATTTAAAGATAAAATCATTTTTGTGAGCCTCATTGATTCATCATGCAATTCTTAAAAAGCATCTTGTAACTCATTATAAGAAGGTGAAGAATCTAAGTTAGAGGATGTTACCTCGGTGTCGCTATCTTCACTTTCTTCTCCTTGAGCCATGAGGCAAAGATGAGGTTCTTCATTCTCTGAGCTATCGGAAGAACTCATGTCATTGTTCTCCCATGCTATATATGCTCTCCTTCCTATTTTTTTATTTGGAAGGTCTTTTCTCAAACTTCTCCGTCTTCTTATGATACATGGGACACTCTATTTTCATGTGCCCCAATTTTCCACATTCATAACATTTTGGAGGAGTTGAGGATCCTTCTCCTTTGTGGTAGGTTTTCTTGTGAGGGAAGGGTGGCCTTCTATAGAATCCCTTCTTTTTTAAGAATCTTCCAAACTTTCTCATAAGGAGACTAAGATTCTTCTCACTTAGCTTAATATTTTCTGAATCTTCTTCACCATCTTCTTCACCATCTTCATCATCATCTTCAATTATAGAAGAGGTGGCTTTGAGTGCAATGTCCTTTTTCTTCTTATCATGCTCTTTATTTTGATTAAGCCTATTTAACTCTAACTCATATTCTTTAAGCTTCCCAAATAAGGTGGCTAGTGTCATTGTTGATAGATTCCTTAATTTCACAATATCCATCACTTTTGGTTGCCAATTTCTACTCAAACATCTTAAGATTTTGTTAATAAGGTCCTCATTAGAAAAATTCTTTCCTAATGAAGTAAGATGATTAATGATATATGTAAATCTCTTTTGCATTTCTTGAATACTCTCTCCTTGGTTCATTCTAAACAATTCATATTCATTAGTGAGAGTATTTATTCTTGATCTCTTTACCTCGCTTGTGCCCTCATGAGTTATTTGAAGGGTATCCCACATTTCTTAGGCGGTATTACAATTTGACACCCTAAAGAATTCATCATACCCCAAAGATGTGGTAATGATGTTCTTAGCTCTCAAGTTGTATTAAACCTTCTTTTTGTCCTCATCGGTCCATTCCATTCTAGGTATATTAGTTCTTACACCATTTATAGTATGTGTGGGGACAAAAGCATCATTTTCAACAGCATCCCACACATCTAAATCAATAGCTTTAATAAAAAATTTCATCCTTTCTTTTCAATACGCATAACCATCCCCATTGAAAAAAGGAGGTCTATTTATAGAAGAACTTTCATTTGAAAAACCATTTGAAGTCATTTCTTCTCTTGAAGCTGCTAAGCTCTTTACACATGAGTCCAGCTCTGATACCACTTGTTACCAAGTGGCTTCAATTACTCAAGAGAGGAGGTGAATTGAGTATATAAGACAAGTTTGCAAATCTTTCATAAAATACTTAAATTCTTATTTTCGTTGAAGCTATTTGATTAATAGAGATAAATGGATATATGAGATGAACACTTTCACTTAAAAATACAACAATCAAACAAGATAGTATTCAAGCAAACTCAATAAAATAGTGTACAATATTAAAGAGTTGAGTTTAGAAGAACAAACACCAAGCTTTATCCTAGTTCAGCCACAAATCCACTTGTGGCTTACGTCCAGTCCTCAAGCAATTACTCAAGATTTTCCACTAAATTCCAAGCTTGAATCAGGTGCTTGTAACATTTACAAATTAGAGCACTCAACACCACCTTGGGATATCTCGCCCTTTGTAGCTTGAGCCTCTTCAAACAAGGGATACCTCACCCTTATAATTTTGAGGGATACCTCGCCCTCTCTATATAGATTATATAAAGATGTAGATGAATAGAAATTCTCTCAAAGAGTAGATGATACAAATTGAAGCTTATGGGTATTGAAAATTTACATTTTCTAAGCTCAAAAACTGAGTCTGATGAGTATGATTACGGAAATACAAATTTTATGCTCAATAATGATTCTCAGATAGTTGGTCTTAGTTTTTCTAACCTTTCATTTATGCCTAACACTCAGATTTATAGTTAACGGCAAATGATAGTCGTTGGGGTAGATGAGAGCATGAAATGCTCTTTAATATAGCCGTTGAACATGCTTCTTCTCTTTTCCAGATAACAGCCTTAGTCAATTACCCAAGCTTCCTAATTGGTTAAGGGTTCTTTTAAGCTCAAAATATATGTTTCTGTTTTATTGAATAATTGATTAAGGTCATATCCTAATCAGTTAGGACTTAACAAAATTAGTTTCTATTAGAGTGAATAAACGATTAGGCCCATATCCTAATCGGTTAGGACTTAAGTAAATTGCCTTCTAGGAAAGCAGCTAATCAGTTAGAACTTATGCTAATCAGTTAGGACTTAACGAATTTTGCTTCTGAGAAAGCAAATAACCGATTAGGGCTATAATCTAATCAGTTAGGCCTTGTTTTGAAACAAAAGAGGATGCTTCTATTTAATCAAATAATCGATTAAATAACTCACCCAATCAGTTAGGCATATAAAACATAAAGAGGCAATGTCTTTCTTCGTATCATTCTAACCGATTAGGAGCTGTTCCTAACCCGTTAAGGGCCTTAGAAATTGGCCCTTGATAGGACAATTAACAGGTTACATTCTTTGCCTAATTTGTTAGTTCTTTTAAAACACAAAATGGCATGTTTCTGTTTTGGCTCTTAATTTGTTATTGACTTGAAAAAGGAGATAAGATTTCCAAGAGGTATTTCAGAAAAGCTTTTCATACTTACTAAAAATCATTAGTTTAAACTATGATTTTCATAGACAATAATGATTTTGCAAAGCCATTTTAAGAAAGTCATTTGATGAGCTTAGAGTGAATCCTAATATACCTTTACACAAGATCTAAGACCTACATGCTAATCTTGAATTCCTTATGACTTGATCATTGTGTTTCCATTGCTTTCTTGTTTGTCGACATCAAAACCGTTTGCATTTAGTCAATGTCAATCACAGAACTCCCTCTTTTTAATGATGACAAATAATTATTCAAAAAAATATTAGTTTAAATAATAATTAGAATTCATACCAAGATTTAGAGACTTACTCCCTCTTTTTTGTTCAAGAGGTAATTGAATCGGAGATGCACAGCTCCCCCTTTGTTTTAGAATTTCAAGACCATTAAAAGAAAAACTTTAAGTGAAACTTTCAGTTATTTTACCTTCTTTTCTCAATAAAAAGCCTATATCCTTCTCCCCCTTTTGTCATGATAAAAAAAAAATTGGAACAGATAACCAGTAATAATATAGCCACAATGGAAGCATATTTAGTATTCTTTTCATAAACAGACACATTTAAGTTATACGATATCATCCAAAATATGCAGTCAAGCCATATTCAAACATGTCCAATATGCCAATTAAACATGCCATAGTTTTAAGATAATATCCAAAACATTTGAGTCAAAGCTAAACATAATATCCATAACATAATTGTAACCAAAGTAGACAAGGTCATAAATAGTTCTATAACTGAAATAGATATTCCATGCCTAAGCCCTATGATCCTCTAGCGCTGGGTAGCGACGCTCGAGCCTATCCAGGCGATCCTCCATAGCACTTAAGCGATTGAAGATGACTGAGTTGCTGTGCTCCTGGTAAGTTCTAAGATCCACAATGGCAGCAAGAATGCGTGCTTCGCTTATTGCTTTTGAGATGCTACTTGCTACTGGTGCCTCTTCTATAGAACATCAGCCGAAGCAGTAGGGATTTCTTCTTGTGGTGCTACTGTCATATGTCCATGACCATAAATCCATTCGTCATTTACTTTCTTCACTTGCATTCAATTGAGAGAGGCAAGTCCAAACTTATGGGGACCCATAGTATTCACGATTCCATCATCCCCTAGGAGGACCTTATATTGGTCTAGAATTTGAGCAACCAATAGGGCATAAGGAAGATTCATAACTGTCTTTTCTTTAGCTTTCATTATGTAATGCATGATGTAATAAGGCCAGTTAATCTTCACACGTCTTTTGAGTACCCATATCAAGAAAATGTCTTCTTCTTCAACCATCTAATCCTATACATTTTGTTCCTATATTTTTTAATTTATTTATTTTTACTAAGTCTCAAAACTACTAAGGAAACTAAACCTTAGCCAAAAAAAGAAATAGGAAACTCAGCTCACTAATTAAAACACTCTTCCAAAACTAACTCTTTTTTTAATGTTTTTGTTTTTTATTTTTTATTTTTTTACATATTTCCATCATTCTTGCCACTTTAGAAGTGGGCTTTCTTACTTAGCACAAGTCTTACAGATATAATTTTGACCCAAAAAAGGAAAATAAAAGAAAAGAAAAGAAAAGAAAAAAAATTGAATAAAGAAAGAAGGATTTGAAGATGAAAGAAAAATAGAGGTTCAAACTTGGGGGAACATGGTGGGTGAGAAGGGACAGTGGCTATAGATGGCTAGGTTGGGCATGACAGAGGAACAGGCATCCAGATCTAGATGGGATGGTGGTGGGTCATGCAGCTCCAGGTCATAAGATGGCATGGTGGTGGCTGGATGAAAGGCTCCATGGTCGCACAAATGGAGGTGCGAGCAAGGGTTTCAATTGCGACGTGGTTGTGATGCAAGGGCACGTGTAGATTCGGTGTGAGGTGGTTCAAGGTTTAGGTAGTGGCTGGATGGTGGGAAGGGATGGACCTGGTTTGATAATGGGGATGGTTGAGATAGAGGCGCGATGAGGCTTGCCGTGGTGGTTGCAGGGGTGTGGTTGGATGAGATAGGGTGGCTGTCATGGTGTTTCGTGGAGGATGGTGGGTTGGTTCATGGTGGGGGAATGGTGAGGTTATAGGTCATTGTTTGATAGTGGTGGGGGGACGGTGAGGGTGGCTTCACGTGGTGGTGGCTATGGCATTGCAAGTGGTTAACGGTTTGGGGAAGGATGGACCAAGGTGGAGGTGGAGCTTGGTGTTATGGGGTGAAATGGTGGTGGTTTCGGTCCGTGGTTGTTTGGTTTTGGTTAGTTGGGTTTAATTTTCCAGGAAAATAGTGGTTTTACAGGTTAGTAGAAATGGTGTTTAGAGGTGTTGGGAATGAGTTTTTGATGAAATGGCTTAGGTGGTGTTGGGAATGAGTTTTTGTTTGGCGTTATTGTTGTTGTCTTTCTGATGGAGATGAGGGGAGGTTGGTTTGAGTGTTTGTGATGTTGTTTCTAATTTTTGGTATATGTTTGCTTTGTATATGTGATTTAAAACTACATAACAGGATGAGAGAAGTGCAAGTGTGTTGTATGATGTTCATAGCTTAAAGGTTGAATAGGAAAAGAAGATGAACAACATAACTACCAAGTTGAGACCAAAGCCTGCATTGAGCACCATCTATTTACTCACAATGGTACAAGGATAATAGTAGAGAAAGATTTACCTCTTCTGCATTACCAACTGAAAACTTGGAAACCAAAATCTTTTCTTTCCAATACCTCTTCCTTTCCTTCTATCTTTTTCTCCAACTCTCTCTTGCGACTAGCTCAAAGCAAAAGCCCCTCAAGAACTTTTTCTTCCCTGTTCTTACATGCCTTTTCCTATCTCTTTTTTTCTACTGAAGCTCTCTACCTCGCACTCTTTCTTTCTTTATGTTACGCAGGATCAGTGACTGTGTGATAGTGTCTGTGAAGGTGACTGTGTGAGAGTGTACATAAAGGTGAGTGGGTGGGTGGGTGGGTGGGTGGGTGTGTAGGCACTGCAGGTGAGGAACATAAAGTCAGTGGATAATGCCAAAAAGAAGCCAAAATAAAGGAAGTTTGTCCCCTTTGCTATAGTGTGCTGCAGTGTAGTGCATGGCCAAAAAAAGGAAAAGAACATAGGGCCAGAAAACAAAAATTGTTTTCTTCCAAAAGTAGAAAAACAAACAAGAAGTAGCCTACAGTTTTTTATTTTTTTTTTTGTTTTTTTGTTTTTTTGGAGCAAGGTGAGCTTATGTGTTTGGGCTAAAAAAAAGCCAACAATGTGGAGTTGAATTAACTGAATTATTATTTTCTTTTTCTTTCTTTTTTTAATTTTTTATTGTTTTTTTTATTTTTTATTTTTTTGAGCCCAATCGAAATTAAATGTTCACAGTTGCCCCTCTTTACTTGTTTCTTACTAGATAAAAAGAAAAATTGTGGTTTTTTCATATTATCGTCGTAAGAAATGAGTAAGGACATGAACTTAATTTTGTCCGACAATGTGTAAGATGATAAAATGCAAAACAATTGTGAAGAACGATGCGCTCAAAAGAAAAGATAGGAATTTAAAATGCAAGGAGCTGATGCACTCAAAAATAATTGACAGAAATTAAAATGCATGGAGCCGATGTGCCCAAAAGAAATGACACGAAATTAAAATGCATGGAGCTAATGCACTCAAAGACAAATAACAAGAAATTAAAATGCATTAAGCCGATGCGCTCAAAATAAATGACAAGAGATTAAAATGCATGGAGCCGATGCACTCAAAGATAAATGACAGGAGCCGATGCACTCAAAAGTACATGACAGGAGTCGATGGGCTCAAAAAATAAATAACAGGAAATTAAGATGCATGGAGCTGATGCTCTCAAAAGAATTGACAAAAATTAAAATACATAGAGTCGATGCGCTAAAAAATAAATGGCAGGACATTAAAAGGCATGGAGGCGATACGCACAAAAGAATTTAAAAAGTAAGGAGCCGATGCGCTCAAATTAAATGACAGGAATTTAAAATGCATGGAGCCGATGTGCTTAAAATAATTGACAGGAAAATAAAATGTAGTTAAACATGAAAATCTTTCTATTCTCTCTTTTTTTCTCTTTTTTTTCATTGTTTCATTTATTTATTAAAAATCATTTGAACCAATGGTGACTCTGGAAAGCTCTGACCAATTAAACCCTTTGTTTACATGTTTTTCTTCATCGGACCCTTTGGTTGGCTTGAAGTCCACTTGACTTGCTCGCTTCCCTTCTTCATTTCTTTATCCCTTTTTTTCTCTTTTTTTCTCTTTTTTTTTGACCCAAGTAAATACCACATTGCAATCTGTACTTTGAGCTACTGAAATCTTTTAGTCTAAATTAATCATTGAAGAATTGCTATAGAATTGTCAGATCAAATTGTTGACTTTAAATTATCTTATTTGAGACATAACTTAATGAGTAAACATGCATTCATGAATGGACAAAATTTCGTTGAATGAATAAACTTCCTTTTATTACTTTGGTAATTTGATCGTACATGAACTTTTAGTAAGACACATACTTGAATGATAAAAGCCTAGAAACAAAAGAAAGTTGCAAATGATAAGAAAAATTTGCCCCAGTATTGGTTCTTTGTTCCTCATTCAATTGATTCCCTGCAATGACTTGATAATTCAACTATTATCTCTATTACTACTTCATTCAACACATCTTCTCCTTCAATCCTCTAGAAAATTTTCCCCAATTTGACTAACTGAAGGTGAACAAAAATTACCCTAGTGTAACCAATAAATTGCCCCAATTTGATGAATCATTCAAGGAGTTTTATGCTAATTTTCTTTGAGATTTTACCTATTTGTTTGCCTTAACTTTTGCTTAGACGACCCTTTTGGGTTTCCTAACGGGCCCTTTTCCTCTTTTTCTCCTCTTTTTTTTAATTTCTCTAACTTTTGCTTATACTACCCTTTCGAGTTTTCAACCTAACGAGCTTTTTTTTTCTTTTTTCTATTTTTTTCCTTAAGCATAGAATCTCTTGACAACATCAGTGTTTACGGGTCTTGGCAATTCTTCTCCATCCATATTCTGTAAAATTAATGTTCCTCCTAAAAATGCTTACTTGACTATGTTTAAGCCTTCATAACTCAAAGCCCATTTCCCTCTGGCATCCTCTTGATTAAGGAGAATCTTCTTCAAAACCAAATCTCCTGAACAAAATTCTCTGAGAAGAATTTTCTTGTTAAAGGCTCTGGCCATTCTGCTTTGATATAATTGTATATAATAGATAGCTATCTGTCTTTCATCTTTTATCATATTTAACTACTCATATCGAGTCTTCACCCATTTAGATTCTTCCAACTCTGCTTCCATCAAAACTCTTAAAGAAGGAATCTCAATTTCTATGGTAGAGACAGCCTCCATCCCATACACCAAAGAGAAAGGCATTGCCCTGGTGCTTGATCGTATATTGGTACGATACACGTACAAAGCATAGGGCAGCATTTTATGCCAGTCTTTGTAATTTACTACCATCTTAGCAATAATTTTCTTGACATTCTTATTTGCTGCTTCAACTACACCATTCATCTGGGGCCTATAAGGAGCTGAATTATGATGCTTAATTTTGAAAGTTTCACAAAACTTTTGAATCTCAGCACCGTTGAGATTGATAGCATTATATGTGATTATCCTTTCTGGAATTCCATATCTGTAGACAATATCCCTTTTGAGGAATCTCAAAAACACTTTTTGAGTGATATTGGTATACAAGGAAGCTTTTACCTACTTAGTGAAATAGTCAATCGCCACCAAAATGAAGCGATGACCATTGGAAGTTTTGGGATTAATGGGTCTAATGACGTCTATTTTGCATATCGAGAAAGGCCATGGAGATACCAAATTGTGCAAGAGAAATAGAGGTGCATTTACTCAATCTACATATATCTGGAATTTCTGACATTGTCATACATATTTTATGCAGTCTGTTTCCTTGGTGGACCAATAATAATCACTCCTTAGAATTTTTCGTGCCCTTATATGACCATTAGCATAAGTTTCACAAATTCCTTCATGGACTTCAATCATGATTATGCGAGCTTCATGAGCATCCACACATCTAAGTATAGTGTCATCATGGCTTCTCTTGTACAAAATCTCTCCGTTCAAGAAAAAGATCATTGCCAACCCTTCTCTATGCTAAATGTACTGCTTGATATGTCCTTCCACATTGGCACAATACACAGGATCACTATGTATATTCAGATGGGTTGGACATTATTATGAATATCCAACTTAGTCATTACACCCAAAGTGGCCAAGGCATCTGGAAACTGATTCTTGTCTTGAGTCAAATAGGAGAAGGTCACCTCCTCAAACTTCTCAATCAACGGGGTCAAATACTTTTGATAAGGCACCAACTCTGAGTCTTTAGTTTGCCACTCATCATTCACCTGATAAATGATGAGTGCTGAATTTCTAAATACTTTTAGTTGTTTGATCTCCAAGTCAATTACAACTTGTAAACAACTAGCACAGGCCTCATATTCTGTAACATTATTGGTGCATTCAAAATCCAGCTTGATAACGACTGGTATTGCTTTCCAATTAGTGAAACAACCATGACTCCTATGCCACTACCATACATGTTGACTGCTCCATCAAAATACATCTTCCAAACAGGCTCCTCTCCTTCTTTTTCTCCTTCCACCATCAGTATTTCTCCATCAGGGAACTCAGATGTTACTAGTTATCCACCCTCAAGAGGGTTTTTAGCTAAATAATCAGCAATCACACTTCCTTTGATGGATTTTTGAGTCATGTACTTGATGTTGAATTATGATAACATTACCTACGATTTTGAAACCCTTAATGAAACATAAGGACTTTCAAATATGTACTTCAGAGGGTCTATTCGGGAGATCAACCAAGTGGTGTAATACAACATGTATTGCCTTAGCCGCTTTGAGGTCCATACTAGAACATAACAAGTCTACTCAATAGCCATATAACGGGCTTTACAATTATTAAACTTCTTACTCAAATAATAAATTGTCAACTCTTTCTTTCCTGATTCATCATGCTGCCCCAGCATTGTTCTCATTGAGGTTGGCAGTAAAGTTAAGGATAATATCAAAGGACTACTTAATGTAGATGGTACCAAAATAGGAGGATTAATTAAATAAGCATTTATCTTGTCAAAAGCTCCTTGACATTCCTCATCCTATTCACCCAGCTGATGCTTATTCAATAACTTGAATATAGGCTCACAAGTGCTGGTCAAGTTAGTAATGAATCTAGCAATATAGTTAAGTCTCCCGAGAAAACTTCTCACTTCACGTTCTGTTTTAGGAGCAGACATCTCCTGTATTGCTTTCACCTTATCTGGATCCACCTTTATTCTTTTTCTTCTAATGATGAACTTGAGTAGCTTTCTAGTGGATGCTCCAAAAATACATTTAGCAGGATTCAACCTCAACTTGTACTTTCTAAGTCTTTCAAACAACTTACGCAAAACCATCACATGACTTTCCCCATCTCTAGACTTGACGACTATATAATCCATGTACACCTCAATCTCCTTGTGCATCATGTCATGAAATAGTGCAACTATAACACGTTGGTAAGTAGCTCCAACATTCTTTAATCTAAACGGCATCCCTGTGTAGCAAAATGTTCCCAGTGATGAAAGTGGTTTTTTCTTTGTCATTGACATCTATGGGGATTTGATTGTACCTTGAGTATCCATCTATGAACGAAAACCTGTGATTCTTGGCAATGTTATCAACTAGAACATCGATATTAGGGAATGGAAAATCATCCTTCAGACTGCCTTATTCAAATCCTTGTAGTCTACACACATTCTAACTTTTTCATCTTTTTTAGGCACGGGAACAATATTGGCTACCCATTCTAGGTGTCTTGACACTTCCACAAATCCTGCTTCTAGTTGCTTAGTCACCTCTTCCTTGATCTTCAGGGGCATATCAGGATGCATCCTCCTTAACTTCTGTTTCTTTGCCTCAACATTTAGATATAGTGGGATCTTATGTGATGCTATCTCCAGATCTAATCCAGGCATATCTCAATAAGACCAAGCAAAGACATCCATATACTCTTTGAAGAGTGCAATCATTTCTTCACACTCGGGCTTTTTCACCATTTTCAACTCCTTTTTCTCTTCCTCTGTCCTTATGTTAATCACCTCTGTTTCCTCGCCATTTAAGTCAAATCCCTTCTCTAAACACTTTTGTAATTTTGTAAAATTTTCAACAACTTCTCCCTCTTCATCAGATCTAGGGTCTTCTTCATCAAACATCGTATGGGAATCAATTGATGAGTTTTCAAGGTCCCTTTCATGAGGCAAACTTTTTACAAGACTCAGATCCCTAGAAACTAATTTGTGTGCAGTTGGAAAGGCAAAATAGAGATAAAGCAAGAATAATATATTATACAAAAATGTAAAAAGAAAAATGGTAAATGCAAGAGGACAAGTCAAAGATGCAACAAAGAGGAATGTTGAATATTCATGCAAATTCATTTAGTTAATGTCTCAAATAACATAAATCATAAGCTCAAGACATAGCTAGTCTTAAATATCTACTTAGAACAATATGACTAGACAATTACTTGGAAATAAACACATCGATCATTGGTTTAGACTGTCAGTTCTTCAGTGGCTCCTCATCAGTAAAAGAATAGATAGCCTTGCTCTCTTCTGGGCCTTCTTCATGTAATGCATTAATAGTGGGATGTCATCGGGGGTGAATGACTTCTCCAGACATGATTATCTCAGTTGGTGCTGGGAATGTTTCCCTCAGGTAGGGAATATGCTTTATCTCACCCTTATCATTCTTTTCTCCAAGAGTCATGCTCCTTATTCTTTCCTCCAAAGATGCCTCGCACCCTAACCCGAATTTGTCCAACTTTTCCGGGAATGACACTGGTGACTGAGTACCTTGCAATTATGAGCCCAAGTCTTTTTCTTCTTTGTATCCACTACTTGCCATAATTCAGGCCACCACCTGATCCACACTTTGCGTCTGAGATTCATCCTTACCAAATCTAGTCTCAACTATTTCAAAACTATGCCACAAATTCTCCTCATCTTTATCTGCACTCTCCACATACGGCACTGAAACTGGTTTTGACAACATAATTTCTTCCTCTCTGTGTATGGTAATGACCAACCCATTTATTTAACACTTTGATGCAGGGTGGAAGGAACAGCACTAGTGGCATGGATCTATAGTCTCCCTAGGAGCATGGTGTAGCCAGGCTCAATATCTATGACTTGGAATAGTACTTGAAAAATACATGGACCAATCTCCAACAGTAACATCATCTCTCCCAAAATGCCTCTCCTATTTCTATCAAAGGCTCGCACCACCATTTCTCGAGGTGACGATTTATCCTCACTTATTGATAATGAGGTCATAGTCGACATAGGTAGGATGTTCAGTACAGACCCCCCATCAATCAAAACCTTTGTAACTATATACCCTTTGCATTTGAGGGTTATGTGCAAGGCCTGTGAATTTTTCTCAGACCGAGAGATGATCTCTTCATTATTAAATGTGATCATGTTAATGCGTTTCACCGGGTCCACTATGTTGACGACACTTTCGGGGGTAACATCAAGCTTAATATAGGCCTCGTTCAGAATTCTCAGTAATGCCTTCTGATGCATCTCAAATGTCAAGACGAGTGACAATAGAGATATTCTAGCTGGAGTCTTCTTCAACTGTTCCACTACCTCATATTCACTTTGCTTCATTATCTTCAAGAACTCTTCTTCTTCTTCCTTCCCTTTCTCCTTTTTTTTTTATGTTTCTTTCCTACTTCCTTCTTTAATAATAATTTTTTTCTACTTCTCCGGGCTATAGCATCGCTCATTCCTTATAATTCCTCCTACCCCGACTATGTTAGTCACTGACTCTTTCTCCTGATGTACTTCTGCAACACGGGCCTTCAAAGTCCCTTCCCCGACTCCCTTTGTCTCTACCCCAATTTCATAACTCCATGGCATTGTGTGGGTATCATTATAAGCAAATGATGTTAGCTTATTGACTATCACTACTACTTTCTCTGGTGCCAAGGCTTGGTTAAGAGGTAGCACCTTGAGTACAAAGCGTTCAACCACATTGACCTCTTCGGAGGAAGCTACCCCTTGTCTTGCTTGTATTACTCCTAAAGTGATCAATCCTTGGACTCGAACCTTAAAGTCCCAACAATCCTAAATATCATGTCCCATTCCCCCATAATGATAAGCATAACCTAACTCTTTATCATGCTTCTCCTCTTCTTTCATCATGGCAGCTAATGCAATAATACTATAACCTGCTTTCTTCAACCCTTCGAATATTTTGGCCATCGGCGTACGCAAGCTTATGACCTTTCTTATTGGTGGTCCTTCCATCTCCAAAGCATTTACCACATTCCTTCCACCATGATTAGGAATTGGGTTGTTAACGATATTGGGTCTAGGCACTTCTTGAATGTCAAGCTTCCTATAAGCAATAAGCTTCTTTACTGCGGTCTTGAAAGCCTCATAATCTTCAATTAAATGCTCAGGGATATCCATATGATATTTGCAGGTTAAATTCAGGTTATACCATGCTTGGAATAGTGGTTCTAAGGGACGTACATGACTTCCCAAAATGAGGTGAACATTGAACAACATTTGGAATAGGTCCGTATTTGAAATGGACAATCTTAGGAAAGGAGGTAGGTTTTGGGGACGAAAACGACCTTGATTTTGGGAGTTCGGCTAAGGCTATAGGTGGTTTGGGTAAATTTATTGAGGTGTAAGTGGGTATCGAGTATAGGTTGGGCGAGTTGGTATATATGGTTATGGTGTGGGAACATTGTTGATTTAGAATTGTGGGGTTGGGGCAATGTTTGTGGTTGCCATAACTTGGTGGGCTGGGTAATAAGGAGATGTAGGTGTTTGATATGAAAAGTGAGGGTTAGGGTTATATGGTGGTTGATGACTTTTTTTTGTGAGGAATATCGAGGTCTGAAGGTCTAATGGCATTGGACATAATTCACCTCGAGTTCTTTCTTTTTCAGTTGGAATCTCTTCTTAAAAGTAATATTCTCTATATTACTCATCGATAACTTCCCAGCTTTGGCCAAAATCTCAATCTTTTCTCTCGCCATTATCAAGTCCACAAAATCCTTATAAGATACCCCAACCATTGCCCTAATAAAAGGATTTCCCAAGGTTCCCAGGAAATACGAAAACATCTCAGACGGTGTCAATGGAGCTGAACTTGAGCTGTCCAGGTTCTCCACCTCTGTGCATGTTTTTTGAAAGGTTCCTCATTTCTTTTGTGCATCGAGCTTAATTGTTCCCAGGTTGGAGCTACATCTAGATTAAATTTGTATTGGTCTATGAATAAATCAGCTAATTTCATCCAACGAGAAATCTTAGAGTGGTCTAATTGAAGATACCACTCTAAAGCAGGGCCTGTAAGACTCTCGTGGAAAAAGTTGATGAGAAACTTATCATCTGTGGACCAAACAGCCATCTTGGTTTCATAACTGATCAAATGAAACTAAGAGTTACCACTTCCATCATACTTGGAAAAATCCAGAATCTTTAAGTCTTTGGGGATTACGACACCTGTGGTAGAACACAGTTCTTCTATTCTAAAAAGTCCATAAGTGTTGTGGCCCTTGATTACTTTGATCTGTTCCTCCATTTTCTCCATCCACTCTTACTTCATCATGTCTTTCTCAGTCATAACGTGGCTATTCCCAAAATAAGACATTGTTGCTTGCCCCAGAATGGACACGTGAGGTTGTTCCCAAGTAGGGCCAACATAACTAGGAACTTCATTATGAGAACCTTCCAAGGGGCAATACCTCTCCCTAATAGGCATGACTATCGATATCGTTTGAGGTGGTTGCTCTTGGATCCCCACAGTGATGCCTGAGGTTATAGTCAAGAATATTGGGGTAGTTATCGGTGACACATTTACATATGCTTCAACCCCATTTGCACCTCTATTTCCACTGATTAAGTGAAGAGACTCCCTCACATCTTGCAATATTGCTTCCAACCTTGCTTGGGCCTTTGACATCTTATTCATCCTCCTTGTCATTTTATTGACTTCTCTGCTCAAGTTTCTTCCTGCCTCAGGATTATTAGCAACCATTCTGGTCTGAGATCTGGTATTGTGAACTCAGGTTTGATTGGTCTCTTATTTCCTAGGCCACGCAATGATTCTTGAATCAAATTGATTTATTAAAACAAAACAACATTAAATAAAGAAAAAGTTAGAGCTATTGTGAGGATGCTTGGTGATTGTGGAAAGATTCACACAGACTTTCAATAGCAAGGCAAGATCCTAGATTCAACACTGCACGTTCATCATCCTTTAAGCAAGAGTATGGTTGACAACAATCCCAAGGGAGTATTCTCTCCTCAATGGGTGCTATTTTCTTGGATATTCACAGGCAATACAGTTATTCTTTCACTGAATACTAGGCTTCCCGTACTTTCGTTAATAGACGAATTGTCTCAGGTCGAAAGCATGGTTAACAACCTATTCAAGGGTTTAGGGTTTAGGGTTTAGGATTTAGGGTTGCTATTTTCTTGGATTTTCACAGGCAATATAGTTATTCTTTCACTGAATACTAGGCTTCCCGTACTTTCGCTAATAGACGAATTGTCTCAGGTCAAGAGCACGGTTAACAACCTATTCAAGGGGGAATTCACCCCTTAATGAATAATGTCTAGGTGAAAAATAGTAAAATCAATGTTTGAAGCAAAACACTGTAATTGGTCATTCATATTCATTTCAAATTTCAATTAGTACAAGGTCCCAGTCTCCTCAAAGGGTAACATAAACAACATTACATCAATAACTTTGTTTGTTTCGTCCTAAGACCTTTAGCAAAACCTTAACAATACTTCATAAACTCGACTATTTTTTGTGGAAGTCTTAATAATGGGTTCAGTTGAATCTGAAGGTCTGCTTCTTCAAAACGATTAACTAGTTGCACAGTGTGATATTGCAAGCTATCAAACATGTTCTCATATTTCTTCATCCAATATTCTTTTTTAGCCCTTTCATTTTGGGTTACTTATTGCCACACTTGTTCACTTTCTTCATTTTGCTTCCCGTTGCTTTTGAGCTTCAAGTCTCCATTGCTCCCTTTCTTGCTCTAGCTCTTGAATTTTTAGCTCCAAACGCTCACTCTCCTATTTGCTTCCCCGAGTGAATTATAATATTTTGTAGCCAATACTTATCTTTGATCATAGCGTCATTTCTCCTTAATCAGAACTTCTTGTGCTCCAGTGTTTGCTTCCAATTCTTCTTTCCCTTGTAAAATCTTCTCTATTATCTCTTCTTGGGCACTTACCTTCACCCGTAGCTCTTGAAATTCTAGTATGGTTTTATTTAATCCTACCTCTTTTCCTTTCTTTGCCCTTGTTACTTGGCTTGGGGATTCAGCACCATCAGCTTGTGCATCTTTTAAGTCCTCAATCTTGTTGGCTAACTTCTGACATTGACTTCTATGGATGACAACTTTTAACTCAGCAACTTACTTCCCTTGTTCCAAAAACTCCATTTGCACTTTTGAATCTCTTTATCTAGGTGGTCATCTGAGTGATAATCTGGGAGTGGTTTTCATCGCTTAACACTACCTGAGGGGTTCCATTTTGCGCTTTCCTTACTTTTCTCCATTGTAGGTACTTGGGAGTAGGAATTACCACACGTTTTCCCAATTCTTTTACCCCTGCCCTTTAAATATTTTTCCAAGCATCCCTGACCTCCTTTTCATGCTTGGTAGTGCTTCCATCTTTTCCATATAAAAAATTAAATCCTCTAAGTTGTATCTCATTGGGCATGTGCTGAGTCCATTGGAGTTGTCTGAGTACAAGGACAGTTACAAAGGATACACAGCCTCTCATGCTCATTAAAGAAACATTAGAAAAGTCATCACAACTGAGAATTATTTCTTCCCCATGATACCAAGGGCATGCCCATTTGAAAGAATCTGATCCTATCTTCATGAACTCATTTTTCCATTCATGGGCTTTTTGTTGCTTCACTAGTATACGATCAAAATTCCTTAACGGGTCAGGTAGAAGGCCCAGCGATTGTGCACATCCATTTGCGTCATGATCTAAACATACAACATATGTGTACAACATCGAATCATCCCTCCCCTTTTTTATGGCAAATTTCCATGGTCAAGAAAGTATTAGCGAGAATAGCAGGAATTGGATTTGCCTTATGATTCTCAAACTTGAAGAAAGCATCTATTGCTACTTAGTTCACTACATCTAGGGTAAATGGGAATAACACCAACCCAAAAATGGCTAGCACCGAGGTTTTGTTAAAGAGATCCCACTTTCCTTGTTGTGCTAGAAACTCATGATGTACTTCCAGGTAACTCTTCTTTAAGCCTTGTGTTCCTCATCTTTTTTCCATACATAACTGATTTTCTTGAACTCCTATTAGATATGCTATCTTCCCATCTGACACATAATGCCCTCCATAAAGATAAACATTCGGGTGCTTGCTCATTGGGAGTCTTAACATGATAGCGTACTCTTCTATAGTCGGTGCAATATCCAAGTCAGGCAACTCAAAATATTTTAGAGAACGGTTCCAAAATTGAGCAAGGCCACTTAAAATAGGCTCCTCAACCGTAATGCTTGAAAAATCTAAGATTTGCCTATAACTACGCGAGAATTTTGATCGAGCTTTAGGAATCATCTGTTAAGTAATGTCCTTCACACGCCTCAGATCATTGTCATTAACTGTAATCTTTATATTCCTCTTGAGATCAACCGCATTGCTTGTGTTTTGCCTATGACATATTTCTTTCATTCCTTACTATTGATGAGTATTAATTTTTCCACTTTACTAAGGAAACTCACCCTACAAAACGTTAAAAAAATAGTGTAAACATGCCAGAAAAAGGAAGAATGCATTCTAAGGGTACCTCTTATCGAGATAACTCTAAAGAATGTACCCTAACAGCCTATATGGAGAAACCCTTATAGGATCATAAACCCAAAGGATGACGTATGATATGCAAATACATATTTTTTTAATGTTAAAAAGGCTATGACAATGCAAGATTATGTACCTTTTAAAAAAAAATGCTATGAATGACATAAAAATGTAAATTATATTTTTTTAATGCTAAGAATACTATGAAAATGTACGATGATGTATCTTTTTTCTTTTTTTTGAAAAAAAAAATGCTATGAATGCCATGAAAATGTAAATTGATGCATTTTTTCTTTTTTTTGTGCTGAATGACATAAGACATGAATAGATAAAGAAGAAGGTCTTTTTTAAAAAAAAAAAAAAAGAAAGAATGCTAGGAGTGAAAATGCAATATGATGTATCTTTTTTCTTTTTTTTATGCTGAATTTTTTTTATAAAAAAAAGGAACGCAAGAACGAATGACATGAGAAATATATAAGTGAAGAAGAAGCACGCTCTCTTTGTACCCTTAGTTAGGTAGAACTTAAAGGTTG
Source organism: Ormosia semicastrata (assembly GCA_029884595.1). Lineage (NCBI taxonomy): Eukaryota > Viridiplantae > Streptophyta > Magnoliopsida > Fabales > Fabaceae > Ormosia > Ormosia semicastrata. The sequence continues at coordinate 3,222,864 of JAQQTO010000062.1, forward strand.
GATTTCCTTATGGTAATGACTTTAATTTTAGTAGTCATTATGTTCAATCTATTAGTATAATATTTTCAGGATAGATCTAAACTTCTAAAAGTCATGGTCTCTAGATTGCCCTTATCTCGAAAGACAAGGACCCAATTACAAATGTCAAGTGAGCATAAAGTCTCTCAATAACAAAAGTCGAGACCCCTCCTATTCCTCGGGTTCGCACAGACTCGGGTATAGAGCCCAAAAAGTGTGATGTAAGTGATAGTGACATGTGTGAGGGAGCATACCAACCTGTACAAAAATTTAAAAAGACTAAATTACCCCTCAACCAGTAAAAATATACATACAGTAGTCAGCCAGTAATCATCTATCCTAGGGTTTCAACAATTAAGTACAAAATATATATATAAGTCACAATATACATAGGATAACGCTATAAGATATTTACATAAAAGTACTAAATAAAATCTATTTACAAACAAATAAGAAAACAAAAACAAGGACAAAAAGGGGTAAAATAAATAAATAAATATTATTAATAATTTACACAATTAACAACAATAGGTTTGACTCCCCAAGTCTCCCCAGTGGAGTCACCATCTGTCGCGATCGAGATAACAGTGAAATATAGCAGCTCACGAAATTTTAGAAAATGGAATATGGAGTCACCACCAATTTTATTTGAATTTGAAAAAATTAGAAAATCTTTCATAGAAAAATGTCTTTGAAAACCAGATCGAATTCGTGAGCCAGTTATGGATTGAGAAGGGTGGAAACTTAATCCCACAATACCCATAACTCACATGCCATAAGATGGTACCTTAAGTCAGTTATGCATAAACTTGATAATCCCAAATATATTTATTTTACTCCTTTTTTTAAAAAAAACAAAGGCAATGTAACTATTTTTTTATTTTTTATTTTTAAAAAAAGAAAGAAAAGAAACAACCAAATTGTGAAAAGTTAATTTTTGGCTAGACAGAATAAAGATTCTGCTCCTACTTATCCTCGGGTGCAATGAAGAACTCAAAGTCACGTAATTCTTTAAAAAAATAAGTGTGGGTTGATTAATTTTAATTAAGAAAAAAAAAGGTTTTTGAAAATGGGTTTTGTTTGAAAACAAAATCACTATTGCATGGGGTTCAAATTAGCACCAAACTACTCAATAAACCCTTATGATCCAAACGACATTGAAGATAATATCCGCTATTCAATCATCATCATTGGTCATTATATTAATTAAAAGATTTTTTTTATCATTTATCATTTAAAAAAAACAAACAAACAAGTAAATGCATTTTTCCATTAGTCAAGTAAATACAAAAAAAAAAGATTAAATATAAGCATCACAAGCCAAACAAACTTAAAACAAATTTTCTTTATTTTATTTTTATTTTTTCTTAATGTTTTTTAGATTTTTTTGCCATTTTGTTTATTTTTATTTTTAATTTTTTAATTTTGTTTCATTCACTCTTCATTTTTTTTTTTTTTTTGTATTTTTTTATTTACTACCTAATCCTATGCATTTTGTCTCTACATTTTTTAATTTATTTATTATTACTAAGTCTCAAAACTACTAAGCAAACTAAATCTTAGCCCAAAAAAGAAACAGGAAACTCAACTCACTAATTAAAACACTCTTCCAAAACCAACTCTTTTTTTTTAATGTTTTCATTTTCTTTTTTTTCTTTTTTTACATATTTCCATCATCCTTGCCACTTTAGAAGTGGGCTCTCACTTAGCCCAAGTCTTACAGAAACAATTTTGACCCAAAAATAAAATAAAATAAAATAAAGAAAAAATTTGAATAAAGAAAGAAGGATTTGGAGATGAAAGAAAAACAGAGGTTCATACTTGGGGTTGGGGGGAAACATGGTAGGTGAGAAGGGACGGTGGCTATGGGTGGTTGGGTTGGGCGAGACAGAGGAGAGAACATCCAGATCTGGACAAGACGGTGGTGGTTCGCATGGCTCTGAGTAGCAGGATGGCACGGTGGTGGCTAGACGAAGGCTCTGTGGCGGGGTGAATGGAGGTGTGAGCAGGGGGTTGTGATTGTGACGTGGTTGTGATGCAGGGGCACGTGTAGATTCGGTGTGAGGTGGTTTTGGGTTTGGGCAGTGGCTAGACGATGGTGTGGGACGAACCTGATTTGATGGTAGGGACGGTTGAGATAGAGGCGTGATGGGGCTTGCCGTGGTGATTGCAGGGTATGGTTGGATGAGAAGGGGTGGCTGTCGTGGTGTCTTGTGGAGGATGGTGGGTTAGCTCACAATGGTGGGGTGGTGAGGTTATGGGTCATGGTTTGATGATGGTAGGGGGACGGTGAGGGTGGCTTCACGTGATGGTGGCTATGGCATTGCGGGTGGTTAACGGTTTAGGGAAGGATGGACCAAGATGGTGGTGGAGCTTAGTGTTATGGGGTGGAATGGTGGTGGTTTCGGTCTATGGTTGTTTGGTTTTGGTTGGTTGGGTTTAATTCTCACGGGAAAATAGTGGTTTTACAAGTTGGCAAAAATGGTGTTTGGAGGTGTTAGAAATGAGTTTTTGATGAAGGGGCTTGGGTGGTGTTGGGAATGAGTTTTTGTTTGGGGTTATTGTTGGTGTCTTTCTGTTGGAGATGAGAGGGGGTTGGTTTGAGTGTTTATGATATTGCTTCTAATTTTTGGTATATGTTTGCTCTGTATGTGTGATTTGAAACTGCATAACAAGATGAGAGAAATGCAAGTGTGTTGTATGATGTTCATAGCTTAAAGGTTGAATAGGAAAAGAAGATAAACAACATAACTACCAAGCTGAGCATGTATTAAGCACCATCTATTTACTCACAATGGTGCAAGGATAATAGTATAGAAAGATTTACCTCTTCTGCATTACTAACTGAAAACTTGGAAACCAAAATCTTTTCTTCCCAATGTCTCTTCCTTTCCTTCTATCTTTTTCTCCAGCTCTTTCTAGCGACTAACTCAAAACAAAAGCCCCTTAAGAACCTTTTCTTCCCTACTTTTACATGCCTTTTCCTATCTTTTTTTTCTATTGAATCTCTCTGCCTTGCACTCTCTCTTTCTTTCTATTATGCAGTATCAGTGAGCATATGACATTATCTATGAATGTGACTATGTGAGATTGTACGTGAAGGTGAGTGGGTGGGTGGGTGGGTGTATGTGTAGCCAGTGCAGGTGAGGAACATAAAGTCAATGGATAATGCCAAAAAGAAGTCAGAATAAAGGAGGTTTGTCCCCTCTGCCATTTTGTGTTGTAGTGTAGTGCATGGCCAAAAAAGAAAAAGAACATAGGGCCAAAAAACAAAAATTGTTTTCTTCCAAAAGTAGAAAAACAAACAAGAAGCAGCTAACATTTTTTTACACTCTCTTTTTTTTTTTGGAGCAAGGTGGGCTTTTGTGTTTGGGCTAAAAAAAGGTCAACAATGTGGACTTGAATTAACTGAATTATTATTTTCTTTTTTTATTTTTTATTCTTATTTTTTTGGAGCTCGGTCAAAATTGGATGTTCACAACAGTTGATCTTGTTGTTTCAAGAATTCAATATCACAATAAAAGATAAGAAAGAAGTCAAAAATGTTATTGCAAATCATTTATCCAGACTTACAACAGACTCACCTTTTGATATCACACCTATTAATGATTCTTTTCCCGATGAATTTTTATTTTTTGTCAATTCCATGCCTTGATTTGCTAACATAGTCAATTGTCTTGCAACAGAAAGATGCCGCCTCAATGGACACACAAAGACTGAAGGAAGTTTTTGACTGAGGTGAAAAAATTTTATTGGGACGACCTATATTTATTCAAATATTGTCCTGATCAAATTATTCGGAGATGTGTACCTCACAAAGAGGTTGGTAGTGTCATTAAATTTTATCACTCAGAAGCATGTGGAGGTCACTTTTCTTCAAAGAAAACAGTTGCAAAAATCTTGCAGTGTGGATTTTATTGGCCCACTTTATTTAAGGACAGCTATACATTTTGCAAAAGTTGTGAAAACTATCAAAAATTGGGTTCCATTTCTAAATGGAACATGATGCCTCTAAACCCTATCCTTCTCATTAAAATTTTTTATTATTGGGGAATTGATTTCATAAGTCCATTTCCACCATCATTTGGATTTATGTATATTTTGGTTGCAGTTGATTATGTCTCAAAATAGATTGAGGCGATTCCATGTTGACACAATGATCATAAAACTATTCTTAAATTTTTAAAAGAAAATATATTGAGTCGATTTGGAATCCCTCAAGCTATCATCAGTGATTAGGGAACATATTTTTAAAATAAACCATTTGAATCCTTAATGAAGAACTATAGCATTACACACAAAATTGCCACCCCTTATCACCCTCAAACAAATGGACAGGTAAAATTAGCAAATAGGGAGATTAAACAAAATTTGAAAAAATGGTTAACTCAAATCGTAAAAATTAGTCTTTAAGACTAAATGATGCACTTTGGGTTTACCATACTAATTTTAAAACATCTTTAGGCATGTCTGAGTTAATCTATGGAAAATCTTGTCATTTTCCTGTAGAACTTGAGCATAAAGCATTTTAGGCCATTAAAGCTTTCAACCTAAATATTGATTATGCTTACAAGTTATGCAAATTGTAATTAAATGAACTTGAGGAATTGAGAAATAATTCATATGAAAACTCAAAAAATTATAAAGTTAGAGCAAAGGCTTTTCATGACAAACTAATTTTGAGGAAATCTTTTGAAATTGGTCAAAAACTGTTGCTTTATAATTCTCTTCTGCACATATTCCCTAGAAAATTGAGATCTAGATGGAGTGGTCCTTTTGTTGTCAAACATGTGTATCCTAATTGGGCCATAGACATTGAAAATCCTAGGAATGGTAATGTGTTTAAGGTCAATGGACAAAGACTCAAACCATTTCTGGAAAATCAAGTTGTTAAGGTAGAATCCATTTTTCTTTCTAATACTTGTTATGAGAAGAATTTATTTTAATTATGTGGCTTTCTTTTTGCAATTCTTTGTGACACTAGTTAAGTGGCGGATAATGGTACTTCATGGCTCTCAAGTTAGATTATTTTTCAGTTTATCATAATAACTGATTCCTTCTCCTTTAAAATGGATGTCATTCTTTCGAATTTAAGAAAATATTTTCCTTCTCTTCCTCAAAATACTCTAACAAAAATCTACAAAGTCAGGTGTGAAAGATTGAGAATATTAATGCACAAGGGTATCCCGGAAGATATATGCTAGATAATCGAAGCAAAGGTCCATTTGGCAGGGTAATCATCAAATTCATTTGACTCATACATGCCAGGTTTCGGTAAAAGTTCGTATTCTAAAAGGAGAAGAGTGAAAAGATTACAAGTTTGTCACAAATGTGCATGGTGGAATTGTAACAAGCAATGTCATTCTTTGGGGATGGTTTCCATAAACCGAGAAGATAAAAAAAACTTTATTAAGAATGGACTGAGTAAGGAGTCATTAGATGATATCTTATTGACTCTTAAGACACATTTTTATGGAGTTGTGCATTGTGAACTTCTTAATTTGTGGAATCTCTTCAGAGACGAACATAACTATTACAGCCTTCGGAATCTAACTCAAAAAGACCCTGTTTGCCAATTTATAAGAAAATTGGATGAGAAGCTTGTCCTCAATTCATAGAAAGTATTTAAGCCGTTACTGGATGTATAAAGGGCAAAGTTGTGTGTACTCTATCCTTAATTGGATGGAGAGCCCCTAACCTTAGGGTTAGACCCATCATTAAATTAGGTTGGACCTTGGCACGTTGGTCCTTAAATAAGGTTCATATACCATGCTTTGTAGAGAGCCATATCTCACAACCCAATGTTTACCATTCAGGCACTATGGATTGATGGACAAAAAGAAGCATCCTATGTTAGCTGAAAGCATTATAAGGAAACTGAGCTTAATCCTGTTATTAACTTGAGATAGCTCTCAGCGACTTAGAATAGGATTGTCAATATCCAATGCACTCCACTTAACATATTTGCTTTCTTTAACTAGAGGGTCGTTGTGAAAACGCTGGCTCTATGAATCCTAGATCTAGAAGGGAACCCATGATGGTTCTATTTACTACATTAATGACACGCAATATAAAGATATGTCATCTTTATTGAATAATCAGGCGTGAGAGCCTAGCCTCTAGTTTTGGACTAGTTCCAACTCTCGTTTTATCTTTTAAAAAATAATAAAAACATAAAAAATAAAATAAAAAGAAAAAAATTTGTTTTTCTTAATTTTAAACTTTTTTGACAATAGTAAGCCTACCTATATAGGTGCTATCATTACATTTTCTATTTTCCCCTATTTAAAAACTCCATTTTCTTCATTTTCATCCAACTCATAATCATTCAAAAGGAGGGTGAATTTAGAAATGGAAGGAGCTTCTGTTTGTCAATTTATAAATATCTATGTATTTTGTGGGTCAAGTTTTAGGAAAGGTACAGAGTTTGTAAAAGAAGCAAGCACTCTTGGTCGAGCGCTAGCTGTAAGGAAAATTCATGCAGTATATGGGGGAGGTAGTATTAGGTTAATGAGTGTTGTATCAATCACTGCATATCTAGGAGACAGTCAAGTTTTAGGTGTCATTCCTGGAGTTTTAACTCAAAGAAGCATCACTGGAAAGACAATTGGGGAGGAACTACGAGTATCAACTATGTATGAACAAATGGCTAAAATGCTTGATAATCTTGATGCATTCATTGCCTTACTAGGTGGCTATGGTACTTTGACAAAAAAATTTCAAATTGTCTCTTGGGCCTAACTGAACATCCACCATAAACTCATAGGTTTGTTGAATATTAATAATTTATTTAATAGTTTGTTATCTTTTCTTGACCATGCTGTGGAACAGAACTTTATCACACATTCGATAAGACGGATCCTTATCTCTGCTTCCACTATCGATGAATTAATTAATAAATTACAAGCTTTTTTTTATGAACCTGATTTAGTATTAGCTCAGATAAATTAGTCAGAGGGAAGTGACAAGGAACGTGGGTTTGATCTGACACTCCATCTGTACCTTCCTTTTATCTTTGGTTTTATTCATCATGCTTTGTTTCAATTTAAATTTATGTTAGGTTTCTCTTTTCAATAATTACCACAACAGGTAATATCTTCTATCCTTTACTTATCCATATTTAGACATTGAGGACAATGTTGTGATCTGGTTGGGAGAAGGATAGTTGACATAAAACAATTGGGGAAGTATGTTATTTAATATGATTGTAAGCAACTTACTAACAGCAAAACCAATTAAGTATGGTAGAGTAAGGAGTAAATTTTACTCTTGAAGTAATTTTACTCTTTAGATGCATCTAAATTAGGGAAGTAACTATTTTGTGTTGAAGTAATGAAGTTTTATTGTTTAATTTCCTTTGAAAGATTCAAGTAAATGAACACTTGCATCCTTTCCTTTGAAGCAATTGAAATTTAGGGATCATAGTATAATTGAATAAATTGTCTTCTTTCTTAAAATTCACATGTTTAGTTATGGATGTTGAATTAGTGGATTAAGAATGATATATGTATGCCTTATGAGATTTTGAGCCTATTGATGAATAGATTGAATATTTGTACCATTCTCTTCTTTTTTGTGTGATTTTCACTTATGAAATTGTTACTCTAAAACTTGATTTGATTATTTTCGAGGCTACATTTTTATATACATACATAAACATCATTCAGGCATTTTTCTTGAAATATTACTTTAACCAAATAGCCAACCTTGCATATTTTTCCTTACTTAACCCCTTTGAGCTTATTTGATCATTCCTTGTTTCTAGCTCATTACGTGCCTTAAATGAAAAATTTTATTCTTACCCAACCTTAGGGAATAAGAGAGCATTGGCTTTGTTATTGGATGAGTTCTTGAATAAGTGTGGGGGTGTGTGTGCAAAATGGTTGGTGAAAAAGGAAAAAAGTGGCTAATTGAAAAAATAAAAAATATATTTATAACAAAAAATGTGTATAAAGAAAGGCCAACAAGGCAAAAAAGGAAGAGAAAAGAATATGTAAAAGGAATTTGCATTATGTTTAGTTGGGATGAGCTTTTCATGTTTATTACTTGAACTCAACCCTAATGATTTTTTATTCTCTTTAGTATTTAACTTGTCATATCCATATTACTCCCCTCCTTTATCTTGACTCTATTACAACCTTGAATAAAGTTCTCTTGATTTGTGTGTGGATGTGTTTTGAGTAGTGGAGAAGTAGAAGATAAGTAAGCTTATAGTAGTGTAATTTTTCATAGGTTTAATTGAGTGAAATACTTACCTTTCAAACACATGAGGGATTAAGAGTAAATCTTGTAAGGATCTATCATTCTTAACTCATGCTTTTCAATTGAAGTTTCCTTACTAATTGGTTTGAGATGTGAAGAAACGTTACCTCATAAATGTTTTGATCTCTTGAATATTTGACTACTCTTCTTGCTTATAAACATTTTCATTCTTGAATATCATTAGAAATTGAGTCTTTTAGAATTTTTAGTTTTTGAGTTTGTGTTGTTTTTCCTTATTCCCTAGTTTTAGTCATATATGTTTTGTCCGGGAGTGCAAAAGCTAAGTGTGGAGGAATTTGATAGCAATATATTTTATTCATTTAATAATCCTCTCACTGGGCTTCTTAAGGTTCAGTTGGGCTTAACTAAGTTGATTTTGTCACATTTTATGATATTGAGCCTAATTGGATCATTGAATAAATTATTGCATGAATTAGCCTTAATTTGTCTATTTGGCAGCGTTTAGTAAATTAGTTATAATCTAAGTTACAAATATTTGATTGATGTGATTCTAGTCTTGTAGGAAAGCTAAGACAATTCTCTACAAGATTCATGAAGACCTCAAGAGCTAAATCACACGTTTGGATAATTTAAATTGAAGTAGAAACAAGAGCCACAATGTTGATCCTGACAACTTGACCTCTGCGCACTCATCCTCCCATCTTGAATTATAGGAGTTCAATAGATGCCAAACTAATCTCAAATGAAAGCTAAAACCCAAATCTACAACTTTGATGAAGAACATAAGAGTTGAATCGGTTGTCTAGTATGTCAGATTGTGCTTGGAAGTCAAAACAGAGGTGCTATAGCTAGAACCTAAGTAGTGTGCAAAGATTGGGCCATAAGTTGGGCTTTCCAAATGGTGACGTTTTGATAGAGTTATAGTCGTATGAAGACAACTGGGAGTTAGGCACCGAATTGGTTGGTACAAGTGGAGAGACAAACATGACAATAATTTTCCACTCATCTACACTCATCAAACAACTCTTTTGTCATTTTCCACTCATTCACAAACAACTCTATTGTCATTTTTTACTCTTCATGCTCTATAAAAAGTAGCATTGGTTGCTTATTAATGGCATCTTAGTTAAGAGATCAAGATCATGTTATTGTATTATTTATTTCTCTTGTTGTAGTTTTCTTTTGTTCTAAATAGAAGTAATGTTCATCTCTTTCTTGTTATCTTTTTCTTTCTTCTTGTTCATGAGTAACTAATATTCATTTTGCTTAGGTGAAATGGTGAAGCTTTTGGTAATTAAATAAGGTTAGATTAATCTATTTCTTATGCTTGAATGATATATTATCCAGTGATCATTATATGTGTTGTATTTTGTTTTCAAACAATTTAGAAACCCTTCTTGTAAAGTGGAGATCGTGATTTATTGTAGATAAGAGGTTGGCACAATGAATGCTTGAACCCATTTATAAGTATTGGTGTTAGTGAATAATTAAAGGAACTATAATATAACTATATATATGACATTAAATGAACTTTGAATGTTGTATTTTTCGATTAGAACCTCTATTATGCGTGGATTCTAATTGAGTTATAAAAGAAATAATCTTATCCTTAATTTATATACCAAGAGTGGATCTCCTAACTTAAACAAATCACTTTCATTTGTGAACAATATTTATCACTTTTATTTTTATGATAATTCTTTTCCTTACCTTAAAGAATTTTCTTCATCAATTCCCTATGGATTGACCTCAGACTCCCAAAAATTTATTACTTGAGACAACCTACACTTAGGTTTGCAACACATAATTCGTATCATGATTCATATGTCAAAAACCCTCATGTTTTTAAAGTCACCAACACGACTTCTTGAACTTACAAAATCGTGCATATTAACTCCCTGTGAAGCGGTTTTCTTCACATGCACAAAGGGGTAAACATACACTGAAGTTCACAGTTTGATTAGTTCACTATGTCATGTTGGTGAATTTTAAAGTACAAGGGGATTTTTTGCAAATGACTTATAGCTAGAGGAACTTTTTTGTATTTTCCCCTTAAATAAATAAGTAATGTTGTGATTGCTAGAGTTTCCCTAGTTGACAACTAATCAAACATGTGTAAATCTGGAGTGACGCTATACATGCATAATAATAATAATAATAATATAAAGTTAAAAAGTATGCATGCATTTTCTTTGAGCATGTTTGGGTAAGTTTACTTATGCTTCCCAACAGCTTTTTTTTTCTTTTGTCTAAAAGCATTTTTCATTGTTCATATCATGTTTGGAAAATTATGCAAAAGTTTTTTACACAAAATTCAATGCATTATAATAACTTTTTTTTATAAGCTTGATGCTTGATGCTTTTGATTCTTGATTAAAAATTATTCTAAAAGTTTTGAGATGAAAATATCATTTTATCCTCAATCAAATAATTTTTTGAGTCATTCTACACCTCTTTGGGTAATTTAATACATAAAAATAATTCTTTTTATGCCATCTACACGAAACATATTATTTTAAAATCAATTTTTAGTTAACATATCAAAACATATATTCTATTATAATTGATAATAACAATAATATACATATATTTGATTAATGAAATAATTAAGTTTTCATAGCTAATCTAAACATACACTTCCTCTTATGTATCTTATGAACCCAAAGACTGACTTAAGCTCCAAAGTATTTTTGCTAGTACCTCACTACTCCAATCCTAATCAAGACCCAATTTCTTCCTCATATTGTTCAATAGATCTGCATTTTCCTAAAACTCTATCATTTTCAAACTCAAGATCTATATATGTATCAACATACCATGGGATAGGATAGGTACCGGTGGAATTAAGTCAAGATATAGGTGAAAGCAAAGTTGAGATGTGAAATGCTACCCCAAAATGGATTGTTTCTCAAATCTCACTTAAGGTTGACTATAGTTTTTCTTTTTTGTTACTTTTCCTTTCTTATCATTTATGCAACTAATATTCTAACTTCATTTATCCTAAACAAAATAAAAAATAAATTTACAATGATTGGTCTTATACCACTAAATTAAGTTTGGGGACAAACATATCATATGATATAAAATTTTAGAGGTATAAGGCCTCAATGTTTGACTAGATTTACAACACAACCCATTTGAGAGCTATTGGACATGAGATAAGAAAATATTGCATTATTATTGACTTTTATATAAATAAGTAATCTTTACAGTTAGAAATAGAAACATGGAGAAAAAGACTGGTAAGTTTGTGTATATTTATGAACAATTGAATACACGAGGATTAGCCCTTATTTTTACAAGAAGGCTACTACATAGAAAAGAAAAATAATAAAATACAATTACATACGAAATTAATTACAATCTCAAATAATCAATCACAATCTCAATCACGCTAACATCCCCCCTCAAACTCAAGTGGGTGTAGAGGAAACCAACTTGAGTTTAGAAATCATAGTGCAGAATCAACTAGGATGATGAGCTTTGGTCAACAAATCAGCTGGCTAGTTAATAGTGGCAATGGAAATGAGACAAAGAACATCACGAAGAATGTGTAGACGAATAAAGTGGCAGTCGATCTCAATATGCTTGGTGTACTCATCAAAGACATCATTGTGAGCAATTTGAATAGCACTCCTATTATCACAACAAAGAACAGTGGAAAAAGATTGAGAGAAACCCAAGTCTTCAAGAAGCCCATGTAACCAAAGTATTTTAGAAGAGGTGTCAGCAAGTGCTAAATACTCTACTTCAGTACTAAAATATGCAGTTAAATTTTGTTTCTTGCTTCACCATGAAATAAGAGCATCACCAAGAAAGATATAGTAACCAGTAGTGGATCGACGATCAATGGGGTCTCGACCCCAATCTGCATCAAAATAGGTTCGCAGAATCAAGGAGGAGTTAGTAGAAAAATGAAGCCCATGAAATAAGGTCCCCTTCACATAGTGGATAATACGAAGAATAGCAGCATAGTGAGTGGTGCACGGAGTTGACATGAATTGACTGATTAAATGAACAACATATGAAATATATGAGCGAGTAATAATAAAATAAATCAAGCTACCAACCAATTGCCGATAGAGCGTAAGGTTATCAAGCATTGTACCATCCAGAGGTGTGAATCTCACATTAGGCTTTAAAGGAGTTGATTCGGTGCGACAGTCAGTGAGACTGACTCAAGTGATAAGATTTGAGGCATATTTAGCTTGAGACAAAAAAAAAAGTCATTAGCAGAATAAAGGACTTCAAGACCTAGTAAGTAACTAAAGGTCCAAGATCTTTCATCTCAAAATGCTGACTCAAAAACTATTTAAGCTTAGTAATTCCAGTAGTATCATCTCCAGTAATAATCATATCATCAACATAAAGAAGTAATAGAATTGTACCTCTATCAGTTTTACGAGTAAACAAAGTAGAATCATGAGCATTGAAGGAAAAGCCAAACTGACTAATAATGCTATGAAACTTGCCAAACCAGACCTGTGGTGCTTGATTGAGGCCATATAAAGCCTTTTGAAGATGATAAATGTTTATCCCTTAATAAGCTGCAAGTGCACGGATTGAACAAGTAATACAATGAAGAGTAGAGATCATTCCCAAGAGGATAAGGATACTTCCAAAGCTAAGTATCAACCAATAACTTAAGTAATTTTATTCAAGAACATAAAAAATAGGGAAACACAATAAATTGAAAATAAAGATAATGGATAGAGATTAGGGAATCCTTCTTCACCCCTTACTTCAACTGATAACATGCAACCTTTACAAATCAACATAAATGAACGTTTAGTTAGCTTGAGAATCTAATTTAGTTAAAAGCCTATGTCTAGGTCAATCAACTATGTTTCGTTTGCCTAACTTACTATGTTTCCATGAGAGCTAACACAAAATCCACTCATTAAGATCTATTCTCAAATACACGCTATGCATGGCTAAGAGGTATATTTCTATCCCATTAGCGAATTAATTTATCCAAGCCAATTGAATGAAATCGAACATGCATCAACCATATATATGATCTCAAATCCAAATTTTTACGTCAAGGTTCATCATATTTCAACAAATCACTTAAAAGTTAATCAAACAATTAAGAGTATTAAGAACCATATGATTGAACAAAACCAAACATCTATATCAACTCAAAGAAGTACAAAATTAACAATATTCATAAAAGGATCTAAAGTAATCCCTAATATAGCTGAGCTACTTAATGAACACGAAAATATACATCAAAAATCATGCTCAATATACAAGGGAGAGAAGGAAGAAGAGGGAAAAGAGAAAGAAGCTCATAGATGTGTCTTTTGATGCTTAAATCCTCCTCCATGAAGAAGATGACCTCCAACCTTAGCTCCCCTAACTTCCTCTCAGCCCCAAACGTGAAAACCAGTCGCAACTTCTCTAAACTTAACAGCCTTTCCTGACCAAAACTAATAAAATAATATTTATAGGCTTAGAAAACAGAGTCACGTCATGGCATTAACATGCCTATGCCACAGCGCGTATCAATTTAGGTCACCAACACCGCGGCGTACACTCCTTTGCGTCGCAGAATTCAAGCCTCAGGTCCTCTATATTGAAGTAGGGGATGCACCATGCCGTGGTATAAACATGTTTGCGCCGTGGCGTGAGATGCTGGAATGCACACTTGGCTTTCTCTTCCACCTTTTGTCCAAATCCTCCAAATTTTAGCTTATTTAGAGCCCTTTCTAAAATAGAAAAATCATCAAATCAATCACAATTGCAAATCCACTTAATCTCTTACAAAATACGCACAATTTGCTCAATACCACATAGGAATATATCAAAATTAGATTTTGACAAATATAAGCTTAAAACCTTTCATATATGCATCGTAAATAAGGACTAAACATTATTTATAGCACATATATGGGACACAAATAACTACATTCAATGGAGTTATCAACAAACCTTATTTGATGGACAAGTGTAACCAGGAAGTGGACACAAATAAAATTCCTCTTCCAAATCACCATTAAGAAAGGAATTCTTGACATCCATCAGATTTAGAGTCCATTTCTAAGTTGCTAAAATAGCAAGGAGAGTACGAACTGAAGTGATGTGAGCAACAGGTGCAAAGGTGATAATCACATATTTTATATATTAATAAACTCTTATTTTTAGTCATTTACACTCTACATGTACTTAATTGATTGAGTTTGGTTATGTTTTGTAAGTTTGAACTTAAATTGGACTTAATTGATTTTTTTAGCACGATTTACGTCTTACACTATTTCTGCATTTTGGCCATATCTTGCGCTTTAGATATCTACTAATTATGAATTTTATCTTATAGGAAATATAAGAGAGAGCTCTACAACTTTTATGAGAGCTCTAGGTGAAAATCAGACATCTAGTGAAACTAATTAGGCTTAGAAGTTAGAATACGAGTTTTGTGATTGGAACCTGAATAGTGTACAGTAATCAGAGCATAACTCGGGCTGTAAGATATGGATTGGGCTAAAATTTTGGTATCTATAATTTAGGACCCATATCTACAACTTTTATGAAGAAATAATACTCAAATCGAATTCCTTGGAGGTGATATTGGGCTTACAAGTCATAATAGAGGAGCCATCGCTAGGCTTGAGCGGCGTGCAGTAATCAGACCATATTATGAGTTGTAGGAATGATTTTGGGCTCAAACTAACGGCATTTGAAAGCTACGATCTAGGCCTACAACTTTTATGAAGACCTCTTGGTGAAAAAATGACGAATGCAATGACTTTAGAACTGAATGATTTCAGAGATAAAGAATCTTCATAATTTTCCACTCATCAAAAGTCATTTGGCATTTTTCACTCATTTTCCACTCATCCACTCACTCATGACTCAGCCCCCTTGTCATTTTGTATCCCTAATCCTCTATAAAAGGCACCATTGGCAAATCATTTAGGAGTCTTGGTCTTAGAGATCAAGATCATGCTATTGTATTGTTTGTTTATCTTGTTGTAGTTTTCTTTTATTCTAAATTGAAGTTATGTTCTTCTTCTTCTTCTTTTTCTTCTTCTTCTTCTTCTTCTTCTTCTTCCTCTATCATTATTTTTTCTTGTCTATGAGTAACTAAGTTTCATTTTACTTGGGTAAAAATATGAAGTTCTTGTTAATGAAATAACGTTATATTAATATCTCTTTTTTGTACTTAAATGATATATTTTCAAGTGGTCATTATACGTGTTGTATTTTATTTCCAATCAATTTATAAACCCTCCTTGTAAAGTGAAGATCTTGATTTGTTGTAGACAAGATATTGGCACAATGAATGCTTGAGCCCATTTATAAGTGGTGGTATTAATAAATGATTAAAGGAATCATAATATAATTACATATATAATTTTTAATGAACTTTGAATGTTTTATTTTTCGATTGGAACCTCCATTATGTGTAGATTCTAATTGAGTTATAAAAAGAATTAATATTGTCCTTAATTTATTTACCAAGAGTGGATCTCCTAACCCAAGTAAGTCTTTTTTATTTGTGACTAAGTTTTATCACTTTTATTATTGTGACAAAATATTTACTTTACGTCAAATAATTTTTCTTCATCAATTCCCTGTGGATCAACCTCGGGCTCCTGAGAATTTATTACTTGAAACAACCTGCACTTGGGTTTGCAACTTATAATCCGCATTAAGTTTTTGGCACAGTTGTCGGGGATTTTATTTGAAGAACAAATTTATTGTGTAAATATTTTGTATATATATATTTATTTTTTTTATTCCAATGGATCTTATATATATATATATATATATATTCTACTTTTTTAATTTTTTTTGTTTTGTATTTTGACTTATTAACTCTTTTCTACTCTCCTTTCTCCTCTGTAATCTTTAATTATTAATTAAATAATTTTTCTTCTTCTATTCTCTCTCACTGAAAAAATAAAAAAAAAAATTGACTTGCTGATTCTCTGATTTTTACTTTATGTTCTAATAATATCTCAATCTTGACTCTTCTCTTCTTCCTCCTTTGACTCTGGTGGGGCTCGCTCTCTCTAGTTTTCATATTTTAAATTTACTTTCTACATTTTATTTTTCGTAATTTACTTTCTACATTTTATTTTCTATACTTTACATTCTACACTTTATTTTCTCGTACTTTATTTTTTATATTTTACTTTTTGTATTTTATTTCTAACTTTCTAACCTACTAACTTATTAACCTTTTAATTTTCTTACTTACTAACTTACTAACTATCTAACTCTCTAACTTTCTAACTTTCTAACTTTCTAACTTTCTAATATTTTACTTTACTTGCTTCTAACATTTTAATTTATTTGCTTCTAATAGTTTAATTTACCTATTTCTAATATTTTAATTTACTTGTTACTAACTTTTTAATTTATCATCTTACTAACTTTTTAATTTATCACTTATTAACTTATTTAGTGGTTGGTTTATACCACACCCTTGTGAATATATATTTGGTGGTCAATTTATACCACACCTTTGTAATATTTATTTGGTGGTTGATTTATACCACATCCTTGTTAATATTTAATGACAAGTTTACCACTTACTTGTTAATATTTTTTTTAATAGAAGGTTGAGCTCTGTGTATATTTTTATTTTATTCTTCCTATTTCTTCTTCTCTTTTGTCATGCATAGTTAAATTTGTGTGTTTCTAGGGTGAAGACGTAACTTTATTTAATCGACATGTATTAAGATTGGAATTTTAATTAATTCCTTTTTTATCTAATTTGAGTGCTTATTATGATTCTTAATGCTTTTATGAATTGGCCACTCATAAATTGATCTAGTGAGGTGTATGTAGAATCAGAAGGTTTGCATATGACCTAGACCATAAATAATAAGTGTCATGATTTATAATCATCTAGGAATAGAGGTTATAGGTTATGTGGGATAATTGTTCTTTTTTCATAAGAATTCATAGAGTAAAGGTCATGCCTTAAGAGTTAAGGTTTAGAGCAAGGAATTGAGTTTTAATTAATTACTGGATTCTCCTCATCAATTGAATGATTAGAAATTAATTAGAATGAAGGTCCCAAAGCTACCCTATTATCTATGATAGATTATTGAATCAAGTGAAGTCAAATTCCTAGTATTTTAATTTCATGTGTTTACATCCTTAATGTGTTTTGCATTCAAGTGTTTTGTTCTCTCTTTTCCCTATTAATTTTGTGTGTTTTAGTGTTTCTTTTCCCTCTTAATCGTCAACTTTATTACTTTGACAATTCGGTGTACTTGTCGATTTTCTCAACAAGTTTTTGCAAACCTAGGTTGATACGGTGGATTTTGTTGCTTCAAGAATTCAACATCACAATAAAAGATAAGAAAGAAGTCAAAAATATTGTTGCAGATCATTTGTCCATACTTACAACAGGCTCACCTTTTGATATCACACCTATCAATAATTCTTTTCCTGGTGAATTTTATTTTCTGTCAATTCCGTGCCTTGGTTTGCTAATATTGTCAATTTTCTTGTAACACGCGGTGTCATTCTTTGGGGAATGGTTTCCGCAAACAGAGAAGATAAAATATTCTTCATTAAGAATGGACTGAGTAAAGAGTCATTAGATGATATCTTATTGACTCTTGAGACGCATTCTTATGGAGTTGTGCATCATGAACTTATTAATTTGTAGAATCTTTTCAGGGATGAGCAAGAGCACTATAGTCTTGGGAATCTGACTAAAAATGACCTTGTTTGCCAATTTATAAGAAAATTGGATGGGAAGCTTATCCTTGACTTATAGAAGGCGTTTAAGCCGTTACTAGACGTAAAATCAGAGGAAGATGTGAGCCACAATATATATATATATAATATATATATATATATATATATCTTGTATATCTTATAAAAAATATATATTAATCTTTAAAAAAAAAAAAGGGCGATCGAAAGAGTACCATGTTCTTAATTGAGTGTGGAGCCTCTACCAATGGCAGACTCATTGACTCGAGTGGACCTTTGCACGCCAGTATTTAAAAAAGGTCCATGTACCATACTCTGTAGAGAGCCGTACTCCACAACCCAATGTTCACCATCTAGGCACTGTGGAGTTAATGGATAGGAAGAAACGTCCCACTCTAGTTATTAGTGGGAAGTAACCCGCGGCTGCCAAAGCGTATGAGACATTTGAGCTTGATCCTCTCTTTTATTAGAAGGGGCTCTCAGTGCCTTGGGATGGGGGGTTCTGGATCTTAACATTGTGGGTTTCAGATTTTAGCATCTTTGTTGATGTTACGAACCCAAGTGTAAGCTCTCTAGGTTCCAAACCTAGGATGGAAACCCACGATGGTTTCTTTCTTCTCTTTTTCTTTTCTTCAAATAAATAGGAGTGAGTGTTTATTGCACTGGTAACATGTACCTGTACATAAAGGTATGTCAACATTTGTTATTATTATTTTATCTTTATATGATTTTATTGTATTTTAGTTTTAGACAGATGATCCTTTGGGCAGGGTCTTTCAGGGGTTTCTAGACTTTTTTACCCTGATGGTTTTCTTGCAGTCTAAAAAAAGTCTAAAAAAAATAAAAAAAAATCAATAATAAAAAATAATAATAATAAGTTTCATAATTTCAAACTTTTCTGACAACAGTCAACCTATCCATATAGGTGCTATCATTACTTTTTCTATTATCTTCCTTATTTAAACACTTCATTTTCTTCACTTTCCTGCAACTCATAATCATTCAAAGGGAGTATGAGTGTAGAAATGGAGGGAGCTTCTTCTTCTTCTGTTTATATACTTACCAGTATCTGTATATTTTGTGGGTCAAGTTATGGGAAGAGTTTAGAGTTTGTAAATGTAGCAATCGCTCTTGGTAGAACACTTGCTGCGAAGAACATTCATGTAGTATATAGGGGAGGTAACATGGGGTTAATGAGGGCTGTATCACTTGCTGCACATCTAAGAGGTGATCAAGTTTTTGATATCATTCCTAAACCTTTAACTCGAAAGAACATCACTGGAAAGACAATTGGGCAGGAACTTCAAGTATTATCTATGCATGGACAAATGAAGGCAATGCTTGAAAACTCTGATGCATTCATAGCCTTACCAAGTAGTTTTAGTACTTTGGAAGAAGTTTTTCAAATTGTCTCTTGGGTCCAACTGAACATCCACCATAAACCCATAGGTTTGTTGAATGTTAATAATTTCTTTGATCTTTTGTTATTTTTTCTTGACCATACTGTGGAACAGAAATTTATCACACCTTCGAAAAGATGACTCCTTATTTCTGCTTCCACTGTTGATGAGTTAATTGATAAATTAGAAGCTTTTGTTTATGAACCTGATCCAGTAACAGCTCAGATAGATTAGTTAGAAGGAAGCGGTGAGGGAAACAGTATGAAAAGCAAGCCAGATCAAACACTCCAACTATTTAAATAATTACAAGCTTTGGTTTTATTTATTATACTTTGTTTCTATTTAAATTTGTGTTAAGTTTCTCTTTTCAGTAATTACAACAATAGGTACTATCTTCTATCCTTTACCTATCTATGTTTTGACATTGAAGACAATGTTGTGATCTGGTTGGGAGAAGGATAGTTGTGTAAAAAAAACTTTAAAAAAATTTAGGAAGTGTGTGTATTAATATGTTTGTTGTGTTTATATATTTGTTAGTAACTTACTAAACCAGTTAAGAATGACAGAGTAAGGAGTAAATTTTACTCTTGAGACACATCTTAGTTAGGGTAGGCAACTAGTTTGTGTGGAAGTAGTAATTCAAATTCAAGAAAATTTATATGATTGAGTAAATTGTCTTCTTTCTTAAAAACCACATGCTTGGTTATGGATGTTGAATTTGTGAACTGAGAATGATAGAAATATACCTTGTGAGATTTTGAGCTTGTTGATGAATGGATTGAACATTTGTACCATTCTCTTCTTTCTTGTGTGAATTTCACTCATGGAATTGTTACTCTAGAACTTACTTTAATTCTTTTTTAGACTATATTTTCATATGCATACATAAATATGATTGAGGCATTTTTCTTGAAATAGCTACTTTAACCAAATAGCCAAGAATGACTGTTGCACCAATTGGCAGCCTTGCTCAACAGCATATTGTCTCAATATAATATCAAGCACTCTTATGGCTTCTTAGAAATTTTCTGATTCCTGCCAACGTAAGGCATTGGAAATGGCCTATTTCCCCTTGCTTAACCCCTTTGAGCTTATTTGACCATTCTTTATTTTGACTCATTATGTGCCTTAAATGAAAAATCATATTCTTACCCGACCTTAGGGAATAAAAGAATATTAGCTTTGTCATTGGATAAGTTCTTGAACAAGTGTGGGGGTGTGTGTGTAGAATGATTGAAAAAAAATTGTTTAAATGTATATATCATGTTCATCTTTCAAAAAAAAATAAAAAAATTTGTGTAAATAAGGGCCAACAAGGCAATAAAGGAAAGAAAAAAATATGTAAAGGAAATTTGTATTAGGTGGAGTTAGGATGAACTTTCATACTTGTTAATTGAACTCAGCTCTCATACTCTTTTATTCTCTTTGGTATTTAACTTATCATATCCATATTACCTTCTCCTTTACCTTGACCCCATTACAACCTTGAATAAAGTCCTCATGATTTTGTGTGTGTATGTGTTCTAAGTAGTGGAGAAGTAGAAGATAAGCAAGCTTATGGTAGTGCAATTTCTCATGGGTTGAATTGAGTGAAATACTTACATTTTAAACATTTGAGGGATTGAGAGTGAATCCTATGAAGATCTATTATTCTTGACTCATGCTTTTCAATTGAAATTTCCTTGTGTGTTGGTTTGAGATGTGAAGAAACGGTACCTCATAAATGTTTTGATCTCTTAAATGATTAGTTGCTCTTCATTTTTAAATATTATTAACAATTAAGTCCTTTAGAATTTTTAACTTTTGAGTTTGTGTTGTTTTTCTTTGTTCCCTAGTTTTAGTCTTATGTATTTTGTCCAAGAGTGCAAAAAAGTTAAGTATGAAAAAATTTGATAATAACATCTTTTATACATTAATAAACCCTTATTTTTAGTCATTTACACTTTCCATGTACTTAATTGATTGAGTTTGGTTATGTTTTTTAAGTTTGGACTCAAATTGGACTTAATTGATTTTTTCAGCATGATTTACGTCTTATACTATTTCTGTATTTTGGTTATATCTTGAGTTCTAGATGCCTACTAATTATACATTTTACCTTGTAGGAAAGATAAGAGAGAGATCTACAACTTTCATGAGAGCTCAAGGTGAAAATCGGACATCTAGTAGAACTAATTGGGCTTAGAAATCAGAATACGAGTTTTATGATTGGAACCTGAATAGTGTACAGTAATCAGAGCATAACTTGGGCTGTAAGATATGGATTGGGCTGAAATTTTGGTATCTGCAAAAGACTCATATCTACAACTTTCATGAAGAACACAAGACTCAAATCGGATTCCTTGGAGGTGATATTGGGCTTACCAATCAGAACAGAGGAGCTGTTACTGGGCCTAAGCAGTATGCAGTAATCAAACCATATCTTGAGTTGTATGAATTATTTTGGACTCAAACTAACGACATTTGAAAGCTACGATCCAGGCCTACAACTTTCATGAAGACCACTTGGTGAAAAAATGACGAATGCAATGACTTCAGAATTGAATAATGTTAGAGATAAAGAATCTCTATAATTTTTCACTCATCAAAAGTCATTTGGCATTTTTCACTCATTTTCCACTCATCCACTCACTCATGACTCAGTCCCCTTGTCATTTTGTATCCCTAATCCTCTATAAAAAGCACCATTAGCATATCATTTAGGAGTCTTTGTCTTAGAGACCAAGATCATGCTATTGTGTTGTTTGTTTATTTTGTTGTAGTTTTCTTTTGTTCTAAATTGAAGTTATATTCTTCTTCTTCTTCTTTTCTTCTCTCTTTCTTTCTTCTTGTCTATGAGTAACTAAGTTTTATTTTACTTGGGTAAAAAGGTGAAGCTCTTGTTAATGAAATAAGGTTAGATTAATCTCTTTCTTGTACTTAAATGATATATTTTCAAGTGGTCATTATATGTGTTGTATTTTGTTTCCGATCAATTTAGAAATCCTCCTTGTAAAGTGGAGATCTTGATTTATTATAGATAAGATATTGGCACAATGAATGCTTGAGCCCATTTATAAGTGGTGGTGTTAATAGATGATTAAAGGAATCATAATATAATTACGTATATAATTCTTAATGAACTTTGAATGTTTTATTTTCCAATTGGAACTTCCATTATGTGTGGATTCTAATTGAGTTATAAAAAGAATTAATCTTATCCTTAATTTATTTACCAAGAGTGGATCTCCTAACCCAAGTAAGTCTTTTTTTATTTGTGACCAAGTTTTATCACTTTTATTGTTGTGACAAAATATTTGCTTTATGTCAAAGAATTTTTCTTCATCAATTTCCTGTGGATCGACCTCAGATTCTCGAGAATTTATTACTTGAAACAACTTCCACTTAGGTTTGCAACTTATAATCCGCATCAAAAGGTCTCCTCATAATCAATGTCATATCCTTGAGTGAAACATTTGGCAACCAAACGAGCCTTATAGTGATCAATGGAGCCATCAAAACAAATCTTAATCTTGAACACCAATTTACATCCCACAAGTGCTTTACTAGAAGGAGAATCAACAAGGTCCCAAGTATTGCTATTCTCCAAAGCCTGTAACTCTGCTTGCATAGCATGCTGCCAATGAGGATTTGTAGAGGCTTCTTGATAGGACTAAGGTTCATGTAAGTGAAGCATGGTAGAAAAATAATGATAATCATGAAAATAGGTAGGCTGAATTCTTAACCTAGTTGGACACTCAAAAAGAAAAGTGGGTACAATGACAAGTGCAGGATATACGTCTGGAACAACGTCATCAAAAGTGGCTAAATCATCAGAAGTGACTGGAAGCTCACTAGAGGAACCTGCATCAGAATCACTAAGAAAGATATCAACAAAGGGGTTAGTGAAAAAAGGAATCAGAGTGGAAGGGATGGACTTGAATTGGGAGAGTGAAGAGAGCATGGTATCTTCCTAGAAGACGACATGACGGGAGATACAGAATTGAGAGATTGGATCCCAACAGCGATAGCCCTTATGTTCAGTGACATATCCAAGAAAGCAACAGAGATGTGGTCGGGATTCAAGTTTAGTGTACTCATGAGGTTGAAGGAGAACAAAACAAACACAGCCAAAAACTTTAAGAGAGTTGTAATTTGGAGAAGTATGGTGGAGACATTTAAAAAGACATACATTACCCATAACAAAGGAAGGAAGACAATTGATGATATAGACAATGGTGAGAGTGGCTTTATCCCAAGCACGTTCAAGACAAGAGGAGGAGATGAGCATAGCTCAGACAGAGTTAAGGATATGCAGTGTTTTCTTTCAGCACGACCATTTTTCCAAGAGGTGCTAGGATAAGAAAACTTAGAGAGTGTGCCCTGTTCAGCAAGAAAGGTGAGAAGTTTTGAATCACGATATTCGGAAGCATTATCACAACGAAAAACTTTAAATAATTTTGAGAATTAGGTTTTGATCACAGTAGTAAAGTTAATGCAAACTTGAGGAAGTTCTGAACGATTTTTCATTAAATATATCCAAGTAAAATGAGAAAAATCATCAATAAATATTACAAAAATATCGATTATCTCTCATAGTTGGTATGGGGGCAAGCCCCCAGATATCAGAATGCATAATGTCAAAAGGAGATTTAGAAATAGAGGTACTTTTACTAAAGGAAAGTGCATGTTCTTTAACAAAGTCCTTTGAGATAAGAAGGGACACAGCTTCTAACTTAAATCCAATTGACATCAAATGGAGTGACCCAACAGGTATATAAACAGCACTTGGAAGATTGAGGTAGGCAATGTGGACTCTAACACCCTCTCCACATATGCCTAGATTGAACAAGCAAGCCTGGAGGAATAGGCGACGGAGATGGGATCTTGACTCTGATACCAAGTTAGAATCAGAAACAGGGAGAGATAGACTGATAAGTTTGTGCATATTTCTGAAAAATTATATATATGAGGATTAGTTTTTATTTATACAAAAAGGTTGTTATACAGAATAGGAAAATAATAAAATACAATTATGTACAAAATTAATTACAATCTCAAATAATCAATTATAATATCAATTATGTGAACATTTACCACTTTGACTTATCTAACAATTAACTTCGAATTCTAGCTAAATTTTGTTAAAAAAAAAAATAGATGTATAGCATTACTACTTGAGATATTAGTTAGTGAAGTTGTTTTTAAAGGGGGCGTGCAAGCATGCGGTCATTCGACCTATTATATGCAAGCAATCATACAAATGTGCATGCACAACTATATTAGAGAACAAGGACCCAAACTAATCCGTTTCACCTTTCAAGTTTTAGTGCACGTCATTTCAATTAAGTCGCCAACTAAGATGATTTTAGATTCATTTTATTTTTGTTACCTTGTATTTCTTACTTTTTATATTTAATTAAGAGTCATGGCCTTATTTATAAAAAAAATAAAAAGATAAATAGGCCTAGTGATCGCCCACTTGATCATATGTATGTTTACTTGTCCCAGTTCGAGTTCAAATCCCACATACCAAAAAACAAGATAAAATAAAAATTTACCATGACTTCAGTTTCACTTGATCGAGTTTAGAACTAAGTTTGGGCTCAAATGATATTAGGCACCCTAGCCTGTCAACCATAAGATTGCTTTCTACTACATCATGTACTTTCAATAATTTGAGTCTTAGTAAGTAAAAAAAGTGAACTGTCCAAAACGTGTATAAAGCAAAAAAGAAAATAGTCACCTTGAACCTTTTTTTTATTGATCATATGCCACCTTAAGCTTAAACAAACTGGATGTTTTTATCCGGATTAGACTTAACCAACGTCCATACCTCATGGGATCTTACGTACCTAAACTCAATCCAATTATTAAAGCTTACGTAGTTTGAATGCTCAAAAGGTTTAGCACTTCCAAAAAGTTTGAATGCACTTGTTGTCCTCAGTGCAGATCCAATATCATAGTCGATTCCCATGCTTTTGCAGATATGACCAGATCCTCTGGACATCGTCATTAGGCATCAGCTATCATTATTTTGTCAATTTAAGCAACGGGAGACTGTTTCTTGGAGTCAATTTGGATCGCCCAGAGTATCTGTTGTTGATGGTGGAAATGTGGTGCTAGCTAGAACGAAATCAGTGAGGGAAATTACAGAGGAAGGTTTGAGGCTATTCTGGATAAGGTACGGCTATAGCTGCTGTGCTTGAAGCCACCATTGGAGCAGTCCGGTAGTGACTAGAATAGACCATTTGGCTGGCGACTGCTGCAAGTCCGACCACATGCCGTTGCTGTTGTGTCTACTCTGATTTGAAGAGGAAAAAGCTAAGTACAGTCATCTAGCAGATCTGTCATCAGTCCAAAATCTTGGCTTTTACATAGAAAGAGACAGAGAGACAGAGGTTCAATATCTTCCTCTATTTAACCAATCACAGCTTTCTCCATATTTTTATCAAAAGCCATGTTAATCAAGTAAAAGCATTTTATCTTACAAAAATTATCAGGCGAAAACAGAAGTTTAGCAGTATAATATGAAATTGGTATTACTTTCTATCAAGAATCAACTATCCCAAAAGCTTAAATTGTTAGCTAAAGTTTCGTGAATGCTTTTATATCTAACACACTTTCTCATGTAAGAGTCTTTTAGACTTGAAGCATGGACAATGCATAGACCCACTCTACTTTATGCTTAAATTCATTTTTTTTTTATTCAGAAGAATCAAGACGACAAAGATTGAATTCCTGACCACTTGGTCATAGATGCTCTAATAGCATGTCAATGACCAATTATTCCAAAAACTTAAAAAGTTAGGTCAAGCCTCATGAATAATTTTATATCTACCACTTTACTAGATCATTGATTGCCAATGGTTAATGAAACCACCCTTCCGCCTCTCGCATCCACCCCTCCCACGCTAAAAAAGGAATAAAGTATAAAAATAAGAGGCAGCTAGCTTGTTTAACTGGCAAGCATTATTAAACTACAACGGCGAACAAAAGATTGAGCCTGGACTAATTCATCACGTGCCTCCAACTGCACAAATAGTACTATACATAAAGAAAGGAGCATTATTTGTCAAAAGACAATTGAGGTTTTCAATTCATAGACTACAACTTATTACATTCCTAAACACCAGAAAACACATAAAAAATTCCCAACCAACACAGATAAACTAATAGCATGATCCTACAGTGAAAATATATTTTTATCAAGAATTCTTAAATTGTAATACTCCCTAAATCAACAGTCATTCAAATTAAAAAGAATATAACATCCTGTCGGTCAAGGAAACTCCTAATGTCTTCTTTGATCTTCTGTAAAAGTAGATCTTTTTCTCCTATGTCTTTGCTGTACTCTTTGGAAACTGACATATCTAGAATTTAAGCCCTCCATAAATTTAAGTCTTGAAAACGAACTTTCTACATCAGAATCTTGAACAGTATACCCCGGCATCCTGCCAACTTGTTGACAGATTTCTTCAACTGGATCAGGAACATTTCTATTTACAGTCTCCTGGTTTGCAGAAGAGGTTTCTGAAGTAGGTTCAGAATTGATCCCTCTGAAAGTACTTTTCCAAACATCATCACCCTCAGCAGAGTTAGGATTGGGTGACGCTGCCCTCTGGTCACCATTACCTTCCCCAGATACAAAAGGATTATCTTGAGTATATATCAAATCCTCCAGCATCCTCTCAATGACATCCACACCATAAACTTCAATTATGCTCAGTGTGCAATAAAATTATGAACTATAGTGGCTTTGAAGAGTCAACTTTAGGTATCTCACCCATTTTGGCTCCTGAAGAACAAACCTTTGAGCCTGCTTTACATTTGAGGCAGTAAAATTCCCAAGGAAGACCCAAATATCTGTTGGATAGACCAAACTGCCATGCAATTTGTTCTGGACTGGATTTTTTATCCCGGCCCACTAGGCCGTGACCCATGCCGGAAATGTCCAAGGCTCCAGAGAGGCCCATAGCGCCCAATGACTAACAGGCCCACCTTCTAGAAGGAGGTTAGGTCTGTAAATCCCACAATAAGTGAGGATAAAGGGATATTAAAATCCCCACATAATCTCCTAGATTCCTAATTATAAGGAAACTAAATCTCTACATGATTGCTCCCCAAGTAAGCAATCCCACACTATACTTAAGGGGTTTAGCCAATAAGGTATGCATCTAATCCCTCATACACTAGCCTCCTAGTGCAAACCCTAACTTGAGCGTCGGAGTGCCTTGTAGGGACACCAACCCTTCTCTAACGCTGCATTAGGAGGTGCCACCACCTTCAACTGCTCTAATTGAGACCAGGTACGCCACCTTTAATCTCGGTTCAAAACACAATTCAAAATCTTATAAACTGGAAGAATGGATTTATATTTCTATTGTAACTACTAAGGTTTCTTCCGAAAGTTCTATAGCGACAAATTTCTCCTCTGAAGAACATGGATTTCGAAGATATTTGTCTTAATCTCAGCTTAAGAGGCTAGAGGCACCTTTGGTTTCTTTGTTAGAAGCTAAAACTTTTGCCCCCTTTGATGCTGAAGCATAATTGTATTCTGCACCACCAGGTTCTACTCTATGTATTACACTTCCAAATGGACCAGTACCTGTCTTAATTTTAGAACTAATTGCCCTACTCTTTAATTCATCAATACCAAGAGGCACTTCCTAAGTGATCATATTTTTGTACATCACAACAGATTCAGATCTCTCAACTTCAAGTTCCTCTCTAGCAAGAGAAATGTAATTTTCTTTATCACCAGGTTCAACATAGGGTATGCTTTCTCCATTGGGAAGTGACTCACCAATAAAACCATCAGTATTGGCACCATTAGAGCAGAAAGCCTCAGAAGGAATGTAAGCATGTTCTTTAGTCAAAGATTCATCAGCAAAATTAGAGTTTTTACGCTGTCTGTGCTTATCTTCATTCCAATTTGATACACCAACTGGAAGCTCCCCAGATACATCTACATATGAAGATAATAAATTGACCAATAACTTGTTAAGAATTTGATTAGCACCTAACAGATAAAACAAAGGAATATAGTGGATCATAGACTTGCTTATTTCATCAATCAATGGAATTTAAGAAGCCCGTTGCTCTTTCAGGAGTAGCAGATCACCTGAACAAAAACAAAGTGGACATGTGCTAATAAATCCCTCTTTAAGTAATTTAAATAATAGTATAAATGTTAGTGAGTGTGTTTGGGAAGGGGGAGGAGACCAAATTACAACTAATAATTAATGATTCAGTCACGGAAAGTTAAAAGTGAGATGTGCCAATACCAGTAATCTTTCCACATTTCAACACCACTGCATAATCCAAGCTTTGAGCAACACAGATTTATATTACTAAAATTCCACACCAACTAATAAATCATCATCTGGCATGTCCCCAGCCTTCTTCATTTTTGTATGTAGATCAAGAAGTAAATACCCTAGCAGCTCAGATTGAGAATGTGATTTATCACCAACTACAAATACTTGCACTGTATTGCCAACTTCAATCCAACTACAACCTGGCTGCTTCTTTAACCCCTTGTCCTTCATTTTCATCCTAACATTGGCAGCTTCTTTCCAGCTCCCTACTGAAGCATACATATTTGAAAGTAATAAATAAGTGCCCACATTCTCTGGTTCAATTTTCAAAATTTTCTTAGCTACAAGCTTCCCAATATCTGCATTCCCATGCACAATACATCCAGCAAGAAGCGCTCCCCAAACAGACAATGATGCCTCTCCCCCAAGTCCCTCAATGATATTGAAAGCCTCTTTCAGCCTTCCTGCCCGACCACAAAGATCAATCAAACATGCATAGTGGTCTTCTCTAACTTGTATAGATTTGTTTTTCAGAAGCTCATCAAAGTATTTAAGCCCCTCCTCAACAAAACCAGCATGACTGCAAGCAGTGAGAAGTCCAACAAAGGTGACATCATTAGCTTGAAAACCTAATTCTAGCATTTCATTAAAGAGATTAATTGCCTCCTTGCCATATCCATGGTGCGCATAGGCAGCAATCATACCATTCCAAGATATCAAATCCCTTTGGCTTAATAACCCATCATCAAACATTTTCCTAGCAATATGCAACTCTCCACATTTTGAGTACATATTTATCAGTGCTGATACCACATATGTGCTATCCTGAAAAACTGTTTTACTTATTAATTGATGAATTTGCTGTCCCTCAGTAAGACCAGCTAAGTCACTACAAGCACCTAACACCGTCACGAAGGTTCCGGTGTTGGGTTTTAACCCATCATGAGCTTTCATTTTGTTAAACATTTTCAATGCTTCTTCACTTAGCCCATGTTGCACATACCCCGTCATCATTGCAGTCCAAGTAATGACATTCTTTTGTAGCATTTCATCAAATAACTTCTCTGCCCTATTCAAGTTCCCATTCTGAATGAAACCTGTGATCATTGTATTCCATGAAGGCATGTCCCTCTCCGGCATTCTCTGAAACAACTCCAGAGCCTCATCCAATCTCCTATTTTGCGCATAACCTGTGATCATTGCATTCCATGAAACCACATTTCGGACAGGCATCCTATCAAAAAGTGCCCGAGCATCATCAATTCTTCCATTTTTAGACAAACCAGCAACCATGGTAGTCCAAGAAACCACATCCCTTTCCTGCATCTGATTAAACAGCATTTGTGCATCCTCAATCCTCCCACACTGCGCCAACGCCGTTATGATTGTATTCCATGAAACCACATTCCTCTCTGGCATCCTCCTAAACAAATCCAAAGCCAACTGGGTTTGGCCATTTCGCGCATACCCATCAATCATTGTGTTCCAAGACACAATATTCCTTAGTGGCATCTCATAAAACAACCTCTCAGCTTCCTTAATTTGATTGAACTTGATATACCCACTGACCATAGCTGTCCATATGACCACATTTTTCTTGGCATCCACTCTATCAAACAGCTTCCTAGCTTCCTTAATCATGCCACACTTGATATACCCACTAATCATTGTAGTCCACAAACCAATGTCCCGTTCAGCCATTTCATCAAACAGCTTGCGTGCATCATCAATTTTCCCTTCCTTGCAAAGCCTTGAGATGGAAGAATTGCAGCGTTTCATTTCCAAATGAAGACTAATCGTGGATGTTAACCTAATTGTAAGATTGCTTAGCAATGATTGGAAGCCATTTATGATGCTTGGGTGTGTGTTGAGCTTGTGAACATGCTTCAAAGTGAATGATGAGAAATCATATAGCTTCTTCATCTTTCAATGGTAATTGATACCTATTCTAGGAATCAGACAGTGCATAATCAATGGGTTAAGGAATTGATTTGTTGGTCCTAAGGGCTGTGATGTGAATTTGGTTAAATCCTCGTACTCTAGCAGCAAGTCAGAGACAGTCCACACCGTATTGTAATTTGTAACAGTAACATGGGATCTTTCCTGGGTTGGATCTTTGTGGAAACAATGTGTAG
This sequence comes from Ormosia semicastrata, assembly GCA_029884595.1. Classification (NCBI taxonomy): domain Eukaryota; kingdom Viridiplantae; phylum Streptophyta; class Magnoliopsida; order Fabales; family Fabaceae; genus Ormosia; species Ormosia semicastrata. The sequence goes on from JAQQTO010000062.1 coordinate 3,253,620, forward strand.
AAAAAAACAGATTTTTATTAAAAAATAATATTATTTGCATAAATAAATAATAAAAAAATGATATTAAAAAATTAGTTTTAAACTAATTTGTCCACTTGTGTGTTTTGAAAAATTAGAAAAAATAGATTATCTTTGATAATTGATTATTTTTATAATTAATTATAATTGAATTATTTTTATATTTAGATGTATTTATTTCAGAAAGCGATTTAAGTTAATATGATTTTTTTAGATAATATAAAAAAATTTTTATATATTAAATTACTAAAATAGTATAAAATAATTAAAAAATTATTTGATTGAGAACAAAATAATATTTACATATCAAAGTGTAAAAAATAATTTATAAGTTAAAATTATAAGTTTCAATCTTTAATTTATGATTATTAATTTTAAAAAAATTTATTTTGTATTAAATTTTGTATAAAAATTTATTTTTAAAATAATTTTTTATCCAAACATAATAATTATTTTACAAAATAATTTAATCTTTTAAAAATAACTGAATGGAAAATAATTTAACTTTCCCAAACAAACTCTACTTAACTAAAGGAAAATGCGTACGAAAAAAAAAGTTATATGAATTCACCTGTCATATTTATATTGAAAAATATCTTTTATATCCTCTCACTCATGTATGGTCACTCATGCCTATCATAATTGGTCAGTTACTTATTCGTAACTTTTCGTATGAAAAAAGTTAAAAACTCTTATCGGTTAGCATCACTATTAACAAAAACATAGTTACTTGAAATATGATATGGGAATGGGTATGTATACGTAGTAAATCACTTCTTATAAGCACATTCATTCTCTTATATAATAAACCACACCATGACATTGACAGTGAGTTAAGCAATTTAAGTACACTTACATTCTTGTTAACTCTAGGGAGGGCTCCAACTTGATTTGAGTTCAATATCTTTTCTTTAACGTTGTGTTTCATACAGCATTTAAATTAATTTGCCATTAACATAAAGTGTGTCATGTTGTATGGACTATAGTAACAAAAGTATTCAATTATTAATTTACATCACTTTCATACAAGTTAATAAAAAAACCCAATGATAGCATACGAATGCAAAACTGCATTGTTATTCACATCCAAATGTACTAGAGGAATGTTGATAGCTTGACGAAGTTATTATTGGATTGCTGCAAGGCTTAAGTTCAATAGTGTTCTTGCCTGCATCTGTTCCTATAGTTGGTGCGGTGGTTTTGATTTCAGAGCATGACTAGAGATCCAGGCTGATTCTGCATGCCCTCTGGTGTCTAGATCTCCATTTTTTTAAGAATTTGGTTGCATGATAGCACCCATGTATGTCTCGCTTAAGCCTGTATTTTCCTGCTTGCATTATCTGAAAGAATTGTTTATTTCTCTTTGGCATTGATTTTACGTTCTTATTTATTTTAATATATTTTCTTGCTTAGTTTTTTCTATATGGACGAAATCAACCTTCTAATCTAGAACGGGCCAATAAATCTTAAAGTTTTCTTATTATATGGTACATACAACATCTCATTTCTTCAACCAATCGGCAACTTGTTCTGCTTTGCATTTTCCCCATCTTCCCCACCCTTGTGGCACCATTATGTTAGAATTTTTTATCCATTAGTATAAATTATATTATAATTTTATAAAATTTAGATTAATTACATGTCGTAATTATTAGAGCTTTTTTTAGTCCAAATTATGATTAGTATTATTATTGGACCATTGTTATTAAAGCACTGCTTATATGTGAATTTTGTTTATGGATCTTGTATATGAATTTGTCATAGTGGGTAGATTTAACTTATTTTAGTTATCTTATATATACAGGGAGAGATCCATATTCTTAACTATTCTAGTGCGTACAATTGTCTCATAGATACTGACGTGTGAACAACTATTATGTGATATGAATAATATCTCTCCCTCATCAATTTTGTTTTAAGGGTTTCAACAATGACTTTCTCATTGACACATTTTCAAGATAATCTTAAAATTCTTTATATATTTTGATATGTCATAAATTTTGGGATTAATAGATCTGAAAAATTTTAACAATTGGTATCAGAGAGGTTTTAATCCTAATTATGACTATTAATTTTTATTTTACCTAAAAAATAAAAAAAAATTATATGAGATTTAAAATTGAAGAAACCCGAAATCCTAATGTATGTGATGTTCAATTCATTTTTTTATGATTAATTTTGAAAATTGGGTGAGTGCTTTTGTAAATCAGGTTATCTTGAGTCTAAAATATGTATATTGCATTATAATATTATGAATTTACAAATAATTTTACTCAAACCCGTAGAACCCTAAAATGTTTAAATTTTATGATTTGTTTTTTTTTATGATCAATTCGAGAAACTGATTTAGGGTTATTGAAGATCTCTAAATTTTATTTTCATAGACATAAAAATCGTGTCCAATGATTGAGAAATCATTGAGAATTTCTCATTTTTTATGCCACAGACAAGGCCACGTTTTGATCCAAAAATCCCAATTTTTTGTTGTTTCTTTGAAGAAATTAACTTTGGGGAATTATAGATCTCGTTTTTCTGCTTCAAATGAGCTATGAATTGCATAAAATGACTGAGAATTGAGAAAGAAATTGTGCGACACCTGTTTAATAGAGAAACGGGTGAGGAAGACAAGTCTTCCTTCCATGCCTAGTCATGCCCCAAGCGCATTTGGGCGCGTGAGCCCTGTAGAAACATGGCTTTTCAATTCTATTTTTTGGGTTGTGCTCCACACAGCCTTTTCTATTTTTTGGTGAATTTAATTTATTTTTTCTTGTTTATTTATTATTTATTCCAAAAATTTTAGATATGAAAATTGTCAAAAATATATAATACTCTCTTCTTTTGCCTCTGAAAATTTTTGTGTATTATTGTAATGTTTCTGGGCATGATATATATTATGCACTCTCAGAGTTGATGTTATTTGGTCACTGAAATAATTTTTGGTATTATTTTGTGCATAAATTAATATATAATGTTTTGAAAATTATTTATTTTATTGTTATTTATGCAATTTGATTCTAAAAGTTGCTGTTTAAAGTATTGTGGTACTATTTTGGAGCACTTTGCATGATTGTGAGCTTGCCTTCGTGGGACCAATTGTGGCGAGGTACTATTTTATTGATAAAATATTATTATTTTGTGGCATTGGGATTGATGAGTGTACAAAAGCGCTCTCTAAATACCCTATTATTAGACTAAAATGCTAAAATGTGATTAGAAATACTTGAAAGAGAAAGAATAGTTCTGAATATTATTTCTTGATAACTGTAACACCCTCCTTTGGGTGTCACATTTTCGACCGACTCCTTTAAATCCATTTACCCAAGTTATAAAATATTTGATGTTATAAAGTATAAGTCCCTAAATGTAGGTTTCTTTTTTGTGGATAATATATATATATATATATGACATATTAAAGTACGAGTTCCAAATTCCTTTTTACAGAAGCGTAAACTTTGAAGTAAGGTGATAGTACAAGATACAGCTACTTCATATTACACACCAAAAGATTATATACATACCAGTGGTATGGATTATAATCCACCCAAAATATACAAGTTAAATATACAAGTTTATAGCCAAAAGACATATAGTGCCCATTGACTCCAAAATATACACTGGCCCAAGTCTAGACCTTTAGGGAGCAGGACTTTCCCCTGAATCCTCCATAGGATCCTCCTCAGGGTCCTCTTCCTCCTCAGACCCTAAGTCAGCAAAGTTCCTCAATTGAGGCAACAACCCACGAGCTGGTGTCCTAGCCGAGGACACCACAGGGTCTGGATCCTCCCTAGGGGTGTAATGTAAGTCACCCCACAGCTCCCTAATCGGCATGAAGAACTCTAGATATATAGCAATAGTAAAAGAAAAGAAAGGAACATTATTACGGGTTCTACGGACGGTTAAAGTTACATCCCCTACATATCTAATGCGTTTGTTATCCCAATCAACGTGCCAGGCACTCGCACCATCATGAAACTAAATTCGAACATAACAAAAAAGATCTCTTCTAGCAGTCATCCCAAAATATAATAGCAGACAGCAACCCTTCCTCTTAATCTTTATCCACAGGAGTACATAAAACAGAAACAGGCAAAACAATAACACAAAGAGGTAAGACTCTCTACATCATTCCCAACATAGCAGCAAAAGACAACAAACAACAGTAATATCATAGAGTACAATCATAGCAATTTATAGTTAATTAAGTTTTCCAACAGATATTCCAACAGTACATATCACATGTAAATCTGCAGTATCATAACAGACAATTTCGCCATGTAGATTCATCATAATGAAATGCTAAATGGTATGTGTATGCACAATGGACAAACACCTACTCCATGGAGCTAAAGTCAACATTGGAGAGAATGATCGGGAGAACCACTGTCTGTATATCGTTAGCCTCAACATGTGCTTTTCAATATAATCAATACGCGTAAAATGGCTATACAAGACACTCTCATTCGGATCGTGAATAGGATAGTGTCTGGTCGAGATCGTCGGTGCGTTACACAGTCACCACGGCCCAGTGGAGCTACCAACTGTCCACTTATGGGATACCTATATCCCGACGCCTTCAAGTTCAACAAGTGAACTACACTACACAATTTGCACTCGCACGAAAGTGTAATTCATCTCCTAGATATTCCGCCTAACAACAAGTCATTCTGACTTTTACAATGTATGATCATGTGACAATGAACTTAGGCATTCCGCTTTAACAACAAGTCATTCCGACTATTACCATGTATGATCATATAACAATGGACATAGGCATTCCGCCATATCAACAAGTCATTCCGACTTTCATAATGTACAATTATATGCCAATGAACATTTATTTCATCACAAGAACCATAACAGGATTCAGTCCATTAGCTCAACCGTATAATATCATGTCCAAATCTTAAGGCATTTCAAATACAAGATTCTCAGGAATCATCCTTCATGAAGGTAAAAAGAAATTATAAGGTATTGATTTTTACATTTCACTTCTCTTTTCTCATAAGTCCTAATGGCACTCTACTTGATTATGAACTCTCTTCCTCACCTATTTTTTTCTCTCTCAAGGCTGAACTTCTCTCCAATAAAGTGTTTAAATTTATCTTACCACTCACTCACCATTACCAATCCTCAATTTACTTTTTTCTTCTTCTTAATACTTAGGTTCAATTCAACATAACATTTTTTTATCTTAGACATCCCATTTTGACCTCATGGCTGTGAGCTTCTTAGAACACTAGGGCTTCAAATTTTTCAACTTGTACAAATAATCTCAAGCAAATAAATTATATCAACCATCACAAATCTCACCAAGGTCACATATAACACTAAATCACAAAAATCACATAAGGAAAGATTCACACAAAACACCAAAGATCAATACAATAAAGTGAAAAATCCTCACATGGATCCCTCACTTCCCACACAAAGATTTCATCCCTCACCACCATGAATGAGTGATGAGAAAAATCTTCCTCTTACCTTTGGAGATGTCCACCCACTTGTGTAGAACTTTTTAAAGCACTACTTCCTCCTTCAAGAACCCCCTTGAAACCGAAAATGACATAGCAAAAGTCATCATTTTTGGACTTGGAAAAGAGTAGCCAAGAACATACATCAAAGTTTTAGAAGGAAGAAGAGAAGAATTATGAAAAATGAGAGAACTTTTAACTTAGAAAATCATAACCCTAACTTGAGAGATTCTAGGAAAAGTGATGAACAACAAATATCTTCACTCTTGATGATCTTAGAATGAAGTATGGATTCAAGAAGTATAGTTGCTAAAAAATTTTGAATGTGAAATGGTGGTGCAAGGGTGATGGTCGTCTTGTGATAGGAGAGAAAATGGAAAAAGATGAAGAGAAAAGTGAGAGAAAACGTTTTTGGGTGAGGAGAGAGAAGTTGATAGGAAAGTTTGATAGTGAAAAGTGATTGAAAACTTGTCCAATCTTCTCCTCATTCTCTCTTTGGCCATGTGCCCTCCTAGGGAAAGGGGAAATGAAGCTTCTCTCGGAAGCTTCTCTAAAGCTTGCTTGAGAAGCTTTTTACGCTTCCCAAAAAGGTCAATCAATGATGTGATGTGATGATATCACTTAGATTGTGTCATAAAAATGACTAAATAAAAATAATCTATTAGATTTCTACTACAAACTATTATCCAATGGACAAAAGTCACTGTCAATAAATTCGATATCTATTATCCAATGGTTAATAGAGTGTACCTAAATTTTATCTGTCAGATAAAATCTCAAAAAATAAAAATTTCGTAAACTGTGTCCGACTTCGGGTTTAGTAAGATCTCTCGATCCCGCTTAATGTGCACGTAAATTGAGAAATATAATAAAATAATTAAACAATTCAAATAATTCTAAACAAATTCACAAAAATAACAAATATTATAAAATGAATAAATATCATGAAATAAAAAATTTTCAGAGTGTTACAATAACATTTGTACAGGTATGATCTACATTATATAGGCTTATGAAAATAATGATTTGCCTAAAATAGAACTAAATTACAGGAAATAAATATGTCATAATATAAGAATCAAATCTACCCTAATAACAGAAATAAGGGAATAAATCTGTACAATAAAAAAAATAAATCTGTACAATAAAGTCTAACACTCTCCCTCAAGCTGGTGAATGGATATCTATCATTTCCAACTTGCCAATAAGATCTTGAAAGTGTTCTGTGGGCAGTCCCTTTATTAATACATTTGTCAACTGATATCTCGAAGGAATGTATGCCGTGGCTATAAGTCCACTATCTAATTTCTCCTTGATAAAGTACTGGTCTATCTCAATGTGCTTTGTCATGTTATGTTGAACTGGATTATGTGCAATGCTAATGGCTGATTTGTTGTCACAAAATAGCTTCATAGGTGTTTCATACTTTATTCTCAGGTCATCTAGTATGATCTTCATCCATAGCAACTCACAAACTCCTTGTGCTATAACTCAAAACTTAGCTTCTGCACTTAACTGTGCCACTACGTTCTGTTTCTTACTTCTCCATGTTACTAGATTTCCACTTAGAAACATACAATAACCTGATGCTGACCTCTTGTTGATAACTGAACCTGCATAGTCAGCATCCGTGTACACTTTCATGGATAGATTTCCCTTTTTTTTAAATAGTAGTCCTCTTCTAGGCGTGGTTTTAAGATACTGTAGAATTCGATCCACGGCCTGCATGTGTCTCGCCCTCGAATCATGCATGAATTGGCTAACAATACTGACAGCATATGCTAGATCAGGTCTAGTATATGCCAAGTATATTAGTTTCCCAACTAGCCTCTGATATTGAGATCTATCTACCTTGGGACTCTCTTCATCATTTCTCATTTTGTGATTCTGCTAAATTGGTACACTAGTTAGTTTACACCCCAGTTTTTCGATCTCTTTAAGAAGATCTAGGACATATTTCTTTTGAGAAAAGAAGATACCTTGCTTGGAGTAGGCAACTTCAATCTCAAGGAAGTACTTTAGTCTTCCAAGATCTTTCATTAAGAACTTAGCAGCTAATTTCTCCTTTAGGAGTTACTTCTCAACTAAGTCATCACCTAATATAATGATGTCATCAACATACACAAGTAAAATTATGAGTTTACCTTCTTGTGAATGTTTAAAAAGGAGGGTATGATCACCTTGAATTTGTCTGTAACCCAAGGACACCACTGTTTTTATGAATCTTCCAAACCAATCACAGGGAGAATGCTTCAACCCGTATAATGCCTTCTTTAACCTGCACACCTTGTTCCTTCCATTAATGGAATCATATCTAGGGAGAATTTTCATATAAACTTCCTCCTCTACGTCTCCATGGAGAGAAGGCATTTTTAACATCAAACTGGTGTAATTCCCACCCAAAATGGGTAGCAAAGGAGAGTATGATCCTTATAGTATTCATCTTGGCTACTGGCGCAAATGTCTCCTCATAGTCAATTCCATAAGTCTGAGTGTATCCTTTTGCCACCAACATTGCTTTATACCGTCAAACAAATATTTCAAAGTATATATCCATCTGCACCCAACTGACCTTTTGTCATTGGCCTTTCAATAATCTCCTATGTTCCATTCCTTTCCAATGCACTCATCTCCTTATTCATGGTTTGAATCCAATTCTTATTCTTCAATGCTTCTTGTACTGATGTTGAAATTTTGATAGAATTTATGGCTGAAATGAATCTCTAGTGCTGTAGGGAAAGATGTTTAGAAGTGACAAATTGAGATTGGGACAATACCTTTTTCCTTTCCTCAATGCAATGGGTAAGTCATCTATGTCAGGTTCACAATTATTCAAAAACATGTTATCAAGTTTAGAAATAGTATTATCTGGGTCAGGTTCAAAAACAAGAAGATCAAAGATAGAAAAATTTGTATCTTTAGTACTTACCATTGGTTCGGACGCCTGAAGTTGCTGTTGGGCTAGTTCAGGTTTCCCTCTCCTTTGATACACCAATTTTGGTGTGCTAACCTTGGCCTTGACGTTAGCTAGTTCAGGTGGGGTGTCAGAAGATGCTAATTCATGTGTAGAGTTAGATGGTAAAAGAAGGAATGACCCAAGTGAGAAGAACTCAATCTCAACTTCCTTAGTGTTCTCCCCCTGAAGTTGAGGACGAGTAAAGAAAGACTTATTTTCGTCGAAAGTGACATCCATGGATACAAAAAAATGATGACTTGAAGGATGATAGCATTTGTACCCCTTCTTGTCAGGAGTATAACCCAAAAAAAAAATACATTTGATAGCACGGGGATCAAGTTTGCTACGATGTTGGTGATGTACATGAATAAAAGCCACACAACCAAAGACACGGGACTGTAGACTCTGCATAATTAGAATAGATGAAAAGTAAGAGGTCATGAGTTGGACAGAACTTACATTACCCAAGACACGAGGTGGTAACCAATTGATTGAATATGTAACAATTAAAATAGCTTCCCCCTAGTATGAGCCAGGAATAGACATTTGGAATAGTAAAGCACTGGTGATTTCAAGTAAATGACAATTTTTTTCTTTTTGCAACACTATTTTGCTAAGGAGTATCAACACACATAAGTTCCTGCACAATATCATGTTCTTTAATAAATGTAGAGAAATTTTGGTTGACATACTCCTTACCATTATCAGAACGCAAACGTTCAATGGACTTTTCAAATTGGGTTTGAACCATACGGTAAAACTGAACAAACAACTGAAATTCATCTAATTTGTCTTTTGTTAAAAAGAGTCAAGTTACTCGAGCACAATCATCAATGAAAGAAACAAATCATTTAGTGCCAAAAATGTTAGAAATAGATGCAAGACCCCAAACATCAGAATGGATAAGCCTAAAAGGTTCAACACTTCTATTAGAAGTAGGTGAAAAGATGACACGATGGTATTTGGAAAACTCACAAACATCACAATGAAAAGACTCATTAGATTCTTTTAAGAATAAAGATGAAAACATAGACTTAAGCAAAGAAAAAGGTGGATGTCTCATACGCTTGTGCTGTAGCCAAATTTGAGAAGTAAGAGACTCAGAATTGGACTGATGACAAGACGATAACAACTTTTGATCAGGACCACCATGAACTAGCATATTAAGGAAATAATACAACCCTCCCTGTTCCTTAGCAACTCCAATCGTCCTCTCCGTGACAAGATCCTAAAAGACACAATGAGAATGAAAAAAAGGTTATAGCACAATTATTGTCTTTAGTAAGCTTATGAATAGAAATAAGATTATGGGTAAGTTTGGGAACATGGAGCACATTGTATAAGTATAAAAAGGGCTGAAATTTAATAGTACCAGAACTCGCAACTGAGGTGTGAGAACCATCAGCTATGGTTATATGATGCTTACTAGAATAGGGTTGATAAGATAATAGAGGTGGTGAATAAAAGGTCATATGGTCAGTCGCACTAAAGTCCATAGTCCATAAATTCTCAGTATTAGAAGCATTAAAAGATGAAAAATAAAAAATCTTACCAGTCTAGTCTTCTGACGTACACATGATTCCAACCTGTTTCTTGTTCCTCTTTTTTTTGTTTCTTTTTTTTCTCGTTCCTCTCTTTTTTTTGAACTTGAACTTGAGAAACTTGTCTGATTCTGAAACAGAAGAAACAAACGAAAAGAAACAAAAGGAACGAAATATACAGAAACTAAAAAAGGGGGAAAATAAGACGACAACACACCAGTGTGGGATGGCGGTAGAGTGGGAAGGACGATGGTGCTACATGTTTGTAACGGTGGTGCGACAGCACTGCTACTGGTCAGTGATGGTGGCGTGACGGCGTTGCAGGTTTGTAATGATGGCGCAACGACACTGTTGTGGATATGTGACGGTGGCGCGACGACTCTGCTATAGATCTGTGATGGTAGTGCAACGAAGTTTCTCGGTGAGGATGGTGTTGTGATGGGTGGGTGTGGTGCTCGGAGTGGTCTACTTGGTGAGGACAATCTGATCTGGTTTGGTCCGGATCTGAGTAAAGACAGCAATAAAAACTGCTAGAACCCCAACAATGAAGGCTAAAAAACAGTAATGAAAGCTGTTAGAATCCCAACAATAAAGGCCGGTTCTAAACCCAACAATGAAGGCTAATTCGATCAGCAATGAAGGTTGATAATAGCGAAAATAACAAAGGCTCCCAGATCGGGAACTCTGATACTAACTTGAAAGAGAAAGAATATTTCTGAATAGTATTTCTTGATAACAATTATACAGATATGATCTACATTATATAGGCTTATGATAATAATAACTTACCTAAAATAAAGTTAAATTACAAAAAATAAATATGTTATAATATAAGAATTAAATCTACCCTAATAATAGAAATAAAAAAATAAATTTGTATAATAAAAAATAAATTTGTACAATAAAATTTAATAGAAATCATTAGAATTAATATGTATTTTTAAATTAAATTTTTATTTATTTTAAAATATTCTTAAATAATAATTTATATATATATAAACTTGATACTTTTTCTATTCTTGTATTTATTTTAATCAATTTATTCTTACTATTTAGTGATGTTATTTTATAGATTATTATGTGCAAAGAATGAACCGCTGAGCCCACAAATTAGAAGCCCAAAACAAATATGGCCCAATCAAATTGAAAAAGAGAAAAATAACCTAGGCTAATTAATGCAATGAGGAGGTGAAGAGTGTTTATAATATGGAGTTTTTGAGCTCGTTGCAGGAAGCAAGCGTCGTGCACGGTACAATAAAAAGAAAAGAAATGGGCTGCACCGCACGGGTGGAAAAGAAACGTATTGGAAAGGCTGCGCACTATGTGGGAGAAAAAAAACAAGAGAAGAAAAGGAGCAGAACACGTTACCCGAGGAAAGAGAAGAAGTTGTAGCACGTTGCTCGAGGAAAGAAAACAAAGAACGTGACGGTAGGATGATTAGAATTTTATACGCTGGATAATTTTAGTAAAATAATTTTATTATATTTTATTAAATTTTTTATATTAAGGGGATAGTAAAATTTTAATTATTTTGATATTATTATGTTGAATTATTTTTATTTAATTTTAAGATTTAATTTTTATTAATTTTACTTTTATATCAAATTATATTAATAAATTTTTAGATGAATTTAATCATATTTTTTTTATGTTTTACCATTTATTTATGTTTTTTGAGTGTTAATGGTAATTGTTGGATATCAATTATGATTTTTTTTAAGAATATATTTGATGATTTGATAATTTATTATTAATTAAAAAAATTTTATCATATACTTGATTATTATTTTAGTACTTTATTGGTAGATCTTTCATGATCACATGCTTGCTGCTAGACTTGTAAATAGTCATAGAGGCACTATAATACTTGTTTAACATGTCCGCTGAATTTTGTGACGATTTGAATTAATTTAGGCATTTTGCCGTAATATAGAACATGTAAAATGATTATTTTAATTCAAAAAAATAGCATAAATTGCTAGTCAAGGGAAATAAATATGAAAAATTTATTTTTATGTCACAAATGTGTGAAAGATAATATAGTTAAATTTTGAAGACAAACGAAGTCAATTCAGTATTTTTATGGACACTATAAGAGTGTTTTAATATCGGATTATAGGGTAGCAGATATGGAAAAGTATGAAAATGGTGAAATAAGAATTATGATTAATCTTAGGATTTATTTTCATGTTTTGGGAGGTTAGGAAACTTGATTTAGTAAAATCAAAATGTTCATAATAGATACGAAGTTTTGGTAAAAAGATCAAAGTGCCCCTAATTCATGTCTTTAGAAGTTAGATTAACTCACTTTTCTCTCCTCCCTTTTCACATGGGTGTTGCGTCTAGAACTGAGAGGAACAAAAAACAAGGGAAACATAAACGACGAGGAGGAAGAGAAGAAAAATAGAATGTTACCAAGTGGCCTCAATACTCAAGAGGGGAGGTGAATTGAGTAAGTAAAACAAGTTCACAAATCTTTCGCAAATCGTTTGATAACCAATTTTCGTTGAGGCTATTGAATGATTAGAGATAATTGGATAGATGAGATAAACACTTTTACTTATAAATGTGATAGCCAAAGGAGACAATATTCAAGCAATTCAATAAAACAGTGCACAAAATAAAGAGAAGGGTTTAGAGAAAACAAATACAATGGTTTATCCTAATTCGATCACCAATCCACTTGTGATCTACGTCTAGTCCCTAAGCAACAACTTGAGATTTTCCACTATATCTTCAAGCTTCAATGGGTGCTTGACAACCACTACAACCTTGAGCACTCAACACTTTGGGATACCTCACCCTTATGCTTGAGCCTCTATTTTCCAAGGGATACCTCACCCTTTTACGGTTTGGAGGGATGCCTCACCCTCTCTAGAGATTATACAAAGATTGAATAGGTAAAAACTCTCTTCAAAGAGCAGATAATACAACTGGAAATTCAATGGGTATATGATTCACAGTTTACGCTCAGAAACAGAGTATTAACGGAGGAAAAGATGAAAACTCGTTTTTAATGCTCAACCAAGGTTTTTCAGATTGATTGTCTCACCTCCATAAATGCCCAACAACTTCTATTTATAAGTCATTGAAGTTTAGAGCCGTTGGAAGGTGGTTGGAGCATTAAATGTTACGTAACTATCCGTTAATTTCTGTTTCTGGAAAGCTCTCTCATTCAAATAAGAGAATCCTTATTCGAATAAGGCTTTAAATAGCACAAGCATGTTTTCCTCTGTAATGTGTTATTCGAATAACACCATTGTTATTCGAATAACCACTTAAATATATGGCTTCTGGGAAAACATGTTATTCGAATAATATTCATGTTATTCGAATAACTCATTCGAATATTTGATTTCCTGAGATCTCGTTATTCGAATAACAACATTGTTATTCGAATAACCATTTAAATATGGTTTTGCTGAAAGGCTTGTTATTCGAATAGCAACTCTGGTATTCAAATAACCATTTAATAAAATGATTTCCTGGAGATGTGTTATTCGAATAACACTTTGTTATTCGAATAACTTATTCGTGCCAAAACATTTTTTGAACCATTTATTCGAATAGCACAGGACTTATTAGAATAAATCCTTTCTTGAAAGAATATTTGGAATATCTGACTTGTGTTATTCGAATAAGGAACTCCTTATTCGAATAATACATGTTAAAAACATGTTTTATGCCTTTTTAAATGTTGCTCTTGATTCCATATGATCTTGTAAGCTTATGGACACGAGATGATTGATTCTTTGGAAATTAAAAACCATATTGAAGCCTTGAAAACTTGTGTGCTATTTCGAAATGTAAGATTGAGCAATTGTGAATCTTTATATATACCTTTACAAAATGATTGAAGTCCTAAAAGCTATACTTGATGATCTTGAGACTCTTGGACTTGATCTTGCAACATCTTTAAGTTTGTTATCATCAAAACACATTCTTTATGAGATACATGCCAATCACATTCTCCCCATTTTTGATGATGACAAACAACCATTGAGAAAAGAGTTAGTTCATTTGTAAATTGGAAATCACAGGATTAATCAAGAAGACTTACTCCCCTTCTTGTTTGTAAGAGGAGCATAAATTATCAGAGACAAGCGCAGCTCCCCCTTTCTTTTGGAGTCTCTTGATCCTTTTCAGATTAGTCTTTCAGATCTGTCTTTTCTCAACGCAATCTCCAAAACCAAAAATTGTCAAAAGTGATTATCTTTTATCTTTAAGTACAAATTTAACAGAGTTAACTTTATCATTTAACAGAGTTAACTTTATCTTGTTCTTCTCCCCCTTTTGTCATGATCAAAAAGATGGGGCAAGACATGCATATACCCATTATTCACAAACATGCGTTTATATCATTTAGCAAGGAATTAAACGAACATTTTGTAAGAGATGTAAGGCAAGAACAGGCTTAGAGAGTGCAAAGTCAGCAAGGAAGAAGAGAATAGAAAAGGTGTGTTCCATGTAAGCGCAATTGTCGAGCAGAGTGGTCATAATGCCTCCCAGGGTTACTGGAGCAGGAGCAGGGGCTTCAATAGGCTGATCAGCAGGAACAGGGTCATCAGCAGGAACAGGGGCATCTGTAAGGTCTTCGCCTGCTGCAGCTTCTTCCAGTTCATCAGGGTATACCCAGCCTCCAACATTGTCCGGAACCATCTTCATTTTCTTCAGAGTGAATTCCCCAAAGATGTTGAAGTGGTTCAATTCCATTGTTCGTTTAGTTTGCCTGAGCAGTGAATATTTCTTAAAAAAGGCTGAGATAAGGAGAGCATATGGTAGGTCAGAATTCTTGGTGGTCTTGACCTTCATCATGTATTTTCCAATGAAATTTGGCCAATTGATCTTCCAATTTTTCTTCAGCACCCAGAGAAGAAAAATGTCATCTTCAGTCAGATAAGCATAGTTACCTCCACGAGGAGTGAGAATGTGCGCGTATGAGTAGTGAAGCAGCCTTTCTTGGCTTTTCAGCATCCTACTCTTCAGACCAACCTTAGACCCAACTGTTCCAGGCTTCACCAGTAGTGACACAACTTCTTCTCTTCTGGATGCCTTCACATAAGGTCTACTATCTGGCTCCACAGCAGCACTCGTGGCGTCTAATTTAAAGAACAGCATCCAATCAGCTGGAGTGATGACTATTTCCTGGTCCTTTACTTCAGAGATGAGATTAGGACCGTCCATCTTCAGGTTGCAGTAAAATATTTTCACCAAATTTGGGAAAATGGAGTCCTTGTAGCTGCAGAGATCGAGCACGCCCTGATGGGAGAGATCATCGAGGAAATCAAATCCTCCATCGTCTTCAAAGAACTGGCGATCCATGTATTTGGGCTGAATGATGTCTCTGGTCCAGAATTCTTCCTTGAAGCATTTGAGATCGTCGTTATTGGACGAAAGCCTTCGAAGATCAATGGGGTTGTTGGTGGGAGCGGTTTTGCTACGTGGGCGTTTGGAAGAGGAGGCCATGGTGGAATTTTGGTGGGTTATGGAGAGAAGGAGGAGATGGGTGGACATGAAGAAGAGAAAACAGAGAAGAGGGGAAAAAGAGAACTTATGAAATGACAGAGGAGGCTCGTGAAATCCTTTTATAATTCGCGTGTTATTTGAATAACAGTGGTGTTATTCGAATAACAAAGTGGTTCTTGAAGTGTCTTGGCTCACTGCCAAGCATTATTCGAATAACAATATTGTTATTCGAATAACAGCGTAGTAGCTCAATTGTTTGTAGAGTTCTGTCATTTGTTATTCGAATAATATACTTTGTTATTCGAATAACATAAAAATGGTTTTTGCCACTGACATGCTTTATTCGAATAACTAGTTGGTTATTCGAATGACCAGTTAATATTAGGTTGTTATAATACATTCTGTGAGGTGTTATTCGAATAAGAGAATCCTTATTCGAATAATACAAACGTGTTAGAAAAATGACTAGGCTTTACTGGCAGGCTTTATTCGAATAAAGGACTTCTTATTCGAATATGGCATAAAAAATTTTACGCATCAATTTGTAGAGGATTAATTTTTCTATCATTTATTTGGTCCAGAGACATGCCAGTTTAATTCCAAACAACATATAATCAACTTTAAATCATTCAAATCAGTTCCAGAATATCTTAAATCAATTCAAATCAACATATAAGCAAATAATCTAATCATATTATGTTTCAAATCACTCAATTTTGCAAGAATACTATTTTTACTAAGAATTTCACCCTTTTTGGTGAAATTGTGAGGTTGTTGAGTTGCTTAGGAATCTTGAACATGAGGGAGCACCTACAAAACAACTTAGGGGGAATCTCTGACGCTCAAGTTAGTATTGGATTCAAATATGATTAATAGCTCAGAAATTTATGCAGCAAAATGGCATGATTATGCAGAAAGCAACATGGTTTGATTTCAGGATTATGCAGTAAAATGTCAATTTATGCATGATTGATCCAAAATACCAAGTTCATTTCTTATATGGAAAAATGATTCTTTTGCTAAGGGTTTAGTGAAAATGTCAGCTAGTTGCTTAGTGGTTTCAATAAATTCAAGCATACAATCACCCTTTTGAACATAGTCCCTAATGAAATGATGTCTTATTTCAATATGTTTAGTCCTAAAAAGCAAAATAGGATTTTTGGACAAATTAATTGCACTAGTATTATCACATCTTATGGGGATGTGATCAAGCTCAAGACCATAGTCCAAGAGTTGTTGTTTCATCCAAAGGACTTGAGCACAACAACTCCCAGCTGCAACATATTCAGCTTCAGCTGTAGACAATGCCACACTATTTTGTTTCTTGCTATGCCAAGAAACTAGTGAGCTTCCAAGCAAGTGACATGTCCCACTAGTGCTCTTCCTATCCATTTTGCATCCAACAAAATAAGAATTGGAATACCCAGTAAGACTACATGAGGCACCCTTAGGGTACCACAAACCCATTTGTGATGTGCTTATTACATATTTCATTATTCTCTTAACAGCACTTAGGTGTGATTCCTTAGGATTAGCTTGATATCTAGCACACATGCACACACAAAACATTATATCAAGCCTACTTGCAGTGAGATAAAGGAGTGAGCCAATCATACCTCTATATTTTATAATTTCTATCGATTTACCTCCTTCATCCTTGTCCAAATAGCAAGAGGTGCCCATAGGAGTAGCCATATGCTTGGCATTGTCCATTCCAAACTTCTTGAGCAGCTCCTTGTAATACTTGGATTGACTTATGAAAGTTTCTTCTCTTGTTTGCTTGCTTTGGAGACCAAGGAAGAAGTTGAGCTCACCCTTCATCGACATCTCAAACTCACTTTGCATAATATTTGAAAATTCTTTACAAAGAGAGTTGTTAGTAGCTCCAAATATAATGTCATCAACATAGATTTGAACTAGAAGTATGTCATGCATTTTGTGTTTTATGAAAAGGGTAGTGTCAACTTTGCCTCTAGAAAAGCCTTTTTCTAAAAAGAATTTGCTCAACCTTTCATACCAAGCTCTAGGAGCTTGTTTCAAGCCATACAAGGCCTTTTTCAGTTTAAAAACATGGTTGGGCAATTCAAAATCTTCAAAACTAGGAGGTTGTTCCATATACACCTCTTCTTGTATAAAACCATTTAAAAAGGCACTTTTGACGTCCATTTGATAAAGTTTGAAATTCATGATGCAAGCATATGCAAGTAACATTCTAATGGCCTCTAATCTAGCTACGGGAGCATAAGTTTCTTCATAGTCTATGCCTTCTTCTTGATTATAACCCTTAGGTACAAGTCTAACTTTGTTTCTTATTATTAGGCCCGTTTCATCAAGTTTGTTCCTAAAGACCCATTTGGTGCCAATTATGGGATGATCATTGGGCCTTGGAACTAATTCCCAAACTTGATTTCTCTCAAATTGATTTAGTTCTTCTTGCATGGCCAAGATCTAATGTTCATCATTAATGGCCTCATTTATGTCTTTAGGTTCAACTTGAGAGACAAAGGCTAAATGATTACATGCATCTCTAAGTGAGTTTCGAGTGATTACCCCTTTTGATACATCACCTATCACCTTGTCGAGAGGGTGATATCTTGATGTCCTCCATTCTTTAGGTAAGTTCATGATTTCTGAATCCTTTTGCCATGAGTGATTAAGGATTCTCTCTTCTTGCTTCTTGGACTCTTTCTCTTGATTTTCCAAGTGTGTTTTTCTTAAGATTTCTGCAACATCATCAACAAGCTCCTTTCTCGGCTCATTTGGGTTAGTTTCATCAAATGCAACATGTATAGACTCTTCTATGGTCATAGTTCATTTGTTATAGACTCTAAAGGCCTTACTATGTATAGAATAGCCAATGAATATTCCCTCATCAGATTTTGCATCAAACTTCCCCAAGTTATCCTTTCCATTATTTAAAACAAAACATTTACATCCAAAGACATAAAAATGTGACACATTTGGCTTCCTTCCTTTGTATAACTCATATGGGGTTTTCTTTAAAATTGGCCTTATTAGGGCTCTATTCATAACATAACAAGCAGTGTTAACCGCATCCGCCCAAAAGTACTTAGGAAGGTTGGCCTCATTGAGCATAGTTCTTGCCATTTCCTCTAAAGATCAATTTTTTCTTTCTACAACACCATTTTGTTGTGGTGTTCTAGGGGCAGAAAAATTATGCTAAATGCCATGTTCATCACAAAAAGTTTCAAATTCATGATTTTCAAATTCACCACCATGGTCACTTCTTATGGATGCAATACAAAAACCTTTTTCATTTTGGATAACTTTGGCAAGCTTTTTAAATGATTCAAAAGCATCATTTTTGTGAGCCAAGAATAATGTCCATGTAAACCTAGAAAAATCATCCACAATCACTAATGCATAGTAATTCTCACCAAAGCTCATAGTTCTAGAGGGACCAAAAAGATTCATGTGCAAAAGTTGTAAAGGTCTAGAAGTTGAAACCATGTTTTTAGCTTTAAAAGAGACTTTTACTTGTTTTCCCTTTTGACATGCATCACAAAGTTTGTCTTTTTCAAATTTGAGCTTTGGAAGACCAATTACTAGTTCTTTAGAAACCAATTTGTTTAAGTGATCCATGTGAATGTGAGCAATTCTTCTATGCCATAACCATGAATCATTTTCTTTACTCATAAAGCATTTAGCATCATTTGAGGAGATATCATCGAGACTAATCATATATATATTATTGACCCTATGACCAATAAACTTAACTTGCTTATCATCCTTTCCCTCAATTATGCAACAAGAGGAATCAAATATAACTCTATTGCCTTTATCACATAATTGACTAATGCTAAGTAAATTATGTTTAAGTCCTTCAACAAGTAAAACATTATCAATAGATAATGAAGAGATCTTACCAACTTTGCCAATTCCAAGAATCTTCCCTTTGTTGCTATCACTATATGTGACATAACCATGTTTCTTGTGGTTAAGGGATGAGAACTTGGAGCCATCACCGGTCATGTGCTTGGAGCAATCACTATCAAGATACCAACTTGAGCTCTTGGTCTTCAAGCACACCTACAACACACATTCAAATTTTAACCTTTGGTACCCAAATTATTTTGGGTCCTTGTGTGTTAGAATTAGGTATGGTGCCTTTAGGAACCCAAACCCTTTTGATTTCAACCTTGGTGTTTATGTTCTTTCTAACATTGCAAGTGGATGCACTATGCCCTTTCTTACCACAATGAAAACATTTGAAAAAGGGACTACTTGAAGTTTTTGAGGAAACAAAGAAGTTCTTATAAGACTTTTGATGGTTGTTTGGATTAAATCCCAAACCGGCTTTTTGAAAAACACATTTTTGTCTCCCTAACAACACATTTAAGTTGTCTCTTCCAAAAGTGAAATTTGCAAGAGTGTTGTTCAAATCTTCAATTTCTTTTTCAAAAGCTTTGCATGACAAACAAGGTAATGATATGGATGTGTTATCATGTGAGGAACAAGTCATACATAATGAATTAGCATTAATAAGTCCTAAGGTCTCATTTTCAATCTTGAGCTCATTTATCTCTTCACTTAAAGTAGAAACTTTGTTTACTAATAAGGAAATTATTTTGTTAGAGGACCAAATCATTTTTGTGAGCCTCAAAGATTCATCATGCAATTCTTGAAAGGCATCTTGCAATTCATCATAAGAGGGTGGAGATTCTAGGTTAGAAGAGGTTACCTCGGTGTTGCTTTCTCCACTTTCTTCTCCTTGAACCATGAGACAAAGATGGGCTTCTTCATTCTCCAAATCGTCGGAAGAGCTCAAGTCATTGTCCTCCCAAGCTATATATGCTCTTCTTCCTTTCTTTTCCTTAGAAGGTCTTTTCTCAAACTTCTCCGTCTTCTTGAGATATATAGGGCACTCCATTTTCATGTGCCCTGATTTTTCGCATTCATAGCATTTTGGAGGAGTAGAAGATCCTTCTCCTTTGTGATACACTTTCTTTTGAGGAAAGGATGGTCTTCTTTAAAATCTTTTTTTCTTTAGGAATCTTCCAAACTTTCTAACAAGGAGACTAAGATTCTCCTCACTTAACTCAACATTTTCAGCATCCTCTTCACCATCTTCATCATCATTGTAATACCCCAAAATTTCCTATCTTGTAAACAGTAATTTTGACAGTTAACAGAATTTTACTGTTTAGTAATTTTTGGATATTGTAAAATTATTTTAATTATTCCGTCAGCGTATTTGATCGTTTTGAGTGATTTACTCTAAGTCAGGAAAATAAAAATTTTCGGGTCGGGGAAAACTTTACGTAATTTAATTTTTACCGTTAGATTTTAATTATTTTACATAATCTGATTTGATATTTGTGCATTTTCTAATATTTGTAATTTTTGTGGATGATTATGAATTTTTTTTACTGTATGTGGGCCCAGGTGGCCATACGTGGACCCAGGTGGGTCCCGCAAAGTGAAAAAATTTTCTACGAATAGAAAAATTTGTACTGTTTAGACAGAGACAGGGGATCTTACTAAACCTGAATTCGGAAATAGTTTTTAAAATTTTTTTTTACTGTGTTTTGTACTGTATTTATTTATCAAGTGATAAAACTACAGTAAAAATATTATTTGTAGAGTTATAGCAGATAAAAATAATAAAAATTATACTGCATAGTCAACAAAGAGGGCTTGACTTGATTTGTACCCTTGGATGAGAATACTTAGTTTGAAGATTAACCATTGACTTAATCAACGGTTAAGAAACAAACTTAATAAAGAAGCATTGGATAATCACCATTGATTTAATCAATGGTGTGAGAATAAACTTAGTTAGGAAGGCTTCGATATCAACCGTAGATTTAATCAACGGTGTAAAATTGATTATATAAAGTGGTTATGACCATTTATAACCATTGGATTTAGAATTGATCAAGGGTGGAGATTTAGTCTTAAAAAGTGACAAAGACCATTTATGACCATTGGATGAAGAATTAATCAAGGATGGAGATTTGGTCTTCTAAAAAGGTTATGACTAATTATAACCCTTAGATTAAAAGTAAGAAGAAGTAATCTTGGCCCTTTATTTTGGAGACACATCTAATGGCTAGGATTTAAAGGAGAAAGATCCAATGGCCTAGATTGAGTCTTCTAATCAAAAGTCTACCTAAATCCTAACCATTGAATTAATCAATTGCTAGAAATGCTTCAAATAATGGCTTGAAATTGATTAGTAACTAATTAAACTTAATTTGATTAATCTAATGGCCTAATTAACAAGTTAAGCAAACTAATTTAATTGTTAATTTGTTATAATTTAATCCTGAATTAGATATCCTAATTTTAATTGGAGGTTATAATATATGTAATAATATGTTTAATTAATTAGTTATATAGTTAGAATGTTAATTAAGATTGATTAGGAAATTTAACCTAACTAATTACCTAATTAATTAGCATGCAATTAGGTGTAAATTGAAAACAATTAATTCCCTAAACACTCAAGGAGTCCCACGGTTTTGGCAGCAGCTTGGGGAGGCTTCTACATGATTCTTGAACAATCCATAAAGCCTTGAAAGTCAAGTGGATGACATAAGCCATGTGGAAAAGCATGTGCACTCAAAATGAGATATTTTCTTCATGCAAATCTCCTAAAATTTCCTACTCATTCATTCAAGCAAGCCCATCCATATTCACTCTCACAATTTCATTTTCTCTTTCATCAAAAAGTCTACAACACTTTCTCTAAAAAATTCCAAGAACCAAAGCACCATTTTTCTTCCTTTTCTCTCCATTTGGTTTGGCCTCCACCACCAAATATACTATCACTCACCTATAATTTTCACTCATATCATTTTCTAAAGCTAAACAATATTCTAAACACTTTTTATTTAGAAAGTTTTTCCAAAATCCCACTCTAAGTGCTTCAAAATCCCACTTTTAGCTTACTTCTTTGGAGGTAAACTTTGATTTCTATGGTTTAAATTCATGTTTATGATTTTCTAAGCCATGTTTGTTCCATGGTTTGTTAATATTAAGCTTTGTTTGTGATTTTACTAATTATTTTAGAATTGTTAGGAACTGTTGTGAGCCACACGAAAATTAAGGAGAAGGAGGAGAGCTTGAAAAGCTTGTCTTCAAGAGTTAAGAGGGAGATCCATCTCACCAACCAAGCATGGTGGTGAGAGATGGTTTTATATTTGATGGATGGTGAATCCATGTGAGGATTCATATCCATGGTCATGTAATTATTTGTGGGTGTTTATGTGCTTTGATTATTTGCCTATGTTTGGTATGATTTGCATGATTTATTACTTTGATTATGACATGTTTGTGATATATATTTAAATATGTATATGTATGCCATGATTTGATGGTGGAAAGGAAATTGATTTTTGGCTCCAAAGGCCAAGGGGGAGGCTACGGTTTTGAGCTCCCAAAAATTAGAGTTCATGTAGAAATTTTTCAAGAATAAGAGAATTAATTTTTGGTCCCTAGAACTTAGTGAATTTCAGCCAAGACACCTCTAAATAGGTGTTCATAAATTAATAATTTCATGAAGGATGAAAATAGTTGATTTGAAGAGTATGAAAAATAAACAAAGGATTTGTTTTTCAAGAGAACAAGAATACGGTCTTTGAGAAATTTTTATTGATTTATTTTATGTAAAAAGATCCTAAGTGTTTTTCCAAATATGAGTTTTGAATGAAACGGGTAAACATTGATTTTAAGGATTTACAAAGAAAGTGAAAAAGGATTTGTAAAGAAAGTGAAAAAGGATTTGAACAAATGAGTTTGGTTTTTATAACCATCGTTATTTCGATTTTGAAAATAAAATTTTAATGGTTTTGTTTGTGTAAAACCATATCAATTTAGAAGGAAAAATGTTTTGATAATTTTCAATAGTCATGTCCACGTTTTCGAAGGTTTGTAATGCATTGATTTTGATGAAACAAAGTAATTTTTCAAGTGAAAATATAATTAATTTAATACAAGAAATTTGAAAAGGGAATCAGAGTATTTTAGCACTTGAGAAATAAATTTTTATGTAAATGGAAAAGAGAGGTTGCAAGTGAGCCTCAATTTGTTAAAAGAATTTATTTTTGTTAAAATTGATTTAAGAAAAAAAAATGAAATGAAGAATACAATAGTGATTTGGTATTTTCTAATGTGTAACTCATCCGTTGGATTTTGGAAAGCGTTAGTAATTTTTAAAGTTAGAAACATTGATTTAATTCAATGGAATTGTGAATTTTGGAATATCTTGTGAAAAAGGATTTTCTTGAGTAAGAAGATATATTAAATGAAGTAGAAAGTTATATTATTTTGAGGAAGGTTGATTTGGAAATGATTTAGGAAAAATGGAGAATATAATGGTATTTTGAAAATTTACTAACGTATAACTTATTTTTGAGTTTTGAAGTGCGTTAGAAAATGTTAAGTTTTGAAACGTTGATTTATATCAATGGAAAAGTGATTTTGTGAATTATATTTTGGAAAAGGATTTCTTGAGTAAAGAAATGTGGAAAAAGATTTTCTTGAGTAAAGAAAATGTGTTAAATAAAGTATAAAGTCATATTATTTTGAAAAAAGTGGAAATGGAATTTTTGAAGAATGAGAAATATTTTCTGTAATGGAATTGTGGTGAAAAAAAATTATTTACGTATCTTAAAAACATATGTTTTTATGCGATTGAGAAAAATGTTAAAAAATTTAATACGTGATTTAAAGGTGCAACAGAAGAGTTGCAGTATTTTAAAAACATAATAAAAACATTTTGAAATTTTAAAAACGTAACAAGAGTGTTTACGATATTGTGAAAATGTAAAAGAAGTGTTATGGTATTGTGAAAATATAACAAAAACGTTTTGGAAATGTGAAAACGAAATGGAAATGTTGCGCAATTTTGTGAAAACACGATGAAAGTGTTTTATAACTATGAAAATGTGATAATATGATTTTCCTGTTGAAAATACAGTATAAATACTATAGAACCAGTATATGGGTACTGTGTGAGAAAATGACATATTTTACCGTGATTGGCATTTGGTGCATTATACATGCATTGGAAAGATATGTCGTGATTGGATTTGGTGCATTATACGTGCATTGGAAAAATATGCGTTGAAGCATATGATTACATTGAACAAATGAAATTGAAAAGATTTGGCCCTTTGGGGTTGGACTTTACTGATATATTCGTGCATTGTATAAAATATAGCTAATAGCTATTATAGCCCTTGTGATTGAAGAGGGAATGAGAATTGATAGTGAGGTCTATGATGGATCTTGGGGGCGTCGAGGCGTGGCGGTCGACAAGTGGACAGTTGGCGAGTACCCTGTGCCACTTGGCGATGTAGTCCGTTGAACCGCATTGACGATACCCGACAAGAACACGATTCTTTTCAACGACTGGGAGATTGTCTTTGAGCTAAGGCTGACAATTAACCAGAGCATTCTTCTCGAAATTGTGAAAACCTCCATGGAGTTGTTTTTGATAAACTGAGTCTTTGTGCATATGCATAAATTTGAGCATTTATATCTGTATGATATATTAATTGAGGAATGTTGGCTATGACAATTGTTTTGAGTACTTGGATGATGATTGAACTGATAAATGATTAGATGATGATAGTTGATTAATGCTGATAACATGATTATAGTATGATCTATCTATATGATATTCTTTGTTTTGCGTTATCTCTGTCTTTGCCATGTTAGTACTTGGTGTAGGTGATCTCACCTCTTTGTTATATTGTTTTACTTTTCATACGTATTGTTAAAATTATACAATAGAAGGAATGAGTTATGTTAGACATAACGAGTGGTAGATACTCGAGAGATTGATGAAAACATTGAAAAGTGGCTGTCTCAAGTTCGAAGATGTGCCGGGTAGACAATGAGTAAAGTTCTGATGCATCAAGTTGATACAAGAGAAGGAACGAGTATGTTAAGATTTAATGTTAGTATTATACCGTGCTATTAAGTAGGACCAGTCATGGGGTTTGTTACTGTTAACAAAATGATAATAAATTTATTAATTTTATATTTCTCTTTAAATTGTGATATTAATTGGTATCAATATTGCATAATGAATAGCTGAAATATGATTTTCAATATTACCTAATATTTTCAGTAAATTTACATTTCAGTAAAGAAGAAATTTTGAAACCTATCTATTATAACTCAAACTTTGTGCGAACTTCTTTTCAGATTATGAGTCGGGAGTCAGAAATGTGATGCCCTAAGGAGGGTGTTATATTAGTTGGTATCAGAGCATGGTTTGAGTCTTTTGGAGTTTGTGGTTAAGTCTATTTTGCTTGTGTTGTGTTCTCTGTGATTGATAGTGAGGGAACCCTATTGAGGGCCACCCTTTGTTTGCATTTTTCCTGTCAGGTGTTTATGCTATTAGAATGTTAGTCTGGGTATATTGATATATTAGATTGGATTAGAATGCCTGAAATGGAAGAAATGATGTCGGATTGGTTCTCGGATGGCCACGGTTTTGAGCCCAAACTTTGGGGTCCCTTGTGAACAATTGTAACAATTAGAATTTCAAAATAAAATCAACTATACATTATGTAATAAAGGTAGAGAAGCTTCTCCAATGCCAAATCCATCGAGTTAGAATGCCAAATCCGTCAAGTTAGAATGCCATACCCGTCGAGTAGAGTTTCTGACCATTTAGTAGAGAAACTTCTCCAAATCCGTCGAGTAGAGTTTCTGACCACTTAAGAGAGAAACTTCTCCAATGCCAAATCCGTCGAGTTAGAATGCCAAATCCGTCAAGTTAGAATGCAAAATCCATCGAGTTAGAATGCCAAATTCGTCGAGTTAGAATGCAAAATCTGTCGAGTTAGAATGCCAAACCCGTTGAGTAGAATTTCTGATCGTTTAATAGAGAAACTTTCCCAAATGTCAATATCCGTGGAGTGACATATCCGTTGAGTAGAATTTCTAACCGTTTAATAGAGAAACTTTCCCAAATGTCAATATTCGTCGAGTGACATGTCCGTCGAGTAGAATTTCTGACCGTTAAATAGAGAAACTTCCCCAAATATCAATATCCGTCGAGTGACATGTCCATCGAGTAGAATTTCTGACCGTTTAATAGAAAAACTTCCCCAATGTCAACATCCATCGAGTTTGAATGTCAATATCCGTCAAGTGACATATCCGTCGAATCAGAATTTCTGACCATTTGGTGTTTTCATCGGTTCAACACTGGAAGATTTCTCCAACGTCAACACTCATCCGTTGAATTAGGATTTCTGCTAATCTTCTAGCATATTCGACAGTTTTTGATCTTCATTCGATAGAAATTAATTTTTAATCACTTTTGTCAAAATTGTGACTCAGCTCTTTCCATCACCAAATCACCTTATGACTAACCTCTTTCATCATTCTGCCATGTTATTTCTCGTCGAAAGGCAGCCTCAATTATTTTTACTAGATACATTGTCTCCGTCGAATTCAAAAGTATAATTTATCACCCAACACCTAGCTATTAAATTAAAGGTTTTGCTGGTGATTCCGGCCATGTATCTTCTTGGACTCAAGGCTTTTGGACTAATATAAGCATATTAATCGTAAATAATTGGATGACTAGAAACTAATTAGGGATTCATAAAAAGGGAATGGCTCGGGATAGTTATACTTGTGTGGAAGTGGAACATGTTACTAGTAATGCAGTTGCAGCTACAGGAGCAACGAGAGCAATGTGGAAAGATGACTGCACGAACAAAGAACTGCTGTTCAGTGAAAACTGGAAGTTGAAGTTTAGGATCTGATGGAAGAGAATCAGTCTTGGAATATAAAATTTCATAATTTTGGAACCTGGTATTTTTTTTTAGGATATTGAGAAAGTAATTGATTTCGATGGAAGATGTATTTACAAACATTGAGGAAACAAAAAGCAGTAAGTGATGTGAAAGAAGGTACTTAATGAAGGAATGTACGTCATGAAAATAATTTGTGGAAAAGTTGGACACATTTTCCCAGAGATTATGCTCTTTGAAAACAGAGTTTTCTATTAATAAAATTTTATATAGTAAGGGAAGTTGTTACTCTGAATGGAACGAGAGTGTTCTGAGCGGAAGATTTAAACAATGGAGATTGTGTCATTGGAGCTAATCCTATAAACCATACTGAATATTTCTGTGAGTGACCTATTCTTTATAACATATGATTGAGTAGATCAATTATATATTAGAGTTATTCGTTATCCTCTGATTTGTTTACTTCTATTTCTATTCTTAGCTAATCGAGCTATTCAAGTTATTCAAATTGTTGTTATAGATCAAAACTTTGTGTTAGTATGATCTGTTTCATAAACAGACGTGATCTTTGGAAATGGATTAGTTATTTTCCAACCATATCCAATGAGATTATTTCAACAGAGTGTGAGTAATCAAAGAAAATTTATTCTTGAAAATCGGGTTACATCCAATTCTTTCTTTGGATATGTTCGATAATGAGTTCGATTCATTTTGTTATCTTCCATGATGTTTTCTTTCATCTCCTGCAATTGAATGAACAAGAAACGATATTCCTATTTAACTCTATGTCATAGTATTTGGTATAGTGCTGTGGAAAGGAGAACTCAGTTAGTGAGACATTTCCTGTTAAAAGCAAAAATCTAGAATATGTAGTGATACGAAGATAAGGAAATTTTAAGTAATACATTACATTAATTGGAAGTTATCTGAGAAAAACTATTGTAGGCATGAATAAAGATTGGTTGTCGTTATGTTGGTTTAAGAGATATGGAAATTCTTTCCTTCTGGAGTAACATTCAACATCTTCGGTAATTATAGGAGTTTGAGATATCTGTTTGATCAGGAGAAGTTGAACATTAGCAAAGAGATTTTGTTGGTTAGAATAGTATAGCAAGATGTAAGAGATGAAGCTTCATGAGAATTGGAAAATAAGATAAAAGAGTAATGTTCATATTTATTCTGAGGGTGTGAAATCATGGTTATTAAATTTCAAGGACAAAATTTCTTTTTAGAGGGGGAGTAATGTAACACCCCAAAATTTCCTATCTTGTGTGATAATTTTGTGATTAATAGAATTTTACTGTTTAGTAATTTTTGGATGCTGTAAAATTATTTTGATTATTCCGTCAGCGTATTTGATCGTTTTGAGTGATTTACTCCGAGTCAAGAAAATAAAAATTTTTGGCCCGAGGAAAACTTTACGTAATTTAATTTTTACTGTTAGGTTTTAATTATTTTACGTAATCTGATTTGATATTTGTGCGTTTTCTAATATTTGTGATTTTTGTGGATGATTATGAATTTTTTTTACTGTATGTCGGCCCAGGTGGTCCTATGTGGGCTCAGGTGGCCATACGTGGGCCCAGGTGGGTCCCGCAAAGTGAAAATTTTTTCTACGAATAGAAAAATTTGTACTGTTTAGACGGAGACAGGGGATCTTACTAAACCTGAATTCGGAAATAGTTTTTAAAATTTTATTTTACTGTGTTTTGTACTGTATTTATTTATCAGGTGATAAAAATACAGTAAAAATATTATTTGTAGAGTTATAGCAGATAAAAATAATAAAAATTATACTGCGTAGTCAACAAAGAGGGCTTGACTTGATTTGTACCATTGGATGAGAATACTTAGTTTGAAGATTAACCATTGATTTAATCAACGGTTAAGAAACAAACTTAATAAAGAAGCATTGGATAATCACCATTGATTTAATCAATGGTGTGAGAATAAACTTAGTTAGGAAGACTTCGATATCAACCGTAAATTTAATCAATGGTGTAAAATTGGTTATATAAAGTGGTTATGACCATTTATAACCATTGGATTTAGAATTGATCAAGGGTGGAGATTTAGTCTTAAAAAGTGACAAAGATCATTTATGACCATTGGATGAAGAATTAATCAAGGGTGGAGATTTGGTCTTCTAAAAAGGTTATGACTTATTATAACCCTTGGATTAAAAGTAAGAAGGAGTAATCTTGGCCCTTTATTTTGGAGACACATCTAATGACTAGGATTTAAAGGAGAAAGATCTAATGGCCTAGATTGAGTCTTCTAATCAAAAGTCTACCTAAATCCTAACCATTGAATTAATCAATGGCTAGAAATGCTTCAAATAATGGCTTGAAATTGATTAGTAACTAATTAAACCTAATTTGGTTAATCTAATGGCCTAATTAACAAGTTAAGCAAACTAATTTAATTGTTAATTTGTTATAATTTAATTCTTAATTAGATATCTTAATTTTAATTAGAGGTTATAATATATGTAATAATATGTTTAATTAATTAGTTATATAGTTAGAATGTTAATTAAGATTGATTAGGAAATTTAACCTAACTAATTACCTAATTAATTAGCATGTAATTAGGTGTAAATTGAAAACAATTAATTCCCTAAACACTCAAGGAGTCCCACGATTTTGGCAGCAGCTTAGGGAGGCTTCTACATGATTCTTGAACAATCCATAAAGCCTTGAAAGTCAAGTAGATGACATAAGCCATGTGGAAAAGCATGTGCACTCAAAATGAGATATTTTCTTCATGCAAATCTCCTAAAATTTCCTACTCATTCACGGCGTGCAGCTAGCTTCACCCATATTCACTCTCACAATTTCATTTTCTCTTTCATCAAAAAGTCTACAACACTTTCTCTAAAAAATTCCAAGAACCAAAGCACCATTTCTCTTCCTTTTCTCTCCATTTGGTTCGGCCTCCACCACCAAATATACTATCACTCACCTATAATTTTCACTCACATCATTTCCTAAAGCTAAACAATATTCTAAACACTTTTCATTTAGAAAGTTTTCCTAAAATCCCACTCTAAGTACTTCAAAATCCCACTTTTAGCTTACTTCCTTGGAGGTAAACTTTGATTTCTATGGTTTAAATTCATGTTTATGATTTTCTAAGCCATGTTTGTTCCATGGTTTGTTATTATTAAGCTTTTTTTGTGATTTTACTAATTATTTTAGAATTGTTAGGAATTGTTGTGAGCCACACGAAAATTAAGGAGAAGGAGGAGAGCTTGAAAAGCTTGTCTTCAAGAGGTAAGAGGGAGATCCATCTCACCAACCAAGCATGGTGGTGAGAGATGGTTTTATATTTGATGGATGGTGAATCCATGTGAGGATTCATATCCATGGTCATGTAATTATTTGTGGGTGTTTATGTGCTTTGATTATTTGCCTATGTTTGGTATGATTTGCATGATTTATTGCTTTGATTATGGCATGTTTGTGATATATATTTAAATATGTATATGTATGCCATGATTTGATGGTGGAATAGAAATTGATTTTTGGCTCTGAAGGCCAAGGGGGAGGCTACGGTTTTGAGCTCCCAAAAATTAGAGTTCATGTTGAAATTTTTTAAGAATAAGGGAATTAATTTTTGGTCCCTAGAACTTAGTGAATTTTGGCCAAGACACCTCTAAATAGGTGTTCATAAATTAATAATTTCATGAAGGATGAAAATGGATGATTTGAAGAGTATGAAAAATAAACAAAGGGTTTATTTTTCAAGAGAACAAGAATACGGTCTTTGATGAATTTTTATTGATTTATTTTATGTAAAAAGATCCTAATTGTTTTTCCA
The DNA here is from genome assembly GCA_029884595.1 of Ormosia semicastrata. Classification (NCBI taxonomy): domain Eukaryota; kingdom Viridiplantae; phylum Streptophyta; class Magnoliopsida; order Fabales; family Fabaceae; genus Ormosia; species Ormosia semicastrata. Next base: position 3,284,638 of record JAQQTO010000062.1, read on the forward strand.
AATATGAGTTTTGAATGAAACGGGCAAACATTGATTTTAAGGATTTACAAAGAAAGTGAACAAGGATTTACAAAGAAAGTGAAAAAGGATTTGTAAAGAAAGTGAAAAAGGATTTGAATAAATGGGTTTGGTTTTTATAACCATCGGTATTTCGGTTTTGAAAATAAAATTTTAATGGTTTTGCTTGTGTACAACCATATCAATTTAGAAGAAAAAATATTTTGATAATTTTCAATAGTCATGTCCACGTTTTCGAAGGCTTGTAATGCATTGATTTTGATGAAACAAAGTGATTTTTCAAGTGAAAATATAATTAATTTAATACAAGAAATTTGAAAAGGGAATCAGAGTATTTTAACACTTGAGAAATGAATTTTTATGTAAATGGAAAAGAGAAGTTGCAAGTGAGCCTCAATTTGTTTTAAAAAGAATTTATTTTTGTTAAAATTGATTTAAGGAAAACAAAATGAAATGGAGAATACAATAGTGATTTGGTATTTTCTAACGTGTAACTCATCCGTTGGATTTTGGAAAGCGTTAGTAATTTTTAAAGTTAGAAACATTAATTTAATTCAATAGAATTGTGAATTTGTGGAATATACTGTGAAAAAGGATTTTCTTGAGTAAGAAAATATATTAAATGAAGTAAAAAGTTATATTATTTTGAGGAAGGTTAATTTGGAAATGATTTGGGAAAAATGGAGAATATAATGGTATTTTGAAAATTTACTAATGTATAACTTATTTTCAAGTTTTGAAGTGCGTTAGAAAATGTTAAGTTTTGAAACGTTGATTTATATCAATGAAAAAGTGATTTTGTGAATTATATTTTGGAAAAGGATTTCTTGAGTAAAGAAATGTGGAAAAAGATTTTATTGAGTAAAGAAAATGTGTTAAATAAAGTATAAAGTCATATTATTTTGAGAAAAGTGGAAATGAAATTTTTGAAGAATGAGAAATATTTTCTGTAATGGAATTGTGGTGAAAAAAAATTATTTACGTATCTTAAAAACATATGTTTTTATGCGATTGAGAAAAATATTAAAAAATTTAATACGTGATTTAATGGTGCAACAGAAGAGTTGCAGTATTTTGAAAACGTAATAAAAACATTTTGAAATTTTAAAAACGTAACAAGAGTGTTACGGTATTGTGAAAATGTAAAAGAAGTATTATGGTATTGTGAAAATATAACAGAAACGTTTTGGAATTGTGAAAACGTAACAGAAACGTTTTGAAATTGTGAAAACAAAATGAAAATGTTGCGCAATTTTGTGAAAACACGACGAAAGTGTTTTATAACTATGAAAATGTGATAATATGATTTTCCTGTTGAAAATACAGTATAAATACTATAGAACCAGTATATGGGTACTGTGTGAGAAAATGACATATTTTACCTGTGATTGGCATTTGGTGCATTATACATGCATTGGAAAGATATGTCTGTGATTGGATTTGGTGCATTATACGTGCATTGGAAAAATATGCGTTGAAGCATATGATTACATTGAACAAATGAAATTGAAAAGATTTGGCCCTTTGGGGTTGGACTTGCACTGATATATTCGTGCATTGTATAAAATATAGCTAATAGCTATTATGGCCCTTATGGTTGAAGAGGGAATGAGAATTGATAGTGAGGTCTATGATGGATCTTGGGGGCGTCGAGGCGTGGCGGTCGACCAGTGGACAGTTGGCAAGTACCCTGTGCCACTTGGCGATGTAGTCCGTTGAACCGCATTGACGATACCCGACAAGAACACGATTCTTTTCAACGATTGAGAGATTGTCTTTGGGCTAAGACTGACAATTAACCAGAGCATTCTTCTCAAAATTGTGAAAACCTCTATGGAGTTATTTTTGATAAACTGAGTCTTTGTGCATATGCATAAATCTGAGCATTTATATCTGTATGATATATTAATTGAGGAATGTTGGCTATGACAATTATTTTGAGTACTTGGATGATGATTGAACTGATAAATGATTAGATGATGATAGTTGATTAATGCTGATAGCATGATTATGGTATGATCTATCTATATGATATTGCTGTTTGTGTTACCTCTGTGCTGCCATGTTGGTACTGGTGTAGGTGATCTCACCTCTTTGTTATATTGTTTTACTTTGTCTGTATTGTTAAAATTATACAGTAGAAGGAATGAGTTGTCTTAGACATAACGGGTGGTAGATACTCAGAGATTGATGGAAACATTGAAAAGTAGCTGTCTCAAGTTCGAAGATGTGCCGGGTAGACAAGGAGTAAAGTTCTGATACATCAAGTTGATACAAGAGAAGGAACGAGTATGTTAAGATTTAATGTTAGTGTTTGCAGTGCTATTAAGTAGGACTCGTCATGGGGTTTGCTACTGTTAAAAAAAAAATAAGTCTGTTAATTTTATATTTCTCTTTAAATTATTATATTAATTGGTGTCAATATTGCATAATGAATAGTTAAAATATGATTTTCAATGTTACCTAATATTTTCAGTAAATTTACGTTTCAGTAAAGAAAAAATTTTGAAACCCATCTATTATAACTCAAACTTTGTGCGAACTTCTTTTCAGATTATGAGTCGGGAGTCAGAAATGTGATGCCCTAAGGAGGGTGTTACAATCATCTTCAATTGTGGACGAGGTGGCTTTGAGTGCAATTTCCTTCTTTTTTTTTGTCATGCTCTTCATTTTGATTGAGCCTATTTAGTTCCAGCTCATGTTCTTGAAGCTTTCCGAATAAAGTGGCTAGAGACATTGTTGATAAATCTCTTGATTCTGCAATAGCCGTTACTTTGGGTTGCCAATTTCTGCTTAGACATCTCAAGACTTTGTTAATAAGATCCTCATTAGGAAATGTCTTTCCCAATAAGATAAGATGATTAACAATGTGAGTAAATTTCTTTTGCATATCTTAAATACTCTCACCTTGGTTCATTCTAAACAATTCATATTCATAAGTAAGAGTGTTTATTCTAGATCGTTTTACTTCACTGGTACCTTCATGAGTTACTTGTAGGGTATCCCACATTTCTTTTGCGGTCTTGCAATTTGACACCCTAAAGAATTCATCATACCCCAAGGATGTTGTGATGAGACCCTCAAATTGTATTGAACCTTCTTTTTATTATCATCGGTCCATTCATTTCTAGGTGTATTAATTTTCACACCATCTTTAGTTTGTGTTGGGACAAAAGCACCATTTTGCAACGACATCCCACACATCTAAGTCAATAGCTTCAATGAAAATTTTCATCCTTTCTTTCTAGTAGGCATAACCATCCCCATTGAAATAAGGAGGTCTGTTTATAGAAGAATCTTCATTTGAAAAACCATTTGAAGCTATCACTTCTCTTGAAGCTGCTAAGCTATTTATACAAGAGTCTAGTTCTGATACCACTTGTTACCAAGTGGCCTCAATACTCAAGAGGGGGGGTGAATTGAGTAAGTAAAACAAGTTCGCAAATCTTTCACAAATCGTTTGATAACCAATTTTCGTTGAAGCTATTGAATGATTAGAGATAATTGGATAGATGAGATAAACACTTTTACTTATAAATGTGATAGCCAAAGGAGACAATATTCAAGCAATTCAATAAAACAGTACACAAAATAAAGAGAAGGGTTTAGAGAAAACAAACACAATGGTTTATCCTGGTTCGATTACTAATCCACTTGTGATCTACGTCCAGTCCCCAAGCAACAACTTGAGATTTTCCACTATATCTTCAAGTTTCAATGGGTGCTTGACAATCACTACAACCTTGAGCACTCAACACTTTGGGATACCTCACCCTTATGCTTAAGCCTCTATTTTTCAAGGGATACCTCACCTTTTTACAGTTTGGAGGGACGCCTCACCCTCTCTAGAGATTATACAAAGATTGAATAGGTAGAAACTCTCTTCAAAGAGCAGATAATACAACTGAAAATTCAATGGGTATATGATTCACAGTTTATGCTCAGAAATAGAGTATTAACGGAGGAAAAGATGAAAACTCATTTTTAATGCTCAACCAAGGTTTTTCAGATTGATTGTCTCACCTCCATAAATGCCCAACAACTTCTATTTATAAGTCATTGAAGTTTAGAGCCGTTGGGAGGTGGTTGGAGCATTAAATGTTACGTAACTATCCGTTAATTTCTGTTTCTGGAAAACTCTCTTATTCGAATAAGAGAATCTTTATTCGAATAAGGCTTTAAATAGCATAAGTGTGTTTTCCTCTGTAATGTGTTATTTGAATAACACCATTGTTATTCGAATAACCACTTAAATATATGGCTTCTGGGAAAACATGTTATTCGAATAACATTCATGTTATTCAAATAACTCATTCGAATATTTGATTTCCTGAGATCTCGTTATTTGAATAACAACATTGTTATTCGAATAACCATTTAAACATGGTTTTGCTGAAAGGCTTGTTATTCGAATAAAAACTCTGTTATTCGAATAACCATTTAATAAAATGATTTCCTGGAGATGTGTTATTCGAATAAAACTTTGTTATTCGAATAACTTATTCGTGCCAAAACATTTTTTGAACCATTTATTCGAATAGCACAGGGCTTATTCGAATAAATCCTTTCCTGAAAGATTATTTGGAATCTCTGACTTGTGTTATTCGAATAAGGAACTCCTTATTCAAATAATACATGTGAAAAACATGTTTTATGTCTTTTTAAATGTTGCTCTTGATTCCATATGATCTTGTAAGCTTATGGACACGAGATGAATGATTCTTTGGAAATTAAAAACCATATTGAAGCCTTGAAAACTTGTGTGCTATTTCGAAATGTAAGATTGAGCAATTATGAATCTTTATATATACCTTTACAAAATGATTGAAGTCCTAAAAGCTATACTTGATGGTCTTGAGACTCTTGGACTTGATCTTACAATATCTTTAAGTTTGTTATCATCAAAACACATTCTTTATGAGATACATGCCAATCACATAGAAGGCAAAAGAGGAAGAGCAAGGCAAGGTTTGAGCTCATCCTCTTCAAGCTTGAGATAGGGGGTTTATTTCTAATATTTGATTCATTCTCTCCCTTTTTTGCTGCACATTTTTTAGGATGAACAAAAAGGGTTAAATGTTATTTTATGATTTTTTTGCTTGATTCCTATTCCTAGAAGCTTATTGATAGCTTATTGATGGTTGTTGTATCATATTTATGAATTGGAAGTCTTTGTTTCTCTATGAATTATGGTGCCTTAAAATTGGGGTTTTGATTCCAATTTGATTTTCCTAAATCTTTATTGAGTGATTTTGAAAGATGATTGAGGGTTATATGATGATTGGAAATCATGATTTGTATTGGAAATTATTTGGTTGATTAATGATTCTGGTTGAATGATAGAACAGGGAAGACCCTGTTTTGGTCGCCTAGGGGCGCTCAGGTGTTAGTTTCGACCAGAGAGGAATTACTGGGCACTACCCAGTCAACACCCAGGCGCTGGATGGCTGGCACCTGAGCGTCAACCATAAGGCAGAAAATGTTATGTAATTGTATTACTTGGAAACATGATTTGGTTATATATGATATATTTGATTGTATAGAGGTTTTATAAAGGTTAATAATTGAACCTCTGTTTTAGGAAGAAAAATGACCAGATTTGACAGTTTGACACTTCTCGAACTTATACAAATATATTTATGTTGAGTTTTAAACAAAGAATATGCTTTTCCCCGAAACAGCTAGATTTATTGCAATGACACGTTTTTAAAATGTACTACTGAGAATTGTTAATTCTCACCCTAGTTTTTTGTTTCCATGATAAATTCGGAGGAGAAATTCAAGTAAGCGTTAGATAAGAAGACAGAGATTTAGTAAAGCAGCTTCTATAATTATATTAGGTTTGTATTCATATTAATAGTTCTGTAATTAAATTAATATGATTAGGTCATTGTAATATAATCTCAGACATATCAAATAGATGTTTAGTAAAGAGCAAGTTTCTAGACATGTAAAATGTCTTTCTCTCTTATGTTTTATTAAAGGCTCTATATATTTACTCGTTAATAGTTATTATACAGGTTATGTATTTACGTTTTAAGCTTAAAAGTAGCATACTTAACTCTATTTACTTGGTGTACTTAGGGTATATTATAGTATCTAGAATTAGGGTGTTACAATTTGGGTATAATAATTTGACATAGTTATAGCATGTGCTGAACCAACAGCTTTTTTTCAACATTTAAGCTGTTGCAAGTTTTTTAACATGTTTGGGTTGTTTGAAAAAAAAATATAAAAGCTGTTGGAGCTAATAGCTTATGGTTGAGCATTTTCTCAAAAAGTTGTTCAGATTATTCCTAACAGTGATATGTAAATATCATTTTATCTTCAATCAAATAATTTTTTTAATCAATCAAATAATTTTTTTAATTATTCTATACCTATTTTGATAATTTAATGCATAAAAGTGATTCTTTTTTATACCATCCAAATGAAATAAATTAGCTTAAAATCACTTTTCAGCTAACATATCCAAACATAATTTTTTTTCTTATAATCAATTATAACAAAAAGTTTTTAAACAATAATCGATTATTGAAATAATCTAATTTTCATAGCTATCCCAAACACACCCTTAATGTTAAAATTAATCTTGGTGAATTTTGAACCTTTGTCATCTTACATCTGATTGAAACTCAATTTGTTTACTTTGCTTTACTTTAATTTGCATTCAAACTTAATTTTGTTCTTTATTGATTATTTAATATTTTTCTTTAGTTTCTTTGTTCCTTCTGTTATTCTTTTAATTTGTCTCTCTATAGAATCGACACCTGAAAATTGTGCTACAACTACTACATTATTCTTTGGACATAATCAAATTTTGGCGCCATTGTCGGGGAGACGGTAAAAGAATTACTAGACAATTTTTCTTTTCAACAGTTTGTAAAGGCAGTAATTTCGTTCTTTTTTTTAGCTTGTTGCATATTTATTTTCTTTTCTTTTCTTTTTGTATTTTTTTTGGTGTTGCATGCACAAGTATAGAGACGCCTTGGGTCAGTTTGCTTGTAGACTTGTGTTAGAGTCAGAATATGATTTTTCTATTCATTTGTTTGATACTTCTTCTAATTATGAGGAAATGAGTGAACACAGAGATCAACTCATTAAGACCCTTCAGGATTGCCTCTACCCTACATACACAGTCACACCATTATGTATCATGTTTTCAACTAATACTCCCCAACTAGATTTTAAAGCAAGGATGATACAGTTACTCCCTACTTTTCATGGCTTAGAAAATGAAAATTCATATTCGCACATTAGGGAGTGAGGAAGTAGTTGTGATTTTTCATAGTCAAAATGTAATTGATGACGTTGTGAGACTTAAGTTCTTTCATTTCTCTTTGAATGATAAAGCCAAGAGTTGACTATACTCACTGAGACCACAATCTATTGGGTCATGGAATGAGATGACTCGAGCCTTCTTTAGTAAATATCTTGCCCAACATAAGACCAACACTTTAAAAAGGCAAATCCCCACCTTTACACAAAAGGACAGTGAGACTTTGTATCATTCTTGGGAAAAATTTAATGAGTTGTTGAGTATGTGTCCTCACCATGGGTATGAGAATTGATGCATACTGAGCTATTTTTATGAGGGACTTACACTTAGAGAGCACCAATTTGTGGAGATGATGTGTAATGGTGAGTTCTTACAGAAAGATATTGATGAGGCCATAGAATACCTTAATGAGTTTGCTAAAAAAGCTCACACTTGGACTGGACATAGTGCTACTGAGAGCACAAATAAGTCACGGCCTGTAGGAAACCCAAATGGTGGTGGAATTTACCATCTCTGGGAAGAGGATGATCTAAAGGCTAAGGTTGAGATGCTCACTAGGGAGTTAGAGGTGTCAAAGACTAAGGACTTAAAACCAACACATGTGACTAATCATGCAGAGTCTTTTAAACCATGTTTTGTGTGTGGCGAGGTAGATCACCTTGCCCAAAAATGTCCCACACTTGCTAAGATGAGAGGGATATACGAAGAACAATGTAATGCTTTAGGTATGTATAAGAAGCCTTTTACACTTTTCTCTGATACCTATAATCTGGGGTGGCACAATCACCCTAATTTTAGCTAGAAGTTTGAAAAACAACGGCCAGCATAACCCCCTAGATTATATCCTACACCATATCATGCACCTTCATATTCTAGGAGTCCTTTAGAAGACACTTTGTAGGCTTTTATTGAGTCACAAGGTAAGACTAACCAAAAGTTCAAATTTTTTATTACACAGGTTGTTGAAGAAAACAAGGAGATAATTGGTCAAGTGTCCAAATTGATAAACTCATTGAGTGTGAATGAGCGAGATAAGTTCCCTTCTCAAGCTCAATATGCACCCCATGGTCAACACATGGCACAGGAGAATTTAAAGGATGTGAATGCTATTGTGACATGAAGTGGTATATCATTACACATTCTACCAACAAACAAATCAGAGGATGTGGAAAAAAATGAAGTTAGCAGTGTTAGCCATGGCAACCATTACCCAAGAGGGGGGTGAATTGGGTAATTACAAATTTTAATACAACTTTGACAAATTATGCATTTTGAATAACTCAATTAATAAATGCAGCGGAATAAGTCTAATAAATGTACAACTATTGAGGATTACTCAAATACAACTTGGGATATATGATGAACTAAGTGAATAAGCTAGATATCAAGTTGTAACAATCAAAACATCAAGATATGCAATAGATAAATATATTTCACCAAATACTGAATTTAAAGAGTGTAGGGAAAAGAGAATCAAACTCAAGAATTTATCCTGGTTCAGCCACCAACCACTTGTAGCCTACATCCAGTCCCCAAGCTTAACTTGAGATTTTCTTCACTATCTTCTAGACTTCACGGGTGCTAGGAAAACTTTTGTACATACAAGAGCACTCCTCACACCTTGGGATACCTCACCCTTGTGCCAGAGCCTCCAATTCTTCAAGCTTCAAAGGTGCTTGATGACCTTTACAATCAAGAGCACTCACAACACCTTTGGGATACCTCACCCTTTGTGTTTGAGTCTCACTACAAGGGATACCTCACCCTTTTCTCTCTTGAGGGATACCTCACCCTCTTACAATGATTTCAAGGTGAATAGAAAGAATAGAAACTCTCACAAGAGTAGATATACAACTTGAAGAACAAAGAATGGATAATAAGAAAACTATCTCAAGAGTGGATAATATAAGTTGAAGCTCAATGGGTATAAAGGATTCACACTTTAAAGCTCAAAATATGATTTTGATAATTCAAGGATCAAACCAAGTGTTCAAGAGTTTCTCTAAGTGTAAATGCTTCAAATATTACTTATATAGATGTTAGTAATGTTTAATAATGATTTTCTATGAAAACTAGTCGTTTATAGCCGTTAGAAACGTTCCTGGGTACTTGGTAATCGATTACAAGCTTCATATAATCGATTACAAGCTTTCTGGACACTTTGTAATCGATTACACACTTTATGTAATCGGAATCAACGTCGTAATCGATTACATGACTTGTGTAATCGATTACACTATTTCTGGTTTTCAAACCCGACTTTAAAAGGTCATAACTTCTTAATTTCTTATCCAATTAAAGCAAATGACCACTCATTGGAAAGATCTTTGAGTCTATTTTCATATGAATCAGAACAAAAGTCAAAGTAGTTTGAAAGATATGATCAAAATAGTAACCAAAGGTCGGATTTTCAAAACTCAAACTTTAATTAGTCATAACTTTTTCGTTTCTTATCCGTTTAAAGCAAATGACCAGTCATTGGAAAGATCTTTGAGTCTATTTTCAAATGAGATATTTCAAAGTAAAACTCAAAGTATTTTGAAAGTTATGATCAAAAGAGTAACTATATGTCAGTTTTACAAAATACAAACTTGACTATTTTTCATAGATTTGAAATACCATCAAGACTAGCTTTCCAAAAACATTTTGTTGGGCATTTAAGCAATTTAGAAACACTTGTAAAGATGTTTAAAACTTATTTAAGCTTAGTGTGATTCCTTTTTACCTTTACACAAGATCTAAGTCCTATAAGCTATTCTTGAAGAACATTAAGACTTGATCTTTTGCTACCATCAATTCTTGATGTAATCCAAGCTTCCAAAGAAAATCTTCTCTTCAAAACTTGCAAAAGCTTGGAACATCTTTTCATTCTCATCCTTCTTGAGTTGAGCATAGTTGTGATCTTTTGCTTTCTAGTTGCAATGCTCACTCTTGGTACTTGGACTATCCTATAAAGTATTACTCATTTAAAACAAGCATAGTTAGTCCAAATTCATAACTTAATATCTTAATATGCATGATTCATAAATGTATAACTCTAGTTAGTCTAACATACATATAAGAATGTTGCATATATCTCATTGCATGATTATTAAGTGAAGTATAACTAAATAAAGTACATAATCATGCATGATCCAATATATCTCATTAAGCACATCTATGTAACATGATCAACATTCTTTTGTGATGCATTTGTCATTTATTAAGCACAACTATAAAGCATAAGCATCATTCTTTTTGTCTTGTATTTGTCATCATCAAAACTTAACATATTAAATCATTGGGGGCAAACCTATTTCCACAAGCAGTGATGCCAAGTTTCCCAAGGAACCTGAAGTGACAAAGAATCTTATTAAGGTACCATTCCCTCAAGCTTTAAAATCAAGCAAGTGAATTCTAGACCTTAACAATGAAATCCTTGGGAATCTAAGGCAGGTAAAAATCAATCATCTTCTTTTGCATGTGATTAAACAAGTTCCTACTTATATTAAAGTTATCAAAGATTTGTGTACAGTTAAGAAGATGCACTGTATGAAGAAGACAACATTCCTAACAGAACAAGTTAGTGCTTTAATTGAGCAATGGATTCTTCCCAAGTACAAAGATTTTCGGTTGCCCAACCATTGCTTGCAGCATTGGAAATCATGAGTTTGGGCAAGCTTTGCTAGATTTAGGAGCTAGCGTGAATCTAATGTCATATTCTATTTATTTACAGTTAGGGTTGGGAGAAATCAAACTAGCCACTATAGTATTGCAATTGGCTGACCGTTCAGTCAAAGTATCCCAGGGCTATGGTAGAGGATGTTTTAATTCAAATTGACAAATTTTATTATCCTGTTGATTTCCTAATCCTCGAAACTAGCTTTGCTGTTGATAATACTTTTAAAATTCCTTTGATTTTAGGTAGACCTTTCCTCACCATTGTTAATGCTCTTATTAATTGCAGGAATGGGCTCATGAAGCTGTCTTTCAGAAATATGACTCTTGAGATGAATATCTTCCATATTGCAAAATAGCTAAAAGATGATGACAAGGGCCACCAGATATATGATTGACTCACTCATGGATAGGGGAGTTTCTATAACCTATAAATTTGATCCCCTTGAGTATTTTCTTGTTTATTTTGAGTTTGATTCTATCATTAATCCATCTGATGTAATTGATATTTGTGCTATTTTTTTATAGAACTCAAGATTATGGCACTCGGGCATGACAACCAAAGTTTGATGAGTTACCTGAGAAAGGTGAAAAATAAATTCCTTCAAGTGTGGAAGCACCCAAGGTTGAATTAAAGCCTCTGCTTAAGGGTTTAAAGCATACTTTCCTTGGTCCAGGTGATACTTTTCCTATAATTATCTATCATGACAGATCGCGACGAATTAACAACTTATAGGATTTTAAAAATGAAGGAAATGGAGTCGCTACCAATTTTATTTAACTTAAAAAAAATTAGAAAACTCTTTCTTAAAAAATTATCTTTGAAACCAAATTAGATTCGGGAGTCGATTATGTATAAGGAATGGTGGAAACTTAATCCCACAGCACGCCTAACACACCCTTCTTAAAATGGTACCTTAAGTTAGTTATGCAAAACTTTATAATCTCAAAATATATTTGTTTCACCCCTTTTGAAAAGATAAACTACAAAGATAACTAATTTATAAAAATTTAATTTTTGACTTGATGGAATAGGAGCTCTGCTCCTACGTATCCCTGGGTGCAATGAGGAATTTAAAGTCACATAATTCTTTAAAAAATGATTATGAGTTGATTAATTTTAATTAATAAAAGGAAGGAACTTAAAACCTGCAAATTAAATTGTCATCAATGGATCAATTCAAGCAACATGTCAAATGACATAAAAGTGAGACAACAAACTAAATAAATTACCAAAGAGACAAAGAAAAACCAAGTTCAAGTCAGACCAACCCCATAAAAATACTTTCATTATCTTTTGTTTTTTTTTGTTTTTTTTAATATTTTTAGTTTGGTTTTTATATTTTGTATTTTTTTTATACTTAATAAAGCACTCTAAAATTATCTCACCAAATAACAAGCTTAGCTAACTAAGAAAAACTAAACATGAAGCTAGGGAAAAAACGCTAATAACTTAAAGCCCATACAAAAAAAAAAAAAAGAAAAAAATGCAAAATGTAGATGGGCCAACCAGGTCACTTAGCCCATATCCTAAAGAAACCTAATTTTGACAAAAAAAAAATACAAAATTGAAAGAAAGAAGACTCTGGAGACAATACAAAAAAATCAAAGATTGAAACTTTGGGGGATTGTGGTTTCATCAGAACGCATCAGAACACAGGAATGAGAGGAACAAAGGCTTAGGCGAAGGTGGTAGTTCGAAGGGCAGTGTGGCACGGGCGTTAGAGGCACAGCAGTCGACGACGGGGTGGATCGTGGTCTGATGGGACGAGCCGCAAGTTCTGTGTGGTGGGTTCTCAGTAGATCTGGTGTGCGTGGTGATGGGTGGCCAGTGGTCTGGTTGTTTTCGGGTGAGGGGAGAGTTAGGTGGTCGAATCCAGTGGTTTGCGGTGGTGTGGTGGGTTGTTTGGGTGAGGATATGGTTTTTTTGGGTGAGGGGAGAGTTAGGTGGTGGTGTTCAACTTTGGTGGCTGGGTGAGGTGGTTCTCGGGTCTTTGAGTGGTTTTGGGTCACAGGTTTGCAGCGGTGTGTGGCTTCCGACATTTGGTGGTGAGGATAATGGCTGGGGATGGTGGCAGAGATGGCGGTGATGATGCCTTGGGAACCTTGGTGGCTGGGTTCTGTTATGGCGTCATGAACAAGTTAGGTAGAAGTGTATGGGTCACTGGTGGCTGTTGTTTTTGTTGATTTTTTGGTTAGATTTTGTTTTGGGTTAGGTGGAGCTTGAAGATATGATGAAGGTTCATGGAATGGATGTTGTGATAATGGCTAAGGTGATTCTTGGCAGACTTGGTTTTGATTGGTAGATGGGCTTAAGGGAAGTGGTGGTGGCTGTTCATGGTGGTTATTGCTAGAATAAGGTGGTGTGGCAGAGAAGTGGGGCGGCGTATAGGTGTGATTTGATAGTGGTGGGCGCTGTTTGGTTTCTGGTTGGTTGTGCGAATTCTCTATTTCGGGCTCATTGAGATTTTTTTTTTTGGGTACTTGGGATATTGAGTTTCTGTTGGTTCAGTGGGGTATTTTGTTTGGGGTTGCTAGGATGGTTTTGGTGTTGGTTTGTTGCTGTGTTTTAGTATTTCACGGGAGGATTTTGTTTGCTTGGGGGTGTTGGCAGAGGTATGGCTATGGATGAAGTTTGGGTGCTTTGTGAGTTGATGATTGGCTTATGTCCCTGTGAGGGTGTCTGTGATGATGGGAGTTCCTGGCCTATGGCTATTCTGTTGGTGTGATTTGGAACTACGTAACAGAATGAGAGAAGTGCAAGTGTGTTCTATGATGTTCATGGCTTAAAAGTTGAATAAGAAAAGATGAACAACATAACTATCAAGCTGGGACCAAAGCATGCATTGAACACCATATATTTACTCACAACAGTGCAAGGATAATAGTAGAGAAAGGCTTACCTCTTTTGTGTTACCAATTGAAAACTTGGAAACCAAAATCCTCTCTTCGAAATGCCTCTTCCTCTTCTTCTATTTTTCCTTCAGCTACCCCCAGAGACCAGCCAAAAACCACCCGAAAAAAAAAACTCTCCTTATTTCTTTGATATGCCTTTGCCTATCCTTCTTTTTTTGCTTAAGCTCTCTGCCTCAATCCCTCTCCCTTTCTTTATGTTATGCTAGGATCAGTGAGTGTGTGAGAGTGTACGTGAAAGTAAGTGGGGAGCAAAGCAACATTGTCCCCTCTGTGATGTATGTTGTGCTGCGTGTTTTGGCATTAGCAGTGCAAGTGTGTACGTGAAAGTGAGTGGAGCAGCTACTGATAATGCCAAAAAGAAGTGGGAGCAAAGGAGGCTTGTTCTTTGCTGCATTGCTGGTTAGACCTTCCTACTGCTATATGCAGTGCATGGCCAGAAAAAAGGAAAAAAACATAGGCTAAGAAAAGAAAAGTTGGTTTCCACCCAAAAAAAAAAAAAAACAACAACCAAGCAGTAAGTTTTACATTACTTTTTTTTTTATTTTCATTTTTTTTGTTTTTTTGTTTTGTTTTGTTTTGCTTTGTTTTTTTTCTTTAAAAACTACGGTAAGGTGAGCTTATGTATACGGGCTAAGAAAACAAGAATGTAGACCTCTATTAATGTAATTAATTGAATTTTCATTTTTCTTTCTTTTTCTTTTTTTATTTTCAATTTTTTCTTTCATTTTTTTCAAATAAAGAGAAAATAAATTTAAGCAAAAGGCCCGGTCAAAATATGATATTTACAGTTACTCTTCTTTATTTGTTTCTTATTAGAGAATATGAATAATCATAGTATTTTATATTTTTGTAATAAGAAATGAGTAAAGATATGAACTCACATTTTGGCTGAGAAATCTTGCAAAAATGTAAAAATAATGCAACATGTTGATGTGCCTGAAAATAAATGATAAGGACATTAATTGCAAAAGGCCGCATAAAAAAAATGAATGACATGCGCTCTAAAGTAAATGACAGAAATTTAAAAGTAATGAGCTGATGCGTTCAAAATAAATGACACTAATTTAAAATGTAAAGAGCCGATGCGTTCAAAGGTAAATGACAGGAAATTAAAATACAAGGAACTGATTCGCTCAAAATAAATGACGAATTTAAAATGCAAGGAGTTGATACACTTAAAAGAAATAAAATACAAAGATCCAATGCGCTCAAAATAAACGATAAAAATTTAAAATGCATGGAGTTGATGCGCTAAAAAAAATTTAGAATGCAAGGAGCCGATGCATTCAAAATAAATGACAAAAATTTAAAATACATGGAGTCAATGCGCTAAAAAAAATTAAAATGCAAGGAGCCAGTGAGCTCAAAATAAATGACAGGAATTTAAATTACAGGGAGGCGATGCACTCAAAAGAATTTAAAATGCAAGGAGCCGATGCGCTCAAAATAACTGACAAAAATTTAAAATGCATGGAGCCGATGAGCTTAAAAGATGCGCCCAAAAGAAATGGCAGGAATTTAAAATGCAAGGAGCCGATGTGCTCAAAATAAATGATAAGAAAATTAAAAATGCAAGAAGCTGATGCACTCAAAATAAATGACAAAAAAATTAAAATGCTGAGAGTTGATGCGCTCAAAAGAATTGACAAGAGCTGATGCGCTCAAAATAAATGGCAGAAATTAAAATGCATGAAGCTGATGCGCTCAAAATATGAATGTCAATGCATGAAATTTAAAATGCAAGGAACCGAAGCGCCCAAAAGAAATGATAGGAAATTAAAATGCATGAAATCAATGCACTCAAAAGAATTTAAATTGTAAGGAACTGATGGACTCAAAATGAGAACATTTGTGCCAGTTAAACATGGAATCAAAAATCATTTTCTTCTCTTTCTTTTTCTCAATCTTTTTCTCTCTCCCTTTTTTTTCTTTTTTTTATTAAAAGTCATTTGAACCAACGACAACTTTAGAAAGTTTTGACCAATCAAACCCTCGTTCACGTGCTTTTCTTCATCAAACCCTTTGGTTGGTTTGGAATCCTCTTGATTAAGAAGAATCTTCTTCATTTCTTTTTTTTTTTTTTCTTTTTTTAATCTTTTTTTGACCCCCCTTGTTCTTCTTGACAACGAAAGCTTATATTATATGGCTTGTATTGTAATCATTTCCAACAAATGTCGCATTGTAATCTGTACTTTGAGTTACTAAGATTTTTAAATCCAACTTAATCATTAAATGATTATTGTAAAATTATCAAATCAGACTGTTGACCTTAAATTTATCTTATTTGAGACATAACTTAATGAGTAAACATACATTTATGAATAGATAGAAATTCGTTAAATGAACAAAATTTCTTTTATTATTTTGGTAATTTAATCGTACATGAACTTTTGGTAAGACACATACTTGAAAAATGAAAGCATGGAAATAAAAGAAAATTGCAAGATTTAAAAAAAAAAATTGCCCAAGTATTGGTGCATTGTCCCTCATCCAACTGATTCCCTACAACTACTTGATAAATCAACTGTTGTCTCTATTGTTATTTCCTTCAACACAACTCCTCCTTAATCCTTCAAAAATTTTGTCCCTGTGTAGCCAATCAGACGCATATAAAAATTGCCTCAGTTTGGTGAACCCCTCGAAGAGTTTCAAGCCAACTCTTTTTTTTTTTGCCTATTTATTTGCTCTAACTTTTACTTAGGCCGCCCTTTCGGGTTTTCAACTTAACCGGCTTCTTTTTTTTCTTTATTGCTCTAACTTTTGCTTAGGCTACCCTTTCAGGTTTTCAACCTAACAAGCTTTTTTTTTTGTTATAGAATCTCTAGACAACATCAGTGTTACTAGCTTTGGCAATTCTTCTCCATCCGTATTCTACAAAATTGATGCTTCTCCTGAAAATGTCTGCTTAACTATGTAATGACCTTCATAACTCGGAGCCCATTTTCCTCTAGCATCCTCTTAGTTAGGAAGAATCTTTTTCAAGACCAAATCTCCCGAACAAAATTCTCTGGGATGAACTTTCTTGTTAAAGGCTTTGGATATTCTGCTTTGATATAATTGTCTATGACAAATAGCTGTCAGTCTTTTCTCTTCTATCATATTCAACTGCTCATATCGAGTCTTCATCCATTGAAATTCTTCTAATTCTGCTTCCATCAAAATCCTTAGAGAAAGAATCTCAATTTCTACAGGAGAGATAGCCTCCATCCCATACACCAAAGAGAAAGGTGTTGTCCTAATGCTCAATCGTATATTAGTACGATACGCGTGCAAAACATAAGGTAACACTTCATGCTAGTCTTTGTCCTTCACAACCATTTTAGCAATAATTTTCTTAACATTCTTATTTGCTGCTTTAACTGCACTATTCATCTGAGGTCTATAAGGAGCTGAATTATGATGCTTGATTTTGAAATTTTCACAAAACTTCTTAATCTCAGCACCATTGAGATTGGTAGCATTATCTGTGATTATCCTTTTTGGAATTCCATATTTGCAGACAATATCCCTCTTGAGGAATTTCAAAAATACTTTTTGAGTGATATTGGAATACAAGGAAGCCTTTACCCACTTGGTGAAATAGTCGATTACCACTAAAATGAAGCAATGACCATTGGAAGCTTTGGGGTTGATGGGCCCAATGACATCTATTCTGTAGCACCCCGAAATTTCTCATTTTTTAGTAAAATATGATTTTACTGATTTTTGTGATTTCTGTATGCTGTAAATTTATTTTGATTGTTTTATGACTATTTTTGATCTTTGTGTGTGATTTACTCCGAGCTAGGAAAATAATAATTTTCGGGCCGAGAAAAATCTTTACTGATTTATTCAGAGCCGAGTGATCTTACTAAACCCGAATTTGAGAGATACGTTAGCCGATCTTTTAATTTTCAGAATTTATCTGGCCAATAATTTTTTTTTATATTTTATTATCCATTGGATAGTAATCGCTGGTATTTCGGCACTATACTCTATTCATTGGATAGTAGCTTCTGGGAATATCTACTAGATAGTTATCCATAAGCCAAAATATCTTGGAGCTCATCATAAGTAATCATGATAAGCTTTTGTGTTGCATCAATAAGAGACCTTGCTTGCTTAGCAAGTTGTTTGAAAAGCTAATGAATGTGGCTTGCCCAAAGGTGGACCAATGGAGAGGTTGCTTGGTGGCTAAGCTAGTGACTCGCGTATTCTAGAAGATTCTAGTAGCTGACTCACATTGTATGCACCAATGAGGAGCTAGTCAAATAGAAGCTGGACACCTTGCGTGACATCTCAGCACCATGACTCAGCGTGTTCTAGAAACTTGTAGAAGCGATGACTCACCACATTCTAAAAGGTTGTAGAACACTGAATCACCCTGTGTCTCGCCACAGTGGGTGACATGTTCTAGAGACTTCTCTGTGATGATTCACCTGATAAAATATCTAAGGATAAATATCTGAGTTTTTATTATCCATTGTGTAATGTTATTATTCATTGGATAATAACTATCAGTAATCTTTATCCATTGGGTAATAGTTTTAGAAAATATCTATCTTTTGGAAAATATCTCAGTAAAATATCTTAGTAAAATCTACGTAAAATATCTGGGTGAAAATATGTAAGCTTAAATATCTTAGAAGCTAATTATGACAAGCTTTATGTGTGCACCAATGGGAGAAGCAAGCTTGCTTGCTAAGTTGTTGAATAGTCAACAAAATGGTCTAACCAATAGAAATTGGTCAAGCTTAGTGGCTAGCCAATGAGAGGAGAGCTTGGAGAACAAGTTTTGAACATCAACCATTGATTTAATCAACGGTTGATAAGCAAACTTGATGAAGAAGCCTTGGATGATCACCATTGATCTAATCAATGGTGTGAGAGCAAGCTTAGCAAGGAAGCTTTGGATGTTCACCATTGATCTCATCAATGGTTGTGGGAGTAAGCTTAATGTAGAAGTCTTGGATATCCACCATTGATTTAATCAATGGCCATGAATGGTTGAAAATGGTCAACATTATCATGCTCTTTTCTCTCCAAACTCACGGCTATTAGGTTTCTAAGGAGACCAAAAATTTCATTTTACACTTATCATCTTTTCTCTCCAAAAACCTTAACATTTTTCTCTCTTTTTCCTTCTCTACCTCATGGCCAAACACCAAGGATCTACCTTCCCATTTTTCCTAAATCTCATCTAACTTCATATCTTGAATCCTCTTATTAATCCAAGATACTTTCATGTTGTGAACTTCTCAAGATTCATTCATCTTTATGCTTCTAACAAGCAAAGAACACAAAGACTCTTACCTTTTATTTCCTTGTATAGCTCACGGCCTCCACATCCAACACTAACCTCCACTCTCCTATAATTTCATCTAATACCATTTTCTTAACCTAGACAAAATTCTAAACAACCTTAGATATAGAATCTATACACAATTCTAAACTACTTTGTAGTTGAGATCTTAGCCTAGATCATCCATCTTCAATCTTGTTCTTCAAGTTGAAAATCAAGAAGTTCTCACCTTGTTCATCCAAGGAGGCTCACGGCTATACCCCTCCACCAACATTCAATCACTTTTGATTCAATGCAATCCCACTTCTTGAATCCTCACATCATTCTAAGACTCTTTAGTGTTGGGACTTTAGTCTAAATCCATCATCTTCTATCACTTTCATCAAAGCTCTAATAAAGAGTTTTAAGGTAAAGGTTATTAATCTTTGCTTTTCTATTCATTTTAAAGTTCTAGACTATGTTTTGATCCATAGTCATCTTAGATAAGCTTTAAATGTTAACTTGTATATTGTCTTTGATTCTAAGTAAATCTTGGAGGTAGTGCACGAAATCTTCAAGAAAGACAATCAAGAAGAGTTTTTGATCTTCCTTTGAGGTAAGAGGGAGATTAACCTCATCGGCCTATGTGGTGGTGAGGGAATGGATTTGTTTGTGTTTGTGAATGAAAAATCCCTTAAAGGATTTATTCATTTTGATTGTGTATGTTTAAGTGCTATGTGTTGTTATATATGATTTTATTGCTTTGATAATTATGCCTAATTTTTATTAAGTGATTACTATGTGAGATGGTATGGTTTTGATTGAATTGTGATTAGATACTTAATATGATTTTATTACTTTAATAGTAAGCACAATTATGCGATGGTAGAAATATCATGAGTGATATGTTGTATATGATAAGAATCATGTGGAAAGGAAAACTATTTTGGTTTCAAAGAACCAAGAGGCACACGGCCTCCATGATTATTTTGGAGTAAAGCACTTAAAATATTTTACTAAGTGTGGATTTTAGATAATTATGTAACAAGTAATTGGACTAAAGATTTTTACAAAGAAAAATGAGATAGGAAATGAATAAATATTTAGTTATGAAATAGAAATTGATTTTCGGCCAACATGCCAAGAATTGGTATTTTAAACCAAAAATATTTTCTCAAGTGTAGTCTTAAAAGATTAATTAACAAGAACTCAAGTTAGTGAATTTTGAGATGTAAAATAAAAGTAAACTAATTTTTGGAATTAATTAAATTAATGAATTAAGGTTAAGATGGGAAATAAATTTATAAGTTAAAATTTACTGACGTATAGCTCACCTTTTGGGTTTTGAAGCGCGTTAGAAAACTTTGAGCTGTAATATTTGATTTAAATCATGAAAGTGTAAAATTTTGTGAAAAAAATATTAGAAAGTATTATTTAGAGGAGTTTTAGTAAGGAAATAATTTTTTAGGATGGTTTGGAACTTAAAGTATTTTATTTAAAGTTTTATTGAGAGTAATGAACAAATATTTTTGAAATATCCTGAGTTAATTAAAATAATATAAGTTTTGTGGAAAACATTTGAAGATATTATTCAAAGGTGATTTATTAAGGAAATATTGGAAATAAAGTCTAATTTTGATATTAAATGAGAAAAGTTTTAATTTAAACTTAGAATATGATTAAAATGTTTTACGCGATTGAAAATACGCAGAAAAACTCTTATGCTATTTAAAAATGGTGATTTTTAACTACATGATTGAGAAAACATTTTAAAATCTTTACGCGATTGAGAAAATATTTTAAAATCTTTACACGATTGAGAAAACATTGAAAAATTATTATGCGATTTGAAAACGTAAAAGAAGTTTTCTGCAATTGTGAAAATATGATAGTATCGCTACGCAATTGAAAGGAACAGCGAGTTTGGCTGTAGGGCTGACGTACTGGACCCAAGTGAACTGTGGTTTTAGCATTGTCCTTTGGGGCCAACGTACTGGACCGATGTGGATTGTGGAACCGAAGTACTGGACCCGAATGGATTATTGGTATTATGTAATTGTATGGACAGTTATATAATATCATTGATATTAATGGTATTAGACAATTGTATGGGCGGTTGCCTTAATATCACTGGGAACAGTTCAATGGTGGTTTGATTTCATTGAATATGCATTTGAGCATTATACAGTTAGTAGCTGTTGTGGCATTTTATGCCTAGGAGTGAACAAGAACTTATAAGATAATGAGATCTTTGATAGATCTTAGGGGACGTCAGGGTTAGATGATTCACTTAGTGACTATGTTGTCACATTATATACCCCTGCCCGTGAAAAACCGTTGCAACGCACTGACAGCCCGACAAATACTATGTCTTTTCATGGTCCGGTGTAGACTGTCTTTTGAGGGGGGACAAATCTTCTGGAACGTTCATCTCTGAATTTGAGTTTAGCTCCATGGAGTAGGAAATGAGTGCATTGTGCATAAGAATGGTCAGTATACTCATTGGGCAAGTGCATGGTCAGTATACATATTGGTCATATGCATAGTCAGCATTTATACTATTATGATATAATATTATTGTGTATTATCATCATGTCTGATATTGTGTTGCAAGTTTATTAGATTATTTATTTATTAAATATTATGAATATATCTGTTGATTTTATGTTATTTTATGGATTGTATGGTGAACTGTGTTGGCATGTTTATCGTTTCCTTGCTGCCATTTGGTATACGATGTAGGGGATCTCACCTCTTTGCTGTATTGTTTGTCTGTTATGTTTTTATGTTTATGTTTATGTTTGATAAAGACCATAAGAAGGGCGAGGTTGGATCGCCTAGATTTGAGTTAGTTATACTTTGTTTGATCGGTTTGCAATGGTTACAAGGAGGGATTTCTCTGATTATGTGCAAGCGTAGCTCCACGGAGGCACTGATGCCTAGCATGTCGACTTAGATACTGAATGTTTTAGTTATATAGAAGAGGTGACTCTATCCCAGAGTGGGACCTACCATGGAATCCCTACTGTTACATATAATGCTTGTGTACATGTAGAGTTCTCCATGCCTATTAGAGAACTGTAGGACATTGCTCACCGTTTGCCTAGAGAAGACTCTATGGAGTCAACTGCTCAGACTCTTGTCCATAGAGACACGTCCCAATCAGAGAATGTGGCTGTAGAGGATCCGGGAGAGGACCAGGTTCAGGACCTTATTCTCTTAGTTTTTGGGCTTGGGCCAGGTCAAGTTTTTATATGGTAATTACTTATTATTTAAAGTACGTAAGTTTTATGTAGTTAAGTTATTACTAATCTATGTTGTGTATATGAGAAGTGTTTTATTCCGTCTTTATATCTTGTGTTTCTCTAATTCAGTAAGTTTATGTTATCCGCAAAAAAAGAAATTTTGAAATCAGTATTACAATAATATTAAATATTTTATAACTTGGGTAAAGAATTATAAAGGAGTTGGTCTGAAATGTGATACCCTAAAGAGGGTGTTACATATTCCCCACATCGAGAAAGGCCATGGAGATACCAAATTATGCAAGGGGAATGGAGGTGCATTGACTTGATCTGCATATATCTAGCTTTTCTAGCATTTTCGAACATATTCTATGCAGTATGTTTCCATAGTAGACTAATAATAACCACTCCTTAGAATTTTTTGTGCCATCATATGACTATTAGTATGAGTTCCACAGATTCCTTCATGACTTCAATCATGATTAAGTGAGCTTCATGAGCATCCACACATCTAAGTAAGGTGCCATCATGACTCTTTTTGTACAAAACCTCCCCGTCCAAGAAAAAGGCCATTACCAACCGACGAATAGTTTTCTTATTCACCTCATTTGTCCTAGTTGGGTATTCTCTATGCTAAATGTACTGTTTGATATCATGATACCAAGGTTTTCCATCTGGCTCGCCTTCTATATTGGCACAATACGTAGGCCCACTTTGTGTCTTCACTTGGATGGGTTGGACATTATTGTGAATATCCAACTTGGTCATTACAGCCAAAGTGGCCAAGGCATCTTCAAACTGATTATTGTCTCTAGTCAAATGGGAGAAGGTCACCTCTGCAAACTTCTCAATCAACCGGGTTAAATACTTTTGATAAGGCACCAATTTTGGGTCTTTGGTTTATCATTCACCGTTCACCTGATAAATGATGAGTGATGAATCTCGAAATACTTTTAGCTGCTTGATCCCTAAGTCTATTGCAACTTGTAAACCACTAGCATAGGACTCATATTTTGCAACATTATTAGTGCATTCAAAATCCAGCTTGATAGCGACTATGTATTACTTTCTAGTTGGTGAAACCACCACGACTCCTATGCCACTACCATACATGTTGACTGGTTCATCAAAATACATCTTCCAAATTGGCTCATTCTCTCATTCTTCTTCTCCTCCCACTGTCAATATTTCTCCATTAGGGAACTAAGACATTATTAGTTATCCACCCTTAAGAGGGTTTTCAGCCAAATGATCAGCAGTTGCACTTCCTTTGATGGATTTCCGAGTCATGTACTTGATGTCGAAGTCTGATAATATCATTTGCCATTTTGAAATCCTAAATGAAACGTGAGGGCTTTCAAATATGTACTTCAGAGGATCCATTCAGGAGATCAACCAAATAGTGTAATACAACATGTATTGCCTTAGCCATTTTGAGGTCCATGCTAGAGCGCAACAAGTCTTCTTAATTGCCATGTAATAGGCTTCATAGTCATTAAACTTCTTACTCAAGCAATAAATTGCATGATCTTTCTTTCCTGATTCATCATACTGCCCCAATATTGCTCCCATTGAGGT
This sequence comes from Ormosia semicastrata, assembly GCA_029884595.1. Taxonomy (NCBI): domain Eukaryota; kingdom Viridiplantae; phylum Streptophyta; class Magnoliopsida; order Fabales; family Fabaceae; genus Ormosia; species Ormosia semicastrata. Next base: position 3,308,591 of record JAQQTO010000062.1, read on the forward strand.
TGGCAATACGGTTAGGTACAATATCAAAGGACGACCCGATGTAAGTGGTACCCAAATAGGAGGATTCATTAAATAAGCTTTTATCTTGTCAAAAGCTCCTTGACATTCTCCATCCGATTTACCCGGCTGATGCTTTTTCAATAGCTTGAATATAGGCTCACAAGTGCTAGTGAAGTTAGCAATGAATCTAGCAATGTAGTTAAGTCTCCTGAGAAAACTTCTCACCTCTGTCTTAGGAGCAGGCATCTCCTGAATTGCTTTTGCCTTATTCAGATTGACTTTTATTCCTTCTCTACTAACGATGGACCCGAGTAGTATTCCAGTAGATGCTTCAAAAACATATTTAGCAGGATTCAACCTCAGCTTGTACTTTTTGAGTTTTTCAAAAAACTTATGCAAAACCACCACATGACTTTCCCCTTCTCTAGACTTGGCGACTATATCATCCACGTATACCTCAATCTCCTTATGCATCATGTCATGAAACAGTGCCACCATAGCACATTGGTAAGTAGCCCTAGCATTCTTTAATCCAAACTACATCACTGTGTACTAAAATGTTCCCTAAGAAGTGATGAAAGTGGTTTTTTCTTTATCATTGACATCCATGGGGATTTGATTGTACCCTGAGTATCCATCCATAAATAAAAACTTGTGATTCTTAACAATGTTATCAACCAAAACATCGATATGAGGGAGTGGGAAATCATCCTTCGGACTGGCCTTATTCAGATCCCTGTAATCCACACATATTCTGACTTTTTCATCCTTCTTAGGCACAGGCACAATGTTGGCTACCCACTCTGCGTGTCTTGACACTTCCATAAATCCTGCTTCCAACTGCTTAGTCACCTCTTCCTTGATCTTTAAGGACATATCAGGATGCATTCCCCTTAATTTCTACTTCTTTACCTCAACATTTGGATATAGTGGGATTTTATGTGACGCTATCTCCGGATCTAATCTAGGCATATCCCAATAAGACCAAGCAAAGACATCCATATACTCTTTGAATAGTGCGATCATTTATTCACACTTAGGGTTTTCCACTACTTTCAATTCCTTTTTCTCTTCCTCTGTCCCCATGTTAATCACCTCTGCTTCCTCATCATTCAAGTCAAATCCTTTATCTAAATACTCCAGTAATTTTGCAAAATTTTCAACAACTTCTCATTCCTCACCAAATCCAAGGTCTTCTTCATCAAATATCACAGGGAAATCAATTAATGAGTTTTCAAGGTCCCTTTCATGAGGCAAACTTTCTACAAGACTTAGGTCCCTAGAAAGTAATTTGTGTGGAGTTGGAAAGGAAAAATAGAGTAGGAATGAAAAAAAATAAGAATAATATATTATACAAAAATGTAAAAAGAAAACTGATAAATGCAAAAGGATAAGTCAAAGGTGCAACGAGGAGGAATGCTAAATATTTATGTAACTTCATTTAATTAATGTCTCAAATAACATAAATTATAAGCTCAAAACATAGCTAATCTTTAATATTTGCTTAGTACAATATGATTAGACAATTACTTGGAAACAATCACATCAATCATTAGTTCATATAATAAATTGTATGATGGTTTGTTGAATTTAGAAAAGACTACCTATATTAAAAAGTTCTTCTTAATGAGGCCTTTGGCTCCTCATCAATAGAAAAAAAGGATTGCTTAAATTCTATACTTATTAATGAGAATAAAATTAGTGTTATTCCACTCTTAAGTTTTTAAAAAATGATATTCAAAGGATCAAGCCATCATTAAATTCAATTGTTTATAATTTTTGTGGTCATCTAGGGTCATTATATGAGAAATTGTATGGTATGAGTTCTTCTTCATGCAATGCATTAATAGTGAGATGGCATGGGGGTCAAAGAAGGAATGACTTCTTTAGACATGATTATTCAAGACTCCAAAGAGGCAATGGATAAGAAAAAGTTCAAAAGCTTTTACCTCTTATGCACACTCTTTAAATTTGAGGTGGGGAATATTCTTTTCTTGCCCTTACATTTCATTTTTTATTGTACCATAGTTCATTAATTTTTTTATAAAAGCCATGTATCATGAAGCAAGCATGTTATCGGTTATATGCTTAATGGAAAATGATTATCTAAATTTATTGTGCTCAATTTACGTATTATGGAAAAATTGATCTTTATGAGAGCATAATAGATTATTCTTTCTTCAATTTTGGATAAGTGAAAACTTTTATTATGCTTTCTAACCTTATAATTTGAAAATATTTCTATATGTTTGTTTGAAATAATAATATCCTTGAACTTGAGTTTTTGATGCTGACCCAAACTTGTCTAACTTTTGGGAATACATCTTCCGTTGTCAAATAATGTGTGCTTATATCGTACTTTATTCGAATAATTCTTAGTCTATTCGAAAACTTGTGTTAAACTTTTTGGGAATGACACGCGATTGATCTCTGTTTATACGAATAACCCTTAGGTTATTGCAATTGTGAGCCCAAACTTTTTCCTTCTTGATATCATTTTGAATAAGTTTATTCATATTGAGGGGTGCTATTAGCCATGTTCTAAGCCACCACATAATCCATACTTTGTGTTAGAGATTCATCCTTACCAAATCAAGTCTTAACTATTTCAAAACTATGCAACAAATTCTCCTCATCTTTCTCTACACTCTCCACATAAATTTGATATCATGTGCCGAAATTGGTTTTGATAACATAATTTCTTGCCCAAATAAGTTTTGATGATGATCTCTGATAAACTTGTATGGTAATGACCAACCCATTTTTAATGTATTTAACACTCTAATGCAGAGTGGAAGGAATAGCATCAGCGGCATGGATCCATGGTCTCCCTAGGAGCATGATGTAGCCAGGCTCAATATTCATGACTTAGAACAGCACTTGAAAATTACTTGGACCAATCTCTAGCAACAACATCATCTTTCCTAAAATGTCTCTCCTATTTTCATCAAAGGCTCGCACCACCATTTCTCGAGATGATAATTTATCCTTACTTATTGATAATGAGATTAAAGTCGATTTTGGTAGGATATTCAGTGCAAACCCTCCATCAATCAAAACCTTTGCAACTATATACCCTTTACATTTGAAGGTTATGTGTAAGGCCCGTGGATTTTTCTCAAACCGAGAGATGATCTCATCGTTAGTAAATGTGATCATGTTGATACTTTTCACCGAGTCCACCATGTTGACAACACTTTTAGGAGTAACATCGGGCTTAACCTAGGCCTCATTCATAACCCTCATTAATGCCTTCCGATGCATCTCAGATGTCAAGACGAGTGACAATATAGATATTCTGGTTGCAGTCTTCTTCAACTGTTTCATCACATCATATTCACTTTGCTTCATTATCTTCAAGAACTCTTCTTTCTCTTCTCTACCTTTCTCCTTTTCTTTTGACATTTCCTCCCTACTCATTTCTTTAACATTTTTCCTTTTCTTTATTTCTCCTAGGCTATAGCATTGGCCACTTCTTGTAATTCCTTCTACTCTAATTATATTAGTCACTGACTCTTCCTCCTGATGTATTTCAACAACTTGGGCCTTCGAAGTCTCTTGCCTAACTCCCTTTGTCTCTACCTTAGTTTCATAACTCCAGGGCACTGTGTGGGTATCACTATAAGCAAATGACGTTGGCTTCTTGACTGTCACTACTACTTTCCTTAGTGTTGAAGCTTGGTTGAGAGGTGGCACCTTAAGCACAAAGCCTTCAACCACGTTGACCTCTTTAGAGGAATCTACCCCTTATCTGGCTTGTATACTCCCAAAGTGAGCAATCCTTGGATTCGAACCTTAAAGTTCTAATAATTCTCGATATCATGTCCTATTCTCCTATAATGATAGGCATAACTTGACTTTTTATCATGCTTCTCCTCTTCTTTCATCATGGTAGCTGGTGCAGTAATACTATAGCCTGCTTTATTCAACCCTATGAATATTTTAGCCATCGATGTATGCAAGCTCATGACCTTTTTTATTAGAAATCCTTCCATCTCTAAAGCATTTATCACATTTCTTCCACCATGATTAGGAATTGGGTTGTTGACAATAGTGGGTCCAACATCCTCTTGAATGTCTAGCTTTCCATAAGTAATTAGCTTCCTTACTGGAGTCTTAAAAGATTCACAATCTTCAATTGAATGTCTTGGGATGTCCATGTGGTATTTGTAAGTTAAATTCAGGTTTTACCACATTGGGAATGGTGGTTTTAGGGGACACACAAGATTTCCTGAGATAAGGTGAGCATCAAACAACCTTTGGAATAAGTCTAAGTTTGAAATAGATAATCTTGTGAAATGGGGTAGGTTTTGGGGATGGAAGCGACCTTGATTTTGGAAGTTTGATCGAGGTTGTTGGTGACTTGGGTAATTTTGTGAAGGTGCAGGTGGATATCGGGTATAGGTTGGGCGAGTTGGTACATATGGTTGTGGTGTGGGAACATTATTGATTTGGAATTGTGGAGTTGGGGTAATGTTTATGGTTGGCACAACTTGGTGGGGTGGGTAATAACGAGGTGTAGGTGTTTGGTATGGAAAGTGAGGGTTAGGGTTATATGATGGTTGATGACTTGGGTTTTGTGGGGAATATCGATGTCTGAAGGTTTATTGGTGTTAGACATAATTCACCTCGGGTTCTTTCTTTTTTGGCTAGAATCCCTTCTTAAGAGCAGTATTCTCTGTATTACTCATTAGCAACTTCCCAGCTTTGGCTAAAATCTTAATCCTTTCTTCTGCGGTGATCAAGTCAACAAAATCTTTATAGGCTTCTCCAACCATTGCCCCGATAAAAGGATTTCCCAAGGTTCCCAAGAAATACGAACACATCTCGGACAATGTCAATAGGGTTTGAACTTGAGCTGCCAAAGCTCTCTATCTTTGTGCATATTGGTCTTTGAGACTAGTTGATGTGCTTTGGGCCTACTGTACAACATTCAAAACTCCCTTAGGAATATCACCTTATAGGCTTGTTTATGGAAAGCCTTTCCACTTACCTATGAAGCTCGAGCATCGAGCTTATTGGGTCATCAAATATTTCAATTTTGACATGGGAAAAGCAGGTAAGCTTAGAAAATTTTAGTTGACTGAGTTAGAAAAATTGAGAAATTATGCTTATGAGATCTTTAGAATCTATAATGCTAAAATGAAAGCATTTCATGATAAAAATATTTTAAGAAAAACATTTAAGCCTAATGATTGAGTGTTCTTATATTATTCTAGACCCTATAAACATTTTGTGAAAACTTCAGTTTAGGTGAACCGACCCTCGTGTAGTGAAGATTGTTTTTGCACATGGGGCGGTAAAAATAGAGGATCCTAAGAGTGGTCAGATCTTTAAAGTAAATGGTCAATGCCTTAAAGTTTTAATTGATAGGCAAATTCTAGAAGTGGAAAATATTCTACTTGTGGATCCGATCTATCAACCTTGACCACACCACACAGGTATGTTTTTCTTTATTTGTTTTGTTTTATTTTTGTTTTCTCTTATTTTCTTTCTTTTCCTTTTTGTTTGCTATTGTTTTCTTTGTTTTTTGTTTGCAGGTTAGTTTCATTTTATCATTTCAAGTTACCATCTTTGGTGCTTAGCGAGCTAACCACGTCATCCATCAAGTGTATTCTACTCTTTTTTAGCTACTCCCCATTCAATTTTGAGTCTTAAACATTGAGGACAATGTTTCATTTAAGTTGGGGGTGTTAGGGGTGCAAATTTAGTATTTCATTTATGTTTTTATTGAGTCGTCCTAAGTGTCTCCCAGATTTCAGAACCTTGGTATGAGTATGTAAATAGTGTCGGCCCGCAAAAAAAAATTCAAAATTCAAAACAAAAAAAAAAGTAGTTTGCATGCTTGTTTTATTTCATTTTACTTTATTTTGTTTTTGTTATTTTTGTCATTGCTAACTATTTTTAGGGTGTAATTATCCTCTTTTCATCTTCTCTTTTTAATTGTTAAGCATTTCAAGTATGTGACTCCTCCCCATTACTTTGTTTATTTTTGTCCCAATATTTTCTTTGAAGCATATTGGTGATTATTTCTTAAGTCTAGGTTTAATTTGAAACATTAAGGATACTGTTTGGTTTTGATTAGGGGTAAGAGTTACTTGAATTTTAGTCATGTTATCATTATGCCACTTTTGTGAGGAATTTTTTTTTCTGTTATCTTGCTCAACTTGTTTCACATTATTCATAGCTGCTTCTACATATCTCTTTGTTGAAAAATTGAAATAATTAGAAAACTTGATGAAAGCATGTTGATACCATATTTTTGCCGAGTGAGTTTTGAGTCATTTATTTTTATTATGAGAGTATTTTCTTGGCCATCCAATGTTTTATTACGGTGCTCATGATTTTTTTTCCACTAGATTGATTTATTATTGTTTTGGCTAAAGAGAAGTTTTATATCACATTTCCATTTAATTTAATGTCATGGAAGTTAGTAGAATTGTGTGTTTCCTTGAGAGATGATATTAGGTCATTTTTTTTATTTTGAGCCTTAGAATAATGTTTTTGTTCTTTCACATATTGCCACTTGTCACTCCTTTGAGCCTATTTCTTGAGTATTTCTTTCTTAACCATTTCCCAAAGTGTTTTAAGAAAGAAGCAATATTATTGTAATATAGGAAGGTATAAGGGAAAGAAAAAAAAAGAAGGAAAAGTGAAAATGCAAGAAAAAAAAAGAAAAAGAAAAGGAAGAAAAAAAATTGAAAAGCTACAAAGTTAGAAAAAATTGAGAAAAGAAGTGAAAAAAAAAAGTCTGGTTTGGGAGTATGAAAAAAAAAGTTATTTGAAGAAGGTAAAGAAAATTCTGTTGAAAGTGTAGAAATCAAGCTTCTAAATATTCTTGAAACACTTTTGATTATCATTATTACCCTTAAGCCTTCATATTTTCTCATTACCTGCATTATAAGCTTAATAAAGTCCTATTTGATCTTAAGGGATTGCTGTTACCAAGTGGCCTCAATACTCAAGAGGGGGGGTGAATTGAGTATGAAAAATAAGTTCGCAAATCTTTCACAAATCGTTTCATAAATAATTTTCATTGAAGCTAATTGATGATTAGATATGATTGGATATAAGAGATAAACACTTTTACTTATAAATGCAATAGCCAAGGGACCAATATTCAAGCAATTTAATAAAATAGTACATAATGTAAAGAGAAGGGTTTAGAGAAAACAAGCACAATGATTTATCCTGGTTTGATCACCAATCCACTTGTGATCTACGTCCAGTCCTCAAGCAACCGCTAGAGATTTTCCACTATTTCTTCAAGCTTCAATAGGTGCTTGATAACCTTTACAACCTTGAGCACTCAACACTTTGGGATACCTCACCCTTGGAGCTTGAGTCTCTTCAACTAAGGGATACCTCACCCTTTACACTTTTGGAGGGATGTCTCACCCTCTTTACAAAGCAATATAGATTGATTGAATGAAGCTCTCACTAGAGTAGATGATTACAAATTGAAGCTCGAATATGCTCTCAAATATTAACCAACGTTTTTCACAAAAATAAAGCAAGAATGGATTTGAGGATTGAATTACGTTTTGAAGTATTGGTAATCAGTTTTTGGTTCAAGGTCAACTTCTAATGAAGACCCAATATTGGTATTTATAAGTTTTGTAATAAATGGAGCCGTTGGAGGGTCTTAGCCAAGCATTAAATGCATTTAATATAGCTGTTGAACATTGTCAGGATGCATGTAATCGATTACACAACAAATGTAATCAATTACATTGTTGTTCCAACATGTTCTTGGCTTTTTGGGCTCTGTGTAATCGATTACATTATTGATGTAATCGATTACATGGCTTCTGACTTGCTTGTAATCAATTACAATATCCATGTAATCGATTACATGACTTCTGTCTTGCTGTGTAATCGATTACAATATCCATGTAATCGATTACATGACTCTTTGAACGTGTTCTTGCCTTTCTGGGCTTATTGTAATCGATTACATTATTGGTGTAATCGATTACATGGCCTCTGACTTGCTTGTAATCAATTACATTTCTCATGTAATCGATTACAAGGCCTCTATTTGCTGTGTAATCGATTACAAACATCATGTAATCGATTACATTAGCCTTTGAACATATTTTTCAAGTCCAATAAAGCTTGTAAGCCATTTCTAACACCTCAAGACATTTGATTAAATATAAATCCTTTTATAAGTGTTAGATTTAAGATTGAAACTCAAGTTTCTTGAAAAACATGTTTAGCTTTAAATTTTCTCACTTATTTTGAAATCATATATTGAAAAATCATTTGAGAAATCTTGAGAGCATTTAACATTAATGCTCTAAGTCTTATAACTAAATAAACCTCTTGAATTCTTTCTTTGATCTTGATCTTTTCTTTTGCACTTGATCTTCACTTTTACACTTGATCTTCACTTTTGCCTTTGTTATCATCAAAAACCATTTGATATGCTTTAGGGACATAAGCATTCATATTCTCCCCCTTTTTGATGATGACAAACTGATCATAGGAAAAAGAAAGAGTTTTTGCATTTTTATATAATAGAGATTTAGGCGCAACGCTCCCCCTGAGTTTATGCATAATATTGAGTTAGATTTTTCATGTAAAAAGCTTAAGAGCTCAAAAGCTTAATAACTCCCCCGTACACATGCAACCTTAATTGGATTTCATTTTTCTCTATTCTCTCCCCCGTTGACATTATCAAAAAGACATAAGCATTAAAAAAAAAATGGACAGCATTTCAGCTATATTTCATGATTTCCCAAGTATTGCCAAAACAAGAAATCCAAAGAGAATATTCAATCCAGCCAATATTCAAAAAACCAAACAGTCAGAGAATATAATCAAAGTTGATTCAAGTTCATATATCATTAAAAAAAAACATGTACAATGTAACTTATCAGAACCAGTATAGCCAATAACCAAAAAACACCAAAAACGTATACCAATGTTATATAACTGAGCCAAAAATAAAAAATAATACAATTTAGTCATAAGCAAATAACAATGAGAAACATCAGGGCAATAGGCCATGATCACTATCAGTAGCCTCGCTGTCACTGTCTGGGTCCGCAGTAATATCTCCTAGATCAACGTTATCATCGTCGGGCTCAAGATCGTCCTCAGAGTCTAGGAGCTCCTTATTGTCAATAGGGACGCCAGATGGACCAGCAAAGGACAGGGGAACGGGAGAGGTAGAGGATGTGGGAGGTGCAGCAGCAGCACTCGGAGGAATATGAGGTCCACCCAGGAGGGATCGAATGGAGGCAAGCTCCTGATCTGAGTAGTTCATCCTCAACTCAAGGTGATCTATCTTCTGCTCAATGCGATCCATGTGTGTGTCTATAGTAGCGCTCAGGTTTCGCATCTCTTGGAACAAGAGGTCTACTGTAGCTAGAGCAGGAGCAGGACCAGGGGCAGGATGCTGAGCCTCTTCATCATCATCATTGTCCGGATCATGATGGATATGTCCAAAAGTGCCATGGGCAATGGAATGCCACCTATCATCGACTTTGTAGAGCTGGAGCTTCTTCAAGGTATGCAAGCCAATGGATTGTGGTCCTTTCGAGCTGGTGTCCTTAGACTCCTTAGCCAAGGAAATGCGACAATGCTCTAGGATGGCTGTTACTAGCATAGCAAATGGGAGAGCAGAGTTCTTCTTTTTCTTTACATCCAACATGTGCTCTATAATGTAGTAACCCCAGTTTATTGGTCACCCAGTGGTCATTGCCCACAGGGACACCACATCATCCTTGAGAACTTGGGAGTAATTCCCTCCCCTGGGAATCAACCCCCAGACCAAAAGATAGTGGAGAACCCTATTCTCCATAGTTAGGCCAGTGGCCATGATTCTCTTTTTGGGATCACTGGAGGGGTAGTAACCAGTCCTAATCAGTGAAAGAAGAACAGTCTTATGCTCAAACTCATGACCCCAGATATTGGCATTCCCACAGAAGTTTGCTCCAACAGGAGTGAGCTTCGTCAGCCTATACCACTCAGCCATAGTTATCCTGATTTGTTGCTTTTTCACCTCAGATATTAAGCAATCATCTTCAAATTTTAGATTTGCATAAAAAACTCTCACTAGGTTTGGGTAGATAGCTTTCTTTATACTCAGGAAACCCAACAATCCTAAGTTCTCAATGGTTCTAAAACTCTCCAGAGGTTCACTCTCACAGAAGTTGATGGGAAGATACCTGGGGGAAATAATCTTGCGTAGCTAGAAGTTCTTCCGGAACAACTCAGCTCTCTTCACGGTGGAGAAATGGCGAGTGAGGTCCAGGCCAAAAATGTTGCGTGAAGCACCACCTGAGGACCCACCAATGGCAGCCCCTGTTCTTGGGCTCTTTGAACGATGAGAGGATTCAGTCATTTGATGAGAAATAGGAGAGTGGGATAAGTGGAAAGTGTTTGGAGATGAGTGAGGAAAAAGAGAGGGATGAGTTTAGGGCAGAGAAGTAGGGATGGTGTTCGTGAGAGGTGATGGGGAGATTTAGGTGAGGGATTATGATGGGATTTGAGAGATGGGCTGTGTGGAGAGGAGTTTTTCGAGTTAGAGGGAGGTGAAATGAAGGAATTTGAGGGAGATTTGAGTGAGAAAAGAGAGATTGGGAGGTTTGGGTTGCGTGGGAGCAGAGGAGGAAGACGAAGGAGTTGAAGAGTTTTTGAGAAATGAGCTCTGTGCGCGTCAGAAACCTTTTAAAAAACCCTGTGTAATCGATTACATTGGGTTTGTAATCGATTACAAGCGTTCTGGTTCATATGTAATCGATTACATTTTTGGTGTAATCGATTACCATGCTTCTGGGGAACCTTGTAATCGATTACATGGTTGATGTAATCGATTACCTGAGTTCTGAGTTAATTGTAATCGATTACAAAAGTTATGTAATCGATTACATGCTTGACAGAACCTGTGTAATCGATTACAAAGGCATTGTAATCGATTACCAGCACACTTTAACTCAGATTTTACATTCCAATCAGCATAGAATCAATTTTAAACCATTCAAATCAGTTCCAGAGCATCTTAGATCAATTCAAATAATCATGTAAGCATATAATCTAATCATATTATGATTCAAATCATATAATTATTCAAAATTACTATTTTTTACCAAGAATTACATCCTTTTTGGTGAAATTGTGAGGTTGTTGAGTTACTTGGGAGTCTTGGACATAAGGGAGCACCTGTAAAATAACTTAGGGGAAATCTCCGATGCTCAAGTCAGTATTGGATTCAAAAATGATTAAAAACTCAGAGATTATATAGCAAAGTGGCATGATTATGCAGAAAATCACAAGTTATGCATTAGTTTTAGGATTATGCAGCACATAGTTAGTTTATGCATGATTGATCCAATATACCAAGTTCATTTCTTATATAGAAAAATGCTTCTTTTGCTAGGGGTTTAGTGAAAATGTCAGCTAGTTGCTTAGTGGTTTCTACAAATTCAAGCATACAATCACCCTTTTGAACATGGTCTCTAATGAAATGATGTCTTATTTCAATATGTTTAGTCTAGAATGCAAAATGGGATTTTTGGAAAAATTGATTGCACTAGTATTATCACATCTTATGGGGATGTGATCAAGCTCAAGACCATAGTCCAAGAGTTGTTGTTTCATCTAAAGGATTTGAGAACAACAACTCCCAGCTGCAAAATATTCAGCTTCAGCTATAGACAACACCATACTATTTTGTTTCATGCTATGCCAAGAAACTAGTGAACTTCCAACCAAGTGGCATGTCCCACTAGTGCTCTTCCTATCCATTTTGCATCCAGCAAAATTAGAATCGGAATACCCAATAAGGCTACATGAGGCACCTTTAGGGTACCATAAACCCATTTGTGATGTGCCTATTAGATATTTCATTATTCTTTTAACAATACTTAGGTATGATTCTTTAGGATTAGCTTGATATCTAGCACACATGCATATACTAAACATTATATCAGGCTTACTTGCAGTGAGATAAAGGAGTGAGCCAATCATACCTCTATATTTTGAAATTTCTACCGATTTACCTCATTCATCCTTGTCCAAATAGCAAGAGGTGCCCATAAGAGTAGCCATATGCTTGGCATTGTCCATTCCAAACTTCTTGAGCAGCTCCTTGCAATACTTGGATTGGCTTATGAAAGTTCATTCTCTTGTTTGCTTGATTTGGAGACCAAGGAAGAAGTTGAGCTCACCCATTATGGACATTTCAAACTCACTTTGCATAATATTTGAAAATTCTTTACAAAGAGAGTTGTTAGTAGCTCCAAATATAATGTCATCAACATAGATTTGAACTAGAAGTATGTCATACATTTTATGTTTTACGAAAAGGGTAGTGTCAACTTTGCCTCTAGAAAAATCTTTTTCTAAAAGGAATTTGCTTAACCTTTCATACCAAGCTCTAGGAGCTTGTTTCAAGCCATACAAGGCCTTTTTCAGTTTAAAAACATGGTCGGGTATTTCAAAATCCTCAAAACTAGGAGGTTGTTCTACATACTCCTCTTCTTGTATAAAACCATTTAAAAAGGCACTTTTGACATCCATTTGATAGAGTTTGAAATCCATGATGCAAGCATATGCAAGTAACATTCTAATGGCCTCTAATCTAGTTACGGGAGCATAAGTTTTTCATAGTCTATGCCTTCTTCTTGATTATATCCCTTAGCTACAAGCCTAGCTTTATTTCTTATTATTAAGCCCGTTTCATCAAGTTTGTTCCTAAAGACCTATTTGGTGCCAATTATATGATGATCATTGGGCCTTGGAACTAATTCCCAAACTTGATTTCTCTCAAATTGGTTTAGTTCTTATTGCATGGCTAAGATCCAATGCTCATCATTAATGGCCTCATTTATGTCTTTAGGTTTAACTTGAGAGACAAAGGCTAAGTGATTACATGCATCTCTAAGTGAGTTTCGAGTGATTACCCCTTTTGATACATCATCTATCACCTTGTCGAGAGGGTGATATCTTGAAGTCCTCCATTCCTTGGGTAGATCCAAGATTTCTGAATCTTTTTGCCATGCGTGATCAAGGAGTCTCTCTTTTTACTTCTTGGACTCTTTCTCTTGATTTTCTAAGTGCATTTTTGCCAAGATTTCTGCAACATCATTAACAAGCTCCTTTCTCGGCTCATTTGGGTTAGTTTCATCAAATGCAACATGTATAGACTCTTCTATGGTCATAGTTCATTTATTATAGACTCTAAAGGTCTTACTATGTATAGAATAGTCAATGAATATTCCCTCATCAAATTTTGCATCAAACTTTCCCAAGTTATCCTTTCCATTAATCAAAATAAAGCATTTACATCTAAAGACATGAAAATATGACACATTTGGCTTCCTTCCTTTGTACAATTCATATGGGGTTTTCTTTAAAATTGACCTTATTACGGCTCTATTCATAACATAACAAGTGGTGTTAACCATATCTTCCTAAAAGTACTTAGGAAGGTTGGCCTCATTGAGCATAGTTCTTGCCATTTCCTCTAAAGATTGATTTTTTCTTTCTACAACACCATTTTGTTGTGGTGTTCTAGGGGTAGAAAAATTATGCTCAATGCCATGTTCATCGCAAAAAGTTTCAAATTCATGATTTTCAAATTTACCACAATGGTCACTTCTTATGGATGCAATACAAAAACCTTTTTTGTTTTGGATAACTTTGGCAAGCTTTTTAAATGATTGAAAAACATCATTTTTGTGGGCCAAGAATAATGTCCATGTAAACCTAGAAAAATCATCCACAATCACTAATGCATAGTAATTCCGACCAAAGTTCATAGTTCTAGAGGGCCCAAAAAAATTCACGTGCAAAAGCTGTAAAGGTCTAGAAGTTGAAACCATGTTTTTAGCTTTAAAAGAGACCTTTACTTGTTTTCCCTTTTGACATGCATCATAAAGTTTGTCTTTTTCAAATTTGAGATTTGGAAAACCAATTACTAGTTCTTTAGAAACCAATTTGTTTAAGTGATCCATATGAATGTGAGCAATTCTTCTATGCTATAACCATGAATCATTTTCTTTACTCATAAAGCATTTAGTATCATTTGAGGAAATATCATCAAGACTAATCATATATATATTATTGACTCTATGACTAACAAACTTAACTTGCTTATCATCATTTTCCTCAATTATGCAACAAGAAGAATCAAATATAACTCTATTGCCTTTATCACACAATTGACTAATGCTAAGCAAATTATGTTTAAGTCCTTCAACAAGCAAAATATTATCAATAGATGATGAAGGGATCTTACTAACTTTGCTAATTCCAAGAATCTTCCCTTTGTTGTTATCACCATATGTGACATGACCATATTTCTTATGAGTAAAGGAGGAGAACTTGGAGCCATCACCGGTCATGTGCTTGGAGCAACCACTATCAAGATACCAACTTGAGCTCTTAGTCTTCAAGTACACCTACAACACACATTCAAGTTTTAACCTTTGGTACCCAAATTGTCTTGGGTCCTTGTGTGTTAGAGTTAGGCATGGTGCCTTTAGGAACCCAAATCCTTTTTATTCCAACTTTAGTGTTTATGTTCTTTCTAACATTGCAAGTGGATGCACTATGCCCTTTCTTACCACAGTGAAAACATTTAACAAAGGGACTACTTGAAGTATTTGAGGAAACAAAGAAATTCTTATAAGACTTTTGATGGTTATTTGGATTAAATCCTAAATCGGCTTTTTGAAAAACACATTTTTGTTTCCCTAACAATACATTCAAGTTGTCTCTTCCAAAAGTGAATTTTGTAAGAGTGTTGTTCAAGTCTTCAATTTCTTTTTCAAATGCTTTGCATGATGAACAAGGTAATGATATGGATATGTTATCATGTGAGGAACAAGTCATGCATAATGAATTAGCATCAATAAGTCCTAAGGTCTCATTTTCAATCTTAAGCTCATTTATCTCCTTACTTAAAATAGAAACTTTGTTTACCAATAAGGAAATTATTTTGTTAGAGGACAAAACTATTTTTGTGAGCCTCAAAGATTCATCATGCAATTCTTGAAAAGCATATTGCAATTCATCATATGAAGGTAGAGATTCTGAGTTAGAAGAAGTTACCTCAGTGTCGCTCTCTTTACTTTCTTCTCCTTGAGTCATGAGACAAAGATGAGCTTATTCATTCTCTGAACTATCGGAAGAGCTTAAGTCATTGTCCTCCCAAGTTATGTATGCTCTCCTTCCTTTCTTTTCTTTGGAAGGCCTTTTCTCAAACTTCTCCGTCTTCTTGAGATACATAGGACACTCCATTTTCATGTGTCCCGATTTTCCACATTCATAGCATTTTGGAGGAGTAGAGGATCCTTCTCCTTTGTGATACACTTTCTTTTGAGGAAAGGGTGGTCTTCTTTGAAATCCTTTTTTCTTTAGGAATCTTCCAAACTTTCTCACAAGGAGACTAAGATTCTCCTCACTTAGCTCAACACTTTCAGCATCCTCTTCACCATCTTCATCATCATCTTCAATTGTAGAGGAGGTGGCTTTGAGTGCGATTCCCTTCTTCTTTTTGTCATGCTCTTCATTTTGATTGAGCCTATTTAGTTCTAGCTCATGTTCTTGAAGCTTTCCGAATAAGGTGGCTAAAGACATTGTTGATAAATCTCTTGATTCCGCAATAGTCATTACTTTGGGTTGCCAATTTCTGCTTAGACATCTCAAGACTTTGCTAATAAGATCCTCATTAGGAAATGTCTTTCCCAATGAGATAAGATGATTAACAATATGAGTAAACCTTTTTTGCATATCTTGAATACTCTTACCTTGGTTGATTCTAAATAATTTGTATTCATGAGTAAGAGTGTTTATTCAAAATCGTTTTACCTCACTAGTACCTTCATGAGTTACTTATAGGGTATCCCACATTTCTTTTGCGGTCTTGCAATTTGACACCCTGAAGAATTTATTATACCCCAAGGATGTGATGATGATGTTCTTGGCTCTCAAATTGTATTGAACTTTCTTTTTATCATCATCGGTCCATTCATTTCTAGGTGTATTAATTTTCACACCATCTTTAGTTTGTGTTGGAATAAAAGTATCATTTTCAACGGCGTCCTACACATCTAAGTCAATAGCTTTAATGAAAATTTTTATCCTTTCGTTCCAATAGGCATAACCATCCCTATTGAAATAAGGAGGTCTGTTTATAGAAGAACCTTCATTTAAAAAACCATTTGAAGCCATCACTTCTCTTGAAGCTGCTAAGCTCTTTATACAAGAGTCTAACTCTGATACCACTTGTTACCAAGTGGCCTCAATACTCAAGAGGGGGGGTGAATTGAGTATGAAAAATAAGTTCACAAATCTTTCACAAATTGTTTAATAAATAATTTTCGTTGAAGCTAATTGATGATTAGATATGATTGGATATAAGAGATAAACACTTTTACTTATAAATGCAATAGTCAAAGGGACCAATATTCAAGCAATTCAATAAAATAGTACTCAATGTAAAGAGAAGGGTTTAGAGAAAACAAACACAATGATTTATCCTGGTTCGATCACCAGTCCACTTGTAATCTACGTCCAGTCCTCAAGCAACCGCTAGAGATTTTTTACTATTTCTTCAAGTTTCAATAGGTGCTTGATAACCTTTACAACCTTGAGCACTCAACACTTTGGGATACCTCACCCTTGGAGCTTGAGTTTCTTCAACTAAGGGATACCTCATCCTTTATACTTTTGGAGGGATGCCTCACCCTCTTTACAAAGCAATATAGATTGATTGAATGAAACTCTCACTAGAGTAGATGATTATAAATTGAAGCTCTAATATGCTCTCAAAGATTAACCCACGTTTTTCACAAAAACAGAGTAAGATTGGATTTGAGGATTGAATCACGTTTTGAAGTATTGGTAATCAGTTTTTGGTTCAAAGTCAACCTCTAATGAAGACCCAACATTGGTATTTATAAGTTTTGCAATAAATGGAGCCGTTGGAGGGTTTTAGCCAAGCATTAAATGCATTTAATATAGCTGTTGGACATTGTCAGGATGCGTGTAATCGATTACACAACAAATGTAATTGATTACATTGCTGTTCTAACGTGTTCTTGGCTTTCTGGGCTCTGTGTAATCAATTACATTATTGATGTAATCAATTACATGACTTCTGACTTGCTTGTAATCGATTACAATATCCATGTAATCGATTACATGACTTCTGTCTTGCTATGTAATCAATTACAATATCCATGTAATCGATTACATGACTCTTTGAACGTGTTCTAGCCTTTTTGGGCTTATTGTAATCGATTACATTATTGGTGTAATCGATTACATGGCCTCTGACTTACTTGTAATCGATTACATTTCTCATGTAATCGATTACAAGGCCTCTATTTGCTGTGTAATCAATTACATTGGCCTTTGAACACATTTTTCAAGTCCAATAAAGCTTGTAAGCCATTTCTAACACCTCAAGACATTTGATTAAAAATAAATCCTTTTATAAGTGTTAGATTTAAGATTGAAACTCAAGTTTCTTGAAAAACATGATTAGCTTTGAATTTTCCCACTTATTTTGAAATGATATATTGAAAAACCATTTGAGAGCATTTAACATTAATGTTCTAAGTCTTATAACTAAATAAACCTCTTGACTTCTTTCTTTGATCTTGATCTTTTCTTTTGCACTTGATCTTGACTTTTGCACTTGATCTTCACTTTTGCCTTTGTTATCATCAAAAATCATTTGACATGCTTTAGGGACATAAGCATTCACAATTGCATGGTTCTTTCAATGTACATGGCTAATCTAAAGACATGATGTAAAATCTTTTCTTGGCATCCTTATATGAAATGATATTTGTTTCGTTTCCTCAGTATTCTTTCATTTATTTTATATGTGAAATATTTATTTTGATTTGTACCAACTACTCTTCTCACATATACTTACTATGAGTGATACTATACTTCTGAGTAATTTTCATTATTGATGGCAACTCTTGTGAGGATTGCATGTAGTTGAAATGTGTTTTCTAATGAGGACTCTAGTTATGACATTTAGAGACAATGAGTATATGTCATAGTAGCTATATTATTCATACACTTTGAGTTTGATCATGGTATGGTTTTTGAGGTAATTGTGGTGTTCTGATACAGGATTGATATTCCTGAGTTGAGATAAAATTTTACAGAATTGATTGGAGATATGATTTATTTTGAGCTTTTGTTTTAAGTTGCTTTCATTGTTAGGGCCTAGTAATAAGCAAGTTGGGGAGTGATGAATGTATGAAAGTGCTCTCTAAATACTCTATTATTGGACTAAAATGCTAAAATGTGAGTAGAAATCATTGGAATTAATGTGCATTTTTAAATTAAGTTTCTATTTACTTTGGAATAATGTTAACCAATAATTTATATATATATATATATATATATATATATATATATATATATATATATTTAAACTTGATACTTTTTCCATTCTTGTATTTATTCTAATCAATTTAGTCTTACCATTTAATCATTTTATTTTATAGAGTAATATGTGTAAAGAATGAATAACTGAGCCACAAATTGGAAGCCCAAATTATGCTTAACAAATATGACCCAATCAAATTGGAAAAGAGAAAAAAAAACCCTAGGCTAATTAATGCAATGAGTTAGTGAAGAGTGTTTATAAATTGAAGTTTTTGGGCACATTGCAGGAAGTAAGCGTCATGCACAGCAGAATAGAAAGAAAAGAAATGGGTTGCGCTGCACGGGTGGAAAAGAAATAGATTGGAAAGGTTGCGCACAACGTGGGAGAAAAAACAAAGAAAAAAAGTTGTAGCACGTTAGTAAAGGAAAGAGAAGGAGCTGCAACACGTTGCTCGAGGAAATAAAAGAAAGAACGTGACGGTAGTGTGATTAGAGTTTTATACAATGGAGAAATTTAGTGAGATAATTTTATTGCGTTCTAATCTTATTATGTCTTGCTAAGTTTTTTGGACTAAGGGGATGATGAAACCTTGATTGTTTTGGCATTACTATGTTAAATAATTTTTACCCAATTTCAATATTTAATGTTTATTGATTTTATTTTCCTATTAGATTATATTAATGAATTTTTAGATGAGTTAAGTCATGTTTTTCTCATACTTTACAATTTATTTGTATTCTCAGAGTGTTGGTGGTAATTGTTGGATATTAATTGTGATTTCTTATTAGAGATACATTTGATGATTTAATAATTTACTATTAATTAAGAAAATTTTATCATACACTTGATTATTATTTTAGTGCTTCATTGATAGATATTCCATGATCACATGTTTGCCGCTAGATGTTCATGAGTTAAAATTATTTGGGTATACTAATTTGACTTAGTTAATGTTAAAATTTATCTTGGTAGATTCTAAACCTTAATCATCTTACATCTGATTGAAACCCAATTTGTTTACTATGCTTCACTTTAATTTGCATTCAAAATTAATCTTTGTTCTTTATTGATCATTTCATATTTTTCTTTAGTTTCTTTGTTCCTTTTGCTATTCTTTTAATTTATTTTTCTGTGGAATTGACACTCTAAAGCTATGCTACAACTACCACATTATTCTTTGGGCATAATCAGGGATTATGCTGATAATGCACTTACCTTATCTGTTGGCCTTTATTAATGTAATTTCTAATGATTTATTAAGGGCATTGAGGTTATGTCCTAAAAGTTTTTAGTATCTTCTCAATACTAGCTTTAGGGACATGATTTTAATGTCTGTGGAAGTATGCTAATGTGTTGTAATTCAGGACTCTTAGGCGGGATTACAATTACAAGGGAGAGCTCCATTGTAGTTATTGCTCATCTTGTTTATTGAAATACTCGACAAGAAAATCTCCCTTTAAAATATTTATTCAGCTTTGCCTATGAAAATAAATGTTCTGACAAAGTTGTGTAGGACCAATAATGAGGACCGAGTTGAGCCATTGAGTTTATTTCTGGTCATCTTTGTAATTGATGTTGTTCTCTATAACACCCCTACTCCTATTACTGTAATATATCAACAATATAATCTAGTAAACAGAGTTAGGCACATCACTTCTAACTTATATACATCATACTAGATTCACTATAACCATGTTTGTTATTATAAAGAACCATGAGGGAAAAGAGAAATCATATACATATAAATCGTTACATTGTATGTACAAACTAAGCCTCAAAAGGGTATACGTACAATACATAAACTTATATAATACAAAGCGAATATCATAAAATACAAGCTTTGGACATTAGCAAATAAAACTAAACTAGTTTATCCGCTTATTTTTCTTCCCCTTGGGAGAATCCTGACCTAGATTTATCATGAAAAAAACAAATGGGGTGAGAATCCTTAATTCTCAGTAATATATATACATATATAACATCATGATAATTCAATTATTCACAATTGTGGTTCATTTATCTTTTAATTAACCATTTATAGTGAATAAACTTATCCACAATAGATTATGATTACAACAAGTAATTGAGCCACTACTCAATACCATTGGAACATTTATGTACTCTTTCCATGTAAACATCCCCAAAGCCAATCCATAATCCACATACATAGCTAACTTTTTTTTCAATGATAAACATTTGCCATACAATTGTAAAATATCATGTTCCTTGGCAAAGTGTTTTCTCACTCCTTTGTCTTTGGTAGAGGGTTTTTCTCATTCCTCTACTATGACAAGGTACTTTTCTCACTCCCTTGTCTTACAAATCCAACCTTAACAAATTATTTTTCTCACTACTTTGCAATATCAAGGTGTTTTTCTCATTATCTTACTTTAGGATAGATTGTGTTGTGACTCATCTTCAACAACTAAAGGAGCCATTCTTAACAAACATCCCTCTCTAGCTTAACTTTATAAAATAAAGGAGTATTTCTCTAAAAACATGCATCTAGTACACCATGTCATCACATCTCAAGTGAAATCAAGTGTAACACCATTGCTCATCAATGATCTAGAAGCATACCTATATCAATCCTCAACATTTGGATGCACAAAGGCTTGATTAATTTGTTATATATATGCTAGATGGTTATTCCTTTCTTGAAATATCCATGTTAGTGTCTTAACCCACATTACAAAGCATATATAAAAGATCCCAACAAGTAGGGAACTCCATTTTCTCAAAATAAAAAGCAGGGAACAATTTGTTATTGGGCACTTAATCGCTCACTTTTCCAGTGATTAGTTGCCCCAAGACAGCATAACTCTCCCAATTTTTCTATCATTAGGTGCTTAATCGCTCAACTTTTGAGCGATGAATCGCTCAGCACGGTGCTCACTTTTAGGGCGCCTAATACATTTTTCCTCTTTGGACTTGGGAGATTAGGCACCCAACTTATGGGCAATTAAGTGCCTAGCCCAAGCTTCTCATACTCAACTCCTTTGAGTTTCCAATTAATCCTTAACCCCCAAACATAGGTCCTAAGTGGTTTTCAATCTCATACATGGTCTCTAAACAAGTTAAAACTCTCTTGCATAAACTCAAATCACTAAAATAGTGAAATATGAATCTAGTGCAACTCATCCACACCCATTTTTTTAAAACCTTAAACTATTAGAAATCAAGGATGCACACAAGTTCAACAACCCTAACCAAGTAAGGATTAACTCTTAAACATACCATTGAGGCAAGAACAACAAAAAAAGAACTTGACTCCCTCTAAAAACCCATTTTCTACTAAGTCATGCATACAACAAATATCAAAAAATTGTGGAAGGATAAAGAGTTAAGCAAGATAAAACACCCCTACCTCAAGTCTCTAAGGATGATGCTTGAACTTGGTCTTCTTGCCTTTCCTTGGTTCTTCCTCCTCTTCCTTCTTCCTTTCCTCCTTCTATTCTCTTCTTTCTTTCCCTTCTCTTTTCTCCATTCCTTTCTCTGCTACCAACGTGAGAGATTAGAGAAAATGAGAGGGAAAATTCAAGTAAGCAGAATTTTAAGGGCGGATGCCACAAAGAGATGAAGTTGAACTTAGATATTTAGCTGGAAAACATTATATCTCTTAGAAATACTTTGATCTTACAAAATCAAGTTTCCTAACTTTCATAGGTATTATAGAAAATCTTAAGATTCATCTCAATCCTAGTTTCATCATTCCATAATTTTTCATACACCTAAAACTGTCACTTAAGTCCTATTACTCTTCCTCAAGTTAAATTAAACCTAAGAAAATAAGTTAATAGACTTATAGGTATCTGCCTTAACTTATACTTATCATCATAAAATTTTCCATCCTTTAATTGATATTTTCATGAATTTTCATAATTTTTCAAGATATCTATCTATTTAATCTGGCCATTAAACACTTACTCAGTGTTATTATAAATACCAAACAAAGTCAGTTGATTCTCTAAAATTAACCACATTACATTCTATTTATTGGTGACCTAGAAATAAATTCTTCATATTTATTTCCCTTGTCTAAGCAGTTTGTGCTCAAATCTGAGTTTTTATAAGCTATTTTTCACATTCAGTGTTATAGCAAAGTGTCTAAACTAACTTAGAAGGTCACCAAAATTAACAGGCAATTCATACAAGTGTTATAGTACCTCAATAATCATATTCAAGACTAACATGTTATGGAAGATGTTACATTTCTCTCCTTTTTTTAAAAATTTTGTCATCAAAATTGCTTACCTCAAGTGAACAATTGCAGATAATCTTGCTTACTAAAGGAATCTACTTTCCTCTAAGCTCTTTGACTCCTCTGTCCACGATCCTTACAGGTTTTATCATATAAGACAAATCATCTCTTAAATGCATTACTTCATTCTCCAAGATGTGTGAAGGATCTGGATTGTATTTTCTGAGTTGTGATACATGAAAAACATTATGAAAGTTAGACAAACTGGGTGGGAGGGCTATTTGGTAGGCCATGGGTTCTATTTTTTTTAGAATTTGATAGGGACCAAGAAAACGAGGGTTTAACTTTATGGTTTTCAATGCTCTACTAACTCTTGTTATAGGAGTAACTCTTAGAAAAACATGTTCTCCTTCCTCAAACTCAAGAGGCCTCCTTCTCTTATTAGCATAGTTTTTCTGCCTACTTTGAGTAGTAACCAACATATCCTTAATCATTCTTATTTGCTGTGTAGTTTGTTGGACTAACTCAGGAACTAAGATAGTTCTTTCTCCTACCTCATACCAACAAAGAGGTAATTTATATTTCCTACTATACAAAGCCTCATCTGGTGCCATACCTATGCTAGAGTGGTAGCTATCTTAACCTTTTGACATGTCAAGCACTTAGACACATATTCTGCTTTATCCTTTTTTATCTTAAGCCACCAAAACAACTTCTCAAGATCTTGATACATCTTTGTGGCTCCAGGATGGATGATATATTGACTTTTATGAACTTCTTCTAGGATCTTTTCTTTGATTTTGGATTCCCTTAGAATACAAAGTCTATTTCTAAACTTAATCATTCCATCTTCCAACATGCTAAAATCATTTTGGTTTCCCAAAAGAATCTGCTCACTTATTTCTTTTAGAGTTTCATTTTCTTCTTGAGCTTCTAAGATATAAGTCCTCAGGTCACTAACTATGTATACTCTGCTCATACAGAGACTATGTGGTGACACAGTCACTGCAAGTTTCATGTCCCTAAAACTCTCTAAAAGCTTATTCTCGTGAACCATCATCCAGGACACATGTCTAAATTTTCTACTTAGTGCATTAGCCACTATATTAGCTTTACCTAGGTGATATTTCAATTCAAAGTCATAGTCTTTCAAATTATCTATCCTTCTCCTTTGTCTCAAGTTTAGTTCCTTTTGGTCAAACAAGTATTTTAAATTTTTATGGTCATTAAACACCTTAAACTAGACTCCATAAAGGTAATGTCTCCAAATCTTTAGAGCAAATGCCACAACTTCCAATTCTAGATCATGTATAGAGTAGTTCTCTTTATGCGGCCTCAACTACCTGGATGCATAGGCAATTACTCTCCTATTTTGCATAAAAACACACCCTAGAAGCATCATAGTACACTTCAAAGTTTTCTTGCGGATCTGGAATTACCAGGACAAGTGTAGTGGTTAACCTTTGTTTTTGCTCTTGGAAACTATTCACACATTCTTGAGTCCTTTTAAAAATACTACCTTTCCTAGTTAATCTCGTCAAAGGTAGATCTATCTGAGAAAATCCCTTGATAAACCTCCTACAAAACCTAGCCTGGCCTATAAAACTCCTAACCTCAGTCACAATGGTTAATCTTTCCCATTGTACCACTACCTCAAACCTTGCTAGGGTCCTCCTTGAGAAATCACATAACCCAAAAATTGTACTTCTTTTAGGCAAAACACACTTAGTAAACAACTTCTTTTCCTTAAGAATTCCCAAAACCATTCAGATATATTGCTCATGTTCTTTCATTGTCCTAGAATAGATAAGGATATCATCTATAAAAACTACCACAAACTTGTCTAGGTAGGGTCTAAAGATTATGTTCATATAGTTCATGAGCACAGCAGGCACATTAGTCAACCCAAAGGACATCACAAGGTACTCATAATGTCCATATCTACTTCTAAAGGCAGTCTTAGGGATATCCTCTTCCCTAACCCTAATTTGAGGATACCCAGATCTTAGATCAATTTTTGAGAAAACTGAAGCTTCTCTCAATTGATCCATCAGATCATCTATCCTAGGCAAAACAAACTTGTTCTTAATGGTTACCTTGTTCAACTGCATATAGTCAACACACAGTCTCATACTACCATTCTTTTTCTTTACTAAAAGAACAGGTGCTCCCCACAGAGAAACATTAGGCCTAATGAATTGTTTGTTTAATAATTCCTCCATCTGCTTCTTAAGCTTTGTTAACTCTAAAGGTGTCATTCTATAGGGTGCTATAGATATAGGTCTAGTCCTTGGTACTAAATCTATAGTAAACTCTATCTCCCCAATGGGTGGCAACTAAGTTATATCACTCGGGAATACCTCAAGGTACTCCCTTACCACAGGTATATTATCTAGGTTCTGCTTAATTTCAACATTTAAAGAGAAAAGGAGAACATATGCTTGAGCCCCTTCTACTAAATAGTTGTTAACCTGATTAGCATTTAGATACACAGACTCAGAAGAAATAACTTTGGAAAGTAAGTCAGACATGAACACTAAGGTCTTATCTGAACAGTTCAATACTACATGGTTAGAAGACAACCAATTCATATAAAGGATAACATCAATATCCACAAGAGGTAAACAGATAAGATTTATAAAGAAAATCCTATCTTCTATTTTTACACGACAATTTAAGCACTCTTCGGAGGCCATCATGAGTTTACTAGTGGGTGTAGAAACAAACAACTTAAAAGGATGCTCAGTCATAGGTAAATTTAACATTTTCACACAATCATTGGAAACAAAGAATTGTGATGCTCTTGAATCATACATTATAGTTAAAAGATGATTATGAATTATACATTTACCTTGAATAAGGTCAAGAGATTAAGCCACCTCATTTTTCCTTAGAGTATACACCATTCCTTTGGCTTGAGGTCTCGGGTTGGGCATAGCTCCTTGTCTTTGAGGACACTCCCTAGAAAAATGCCCTGGCTGGCCATATGCATAACATACTGACTGTCCCGCTAAACAAGGCCTATCGCCATGCTATTTTCCATACTTGGGGCATTTAAGCCCTATAGGTCCTCCTTGAACTTGCGTACCCTTATCTTGTTAGTAAGTAGGTCTAGGAGCATTCTTCTTAAATTTCTCATCCATTCTCTTCCTCTTTTGGAAGCCTTGTGATTTTTGTTCCAATTGAGGTTTACTATCATGACCTTCTATAATTCTACATTTGTTCACCAAAGTTAGAAAGTCTCGAATCTCAAAAGTTCAAATAGCCTACTTAATGTCATTTCTTAACCCCTCTTCAAATTTGATACACTTCCATTGCTCATTTAGGTTAAATATGAAGTTGGAAGAGAACTTTGACAACTTTTCAAACTTGGCCACATACTAATCAATAGGCATACCACCATGTTTCGATTTCAGGAACTTCATTTCCATGGCACTTTATAGATTCTTAGGGAAGTATTTGTGCAAGAAAGAATTTCCAAACACCTCCCAAGTAACATGAGTGCCTGATGCCTCAAACAACCTCTTGGCATCAGTCCACTAATCCTCAGCTTCCCCATCCAACATGTAGGTTACAAATAGAGCCTTCTACTTGTTTGAGCAAGTCATGACCGTAAATATCTTCTCCATCTCCTTCAACCATCCCTCCGCCCTAACTGGGTTGTACTCTCCCTTAAAGGATAAAGGGTTGTCCTTCCTAAACTCTGAGAGATCTTGGAAGTTATGGTTCCTACCCACTAGTACTTCTTGCACTGGCTGTTCTGGTGGTACAAGAGGAACTGGCTGTTAAAGTGGATTAGTTTCCATCCTCTTAAGCACCCTAGTACTAATAGTATTCTGCTCCCTCATAGCAGCTGTCATCTCTGTAAACACTTCAGTCATATCGGCTGGACCCTTACAAGAAGAATTCATATTTCCCCTAGTTCGCCTTGGTGAAGCCATAGTTTCTTATACACAGAAAATAATACATATTGAGTTAATCAATCTCAATATCATGTAACAGTGTGATAGTAGCCAATAACATTCATACCTAAGGCTGTCATGCAGTTCTATTCATAAATCTCACAATGAGACAAAGAAATGCACAACACATAACAAGAATCACTAAACATGCCTAAGCATAGTCAGTCCATACCTCGGCTCAACAAGATGAATTGCTCTAATACCATAATATAACACCTTTACTACTATTACCGTAATATATTAGCAATAAATTCGAGTAAGCAGAGTTAGGCACATCACTTCTAACTTATATACATTATACTAGATTCATAATAACAATGTTTGTAATTATAAAGAGCCATGAGGGAAAAAAGAAATCATATACATATAAACCTGTACATTCTATGTACAAACTAGGCCTCAAAAGGGCATAAATATAATACATAAACTTATACAATCCAAAGCTAATATCATAAAATACAAGCTTTGGACAAAAGCAAATAAAACTAAATTAGTTTATCCGCTTCTTTTTCTTCCCCTTGGGAGAATCATGACTTGGATTTATCATGAAAATAACAAATGGGATGAGAATTCACAATTCTCAAAAATATATACATATATATGATATCATGATAATTCAGTTATTAACAACTATGATTCATTTATCTTTTAATTAACCATTTATAGTGAATAAACTTATCCACAATAGATTATGGTTGCAACAAGTAATTGAGTCACTACTCAATACTATTGGAATATTTACATACACTTTCTATGTAAACATCCCCAAAGCTAATCCATAATCCATATACATAACTAATCTTTTTCCAATGATAAACAATTGCCCATACAATTGTAAAATATCATGTTCCTTGGCAAAATATATTTCTCATTCCTTTGTCTTTGGTAAAGGGCTTTTCTCATTCCTCTACTATGACAAGATGCTTTCCTCACTCCCTTGTCTCACAAACCCACCTTTACCAAAGTGTTTTTCTCACTACTTTGCAATATTAAGGTGTTTTTCTCATTCTCTTACTTTATGATAGATTGTGTTATGGCTCAACTTTAACAATTAAAGGAGTTATTCTTAACAAACATCCTCTCTAGCTCAACTTTATAAAATAAAGGAGCATTTCTATAAAAACACACATCTACTACACCATGTCATTGCATCTCAAGTGAAATCATATGTAACACCATTGCTCATCAATGATCTAGAAGCATACCTATGTCAATCCTCAACATTTGGATGCACAAAGACTTGATTTGTTACATATATGCTAGATGGTTATTCCCTTCTTGAAATATCCCTATGAGTGTCTTAACCCACACAATAAAGCATACATAAAAGATCCCAATAAGTAGGGAACTTTATTTCCTTAGAATAAAAAGCAGGAAACAATTTGTTGTTGGGCGAGACAACAGAACTCTCCCAATTTTTCTGTCATTAGACACTTAAATGCTTAACTTTTGAGCGATTAATCACTTAACATCTGGCCATTCTGACCTTGGGCGATTAGGTGCTCACTTTCTAGGTACCTAGGTGCCTAATGCATTTTTCTTCTTTGGACTTGGGTGATTAGACACCCAACTTATGGGCGATTAAGCACCCAGCCCAGACTTCTCATTCTCAACTCTTTTGAGTTTCCAACTAAACCTTGACCCCCAAATATCGGTCCTAAGTGTTTTTCAATCTCATACATAGTCTTTAAACAAGTTAAAACTCTTATACAGAAACTCAAATCACTAACATAGTGAAATATTAATCTAGCGCAACTCATCCATACCCATTTTTTTTAAACCTTAAACTATTGGAAATCAAGGATGCACACAAGTTCAACAATCCTAACCATGTAAGGATTAACTTTTAAACATACCATTGAGGTAAGAACAACAAAAAGGGAACTTGAATCCCTCTAAAAACCCATTTTTTACCAAGTCATGCATACAATAAGTATCAAGAAATTGTGGAAGGATAAAGAGCTCTGCAAGAACAAACACCCCTACCTCAAGTCTTTAAGGATGATGCTTGAACTTGGTCTTCTTACCTTTCCTTAGTTCTTCCTCCTCTTCCTCATTCTCTTCTTTTCTTTCTTTCCCTTCTCTTTTCCCCGTTCCTTTCTTTGCTACCAACATGAGAGATGAGAGGAAATGAGAGGGAAAAGTCAAAGAAGCATAAAGTTAAGGGTGGTCAATGCAATGAAGAGATAAGGTTAAACTTAGATATTTAGTTGGAAAATATTATATTTCTTAGAAATACTTTGATCTTACAAAATCAAGTTTCCTAACTTTCATAAGTATTATAGAAAATCTTAGGATTTGTCTCAATCCTAGTTTCATCATTCCATAATTTTTTATACACCTAAAACTGTCACTTAAGTCCTATTACTCTTTCTCAAGTTAAATTAAACCTAAGGAAATAAGCTAATAGGCTTACAGGTATCTGCCTTAACTTGTACTCATTATCATAAAATTTTCCATCCTTTACTTGATATCTTTACAAATTTTCATAATTTTTCAAGATATCTGTCTATTTAATCTAGCCCTTAAACACAAACTCAGTGTTATTAGAAATACCAAAAAAAGTCAGTTAATTTTCTAAAATTAACCACATTACATTCCATTTATTAGTGATGTAGAAATATATTCTTCATATTTATTTCTCTTGTCTAAGCAGTTTGTGCTCAAATCTGAGTTATTATAAGTTATTTTTCATATTCAGTATTATAATAAAGTGCCTAAACTAACTCAGAATGTGACCAAAATTAACAGGCAATTCATACAAGTGTTATAGTACCTCTATAACCTCATTCAAGACTAACAGGTTAAGGAGGATGTTACATTTCTCTCATTCTTTTTAAAATTTTGTCCTCAAAATTGCTTACCTCAAGTGATCAACTCTAGATAATCTTGTATCATGTGGGACTCTAGTTCTCAAGTAGCCTCCTTAGTACCAATCTCATCCCATATAACCTTCATTAAAGGAATCTGTTTTCCTCTAAGCTCTTTGACTCCTCTGTCCATAATTCTTACAAGTTTTATCAATTAAGACAAATCATCTCTTAAATGCACTGATTCATTTTCCAAGATGTGTGAAGGATCTAGATTGTATTTTCTGAGTTGTGATACATGAAAAATATTATGAAGGTTAGACAAACAGAGTAGCAGGGCTATTTGATCCCAAAACCATTAGTGGTTTCTTCCTTGATTATTATATTAGCTCTAGGGATTTTAGGTTCTATTGTCCTTTTCATACTACTAGAGTTATAGAATCCAATCGAGCTATCTATTTTGTAGGGGACTTAGAGCATGGTGGAACTCAAGAGCCGCGTATTGTTGATTTTAGAGAGGAGCATGTTGTACCCTTTCCATGGATAGTGTCATCTCCTTTGATTCATGATGATGATGTTGTTGATAATGTTGAAGTCCCTCAACAAGCCAAAAATAATGTATAGAATCCAAATGTTATTATGATTCCACTGAGAAGATCTGAGCTAGTTCCTATATATGTCCACTAAATCTACTAGATTCAAGGATTATGTTGTGCACTTGTAAGAGCATGAGTTTAATTTAGTTGAGGATTCTGATCTTATTTCCTTTCAAGAGACCATTTTTTAGTCTTGATAGTGCACAATGGTTGGTGGCTGTGGAGGATGAGTTAGCTTCTATGAGAAAGAATAATGTTTGGGAATTGGTAGAGTTGTTTGATAGTTATAAAATTGTTGGTTACAAATGGGTCCCTAAGACCAAACATGATGCTAGAGGTGAAATTAAGAGATATAAGGTCAAACTTATTGCTAAGAGGTATAACTAGAGGGAAGGAATTGATTATAAGAAGCCTTTCTCACCGGTCTCTACTAAAGACTCTTTTTATGTTGTGATGGCCTTGGTTGTTCATTTGATTTGGAGCTTTATCAAATGGATGTTAAGATTGTCTTCCTAAATGGTGATTTGTATGAGGATTTGTATATAGATCAACCTGATGGTTTTATTGAACATGGTTGGTACTCAAGATTTGATTATACTGTTGCTCTCTTGGATTTAAAGAAAATACTATTGACTAATGCATTAATCTGAAGTTTAGTGGAAGCAGATTCATCATTCTTGTTTAATATGTTGATGATATATTGTTGGCTAGTAATGATATTAATTTTCTGAATGAGACTAAGTAGATGTTGAAAGCACACTTTGATATGAAAGATCTTGGTGATATCTCTTTTGTACTGGGCATTGAGATTCACCGTGACAGATCTCGTGGTATTCTTGGTTTGCCTCATAAAGCTTATATTGAAAGGATTCTGAATAGATTTAATATGAAATCTTGTAATCTTTGTGTTGCACCTATTTAAAATGGTGAAAGACTCTCTAATGACAGTGTCCTCAAAATGATAAAGATGTTGCTGAAAAGGAAAAGTTCCTATATGCTTCCGCTGTTGGCAGCCTTATGTGTGCTTAAGTTTGTACACGTCTTGATATTGTTTTTGTTATCAGTGTACTTCGAAGATACTTGAGCAAAACTGGTGTGGCTAATTAGTAGGCTACAAAACAAATCATGAGGAATCTGAATAGTACCAAAGATCATATGTTAACTTATATGAGGTTAGATCACCTTGAGGTGATTGGCTATTCTAATTTTGATTATGGTGGTTGCTAGTAATGATATTGATTTTCTGAATGAGACTAAGTAGATGTTGAAAGCACACTTTGATATGAAAGATCTTGGTGATATCTCTTTTGTACTGGGCATTGAGATTCACCGTGACAAATCTCGTGGTATTCTTGGTTTGCCTCATAAAGCTTATATTGAAAGGATTCTGAATAGATTTAATATGAAATCTTGTAATCTTTATGTTGTACCTCTTTAAAATGGTGAAAGACTCTCTAATGACAATGTTCTCAAAATGATAAAGATGTTGCTGAAAAGAAAAAGTTCCTATATGTTTCCACTGTTGGCAGCTTTATGTGTGCTCAAGTTTGTACACGTCCTGATATTGTTTTCGTTATTAGTGTACTTCAAAGATACTTAAGCAAAGCTGGTGTGGCTAATTAGTAGGCTACAAAACAAATCATGAGGAATCTGAATGGTACCAAAGATTATATGTCAACTTATATAAGGTTAGATCACCTTGAGGTGATTGACTATTCTAATTTTGATTATGGTGGTTGCCTAGATGACCATAAGTCCACATCAGAGATATATATATATATATATATATATATATATATATATATATATATATATATATATATATATATATCTTTATGTTGGAAGTAGGAGTTGTTTTTTGAAAAGTATCAAACAGACACTTACAGTTACTTCCACTATGAAGGCAGAGTATGTAGTTTGCTATAAGGCCATGCTTCAAATGATATGGTTGAAGAATCTGATTATTGAAATTTGTGTTATGGAAAGTATTTCTATGTCTCTTACTATCTATTGTGATAACTTTGCCGTAATATGCTTCTCTCAAATCAATAAAAGCTCTAAGCGCTTGAAACTTTTGACACAAAGTATATGTTTATTAGAGAAAAAATTAAGATGTTTCAAACTTATGTCGAGTATATCCCTATATAACTTATGGTTACAAATCCCCTAACCAAAGGTTTAGTTGTCAAAGTTTCGTTGATCATGTGACCTATATGGATATAGTGAGGTGTTTTGATGTTTTGGGTTAATGAGAGTTTATTTTGTGGTTTTATAGTGACCTTATTTTATTATTATGTCTCATGACCTTAAAAAAGTATATTATTATTATTATTATCATTGCCATATAATATTGTTATTATTATTATTTGTGCAATTTTGTTTGTTTGGATTATGATATGTTGTAGAGATATTTTGGATCCAATCTCATTTTGTTATTGTACTGAGATGTTTGTTAAATCTCAGAAAACATCTTGAGCAGGTACTTGGGCCATTTTGTTAGAAAATGCACTTTGATCACATATTGGCATGCAATTTTGATGTGTTTTTCCATTCCCTATATATCACATTTTGTTGGATTACCGAGATATGAGTATCTTGCATGTAAGATATCAGTACTCATTCGAGTATGGTTTTTTGCATTGTTGAGATGCTTGTAGTCTCATTTTGGACTAGTTGTTGAGAGTGTTGGCTCAATTTTGATATCATGTTGTAGTCATATATTGTTTGATTAATCTAGAGAATTGTTTTCTTTTTTAAATAATGTAATATGATTTATGCCGTTAGAGTGAGAGATTGTTAGAATTTTTTATGGACTAGCGTAAATCATATTATAATTTTATAAAACCCAGATTAACTAGATGTCAAAATTATTAGAGCATTTTATTTAGCCCAAATTGTTATCAGTATTGTTATTAGGCATATTATTGTTAAAGCACTGCTTATATGTCAGTTTTGTTTATGGGTCCTGTATTTGGGTTTGTCATAGTGGGTAGATTTAATTCATTTTAGTTATCTTATATATATAAGAAAAGACCCTTATTCCTAGCCACTTTAGTACGTACGGTTGTCCCATTGATATTGACACGTGAGCAACTACTGTGGGATAGGAATAGTATTTCTCCCTCATCAAGTTTTTTTTAAGGGTTTCAACAATGACTTCCTCATCGGCACATTTTCAATGTAACCCTAAAACTCTTTATATATTTTGATATGTCATAAATTTTGAAATTAATAGATCCGAGAAATTTAAGCACATTATACCTAAGTTGATATGAAAATTTTCTAAGTGACCCAAACTTTAGTTAATAAACCATGCTTAATATAGACCATCCTCTCAGTCAAAGTTCAAATTTAGTGATTTGAATGTGAAGACTAGAAAATAACTCCTTAAGCCTACTTTGTCTTGTATACACAATAAATGTCAATATAAATCAAGGGAACAAACATATTTGTATTTTTTGTTGTACAAATATTTTCTTTTTTTATTCTTTATGTTTTAAATTAAATCAGTTAAAATTGTTTAAATGATGTGTTTTGTATACTTTGTTACAATATAGTTGAAATATGTATAATTTCTATGTCCTTCTATTTTATGCAACTATCCAATTACTTCTTCAAAATTTTATTCATTTGTTAATTATTTTCATTATGGCATAGTTAGTGATAGAACCATCGATTTTCTGCTCTTATCTGCATTTAAGAGAAGGTACAAGGAAGTCCTCAGCAAGGCGCATACTACAACATTTGCTGCTAGTTCCAAATTCTGAACTATTTACAATTGAGACTTTATAATGTTGAGAAAACAAAAATGTGCTTATGATAAGGCTAGCTTGGAGCATAACAAGTCTCACAAACAAAAGTTGTGATGCCCCTACTCTATATAGCCCACTTTACACTCAAATAGGTAAACCAGATAGGATAAAGTTCATCATGTGTTCCTTTCTATAACCCAATACCAGTTAGATTAAGTTCCTGACTTGTTTAAATCAGCTTGTGTTTCATATTTATTTGTTTTTCTTTTAAATGATATGTCGTCTTGCCTAGTTCTTAACTTTATTTTAATCATAAATTAGAATTATTTAGCTCGCATGGTGAGCTAGTATGAAAACCTTTAATCAGAGTGCAATGGAAATTAGTCATACAATGTGAATCTATCATAATAGAGTGAGTCCTAATAGGAAGAACTCTAACTCTTTTATCTATAATTAACTAATTACAATTATCCAAAACATATATATAACAAGTCACTAGCCCTCTGGGCCTTTCATTGAGTATTATTCATTATAGTTAGTTCATACAAATATCTCAAAAGTGTCAGAGTAGGCATCAGTACCCACTTGTAAAGTCATCCATCAGAAAAAGTAAATGAACAAGCAGAAAGTGATATAAAGCTAAGTAGTCAGATATCTATATCCAAATTCAACATGTAAGCTCAGAAGTATACACATACAAAATGAGATCTAGATATCTACTACTGTCCTACTCCCAGTTTGGCCCTATATCATAGAACCATGTCTAGCTCCATCCCCAAGCACACTAGGTGTGTATATGATGTGCGCACGAACTAATCCTATGAATGAGTAGATGTTTGTCTCCACTGAATACACTCCCTCATCCTCAACGAACTTGAAATGCACACTAAATAGTGGCATTTTCAGGCTCTAGATGTATCATAGAAAAATATAAAAGGGTGAGAATTTTAGGAATTCTCAGTAAATCTATATAAAAGTAACATCATAATAAATCTAGCTGCCACAATTGAAATGCAGATAATAAATATAAGTTAGAAAATCTTGTAATTTATTACCCAGAGACTAAGGTTCCATTTTAAGCTAGTTTTCTTCATAAGATCATAAAATTTAATGTAATATTATTTATAAACAATATCAATGCAATATGAATCCAATGCTTGTGATTTGGCCATTAGGCACCATATTTAGCAATTCCCCATATGAAGCAAACTTTTTCATCCATGGGGGAATGACCCACCTCTTAAGGAGGAATGACCCTCCTCCTGCAAGATAGTTTGTTTATCATATATGAGCTAGTTCACTCTCAGTAGCTGAACATGCTACATAGCACCCATCCAAGCAAGGTGAATTCTATCTTTACACCTTATTGATAAGGACCTTACTATTTTGGTAAGATGCACTTATCCATCATTATAGGAATGATTACTCTTTTCAATGAGCAGTTGTATAATACATCACATGTCATATTTCATGTACATACAACTATTAAGAGCATTATATTGCATTATCACAACTCTCAAGTCATTATATTAATATAACATCTTGTGTAAGGCATGCATTATTATAATAAGCAATTACTATTACCAATATACAACCCCAAGCATATATTCAAGCCTCATTTGAGATAACTTGGCAATCAAGTAGCATATTATACATAACCTTTAAGCATACATATAAGCATTGTCTTATATCATATAATTTCCCTATGAGGATAGGACCTTCGGGATTAACTCTATACTCATTTTTCATTAGTTTGAGACATATTGAGTCTTCTTTGACTTTATTAATCAACTCATTGACCTTTAATGATCTTAACTAACTTGTACAAAGGTTGTGGCCAACCCTGGCTATCGGGAAAGGGTCACCCTTGGCCAAAAGCCAAAGGCCACTTGGATAGGCCTTGACCAATCTACATTATCCTTGGTAAATGGTGGTCCTTGGGGTCCAAGAAATCTAGGGACCACTGTTGATGGCCATCCATGGTGGTGGCCTCCATCATGTCCCAATCTTCAACAAAACCCTAATTTTGGGAGTTCCAAACATGGTGGTTCTTATGGTGACCCTTGGTGGCCACCACCACCACTCATAGTTGTGATTTTGGCCCTCAAAAGGTTGCGGTTCTAGCCCACTTAAGGAACACAACCACCTTCCTCCCAATGAAATCCTCATCTTCTAACTTAGGAGGCGGTCATTGTGGCCACCACCACTTTCAAAGCCATCTTCACCACACCTTGGCCATGAGCTTGGCCACCAAAAGTGGTGGTTTCAACCACCAAAAAACTAGCAAAGCAACCACATAAAAAATCAAATTCTCTTCCTCTCTCCAAAGGTGGTGGCCACACCACCTTCCCCACTTCACCACCACCCTTGGTGGTAGTTTTTCCAGCCTTATTTCACCTCAAGGACATCAACCAACTCATCCCCTCATACCTTGAGCCATCATCGTGGCCCTATGAACCTCAATGACTGCAATAACCATACCCCAGACAGTGGCCGTCAAAACCACCACCAAGCTCCCTTAATCCCTTTTTATTTCCCAAATAGCAACCACAACTTAAAATTATGGAAGAAAATGGAGAAATAAGCAAGAAACTCCTACTTGGTTTGGTGGAGCTCGCGATTTTGAGGTGAGGAAAGAATCTGATTAAGCAAGCTTGGGCAAGTGGTGGAGAGGAGTGGTGCAGCTCCAGTTGTGGTGGCAGAACATGCATTCAAGGATGACAATAGCTATGGTGATATCTTCCTCTCTTTAGCTTGCAGTTTCTCTCTCTAAGAAGGATGAAGATGATGGTAAATGGGAGAGAAAACTGTGTTTGGCTGTTTTATAAGCCAAACTGTGGCTCCTAGGCAGTTTAGGATGGGTAGGACCATGTGTCTCACTACCTTAGCAACTATGGCAAGTTGCTTCGATATCTTAGTCACTAAGTTAGAAGCAGGGCTCAATCAAGAGCCTTTCAGGTTGTTCAAGTTCCAGTTCAAGTCTTAGGTAGAGTATAACTACCCCAAGGTTCCAAATTTAGAACTCGTAAGTTTCCTGGGTCGCATTAGGAACCTCTAATAGTCCCATGCAAAGCCTAGGACCTCCATACACTAACCCTAATTGCTAAAATTACATTTACTTGTCTTAAAACCCATTATTTCATGTAATATTAATAACTCTAATTTTTTTAAAGCACTCATAATAACTCTAAAAATTCTAAACTAATAAAAATATAGTTAAGTGCTCTTACTTTTATGCATGAAATATTATTGGTGCATTCATAGTCATTATTCACTTATAATAATATAATTATATCTTAATTTAACCTCTATTTAATAAAATTATATTCTAATTTAACCTTTATTTAATATAATTATGTTAATAAACTCATATTTAATATCCTAAAATATCTTAATTAATTAAGCTAATCACCTTTTTAATTAATTAGTTAAA
This sequence comes from Ormosia semicastrata, assembly GCA_029884595.1. Taxonomy (NCBI): domain Eukaryota; kingdom Viridiplantae; phylum Streptophyta; class Magnoliopsida; order Fabales; family Fabaceae; genus Ormosia; species Ormosia semicastrata. The sequence continues at coordinate 3,345,715 of JAQQTO010000062.1, forward strand.
TTTCTAATTAATATTTTATTACCTTAATTTATAATTAATTTATATCTATAATATTCATAAAATATAATTTATGCCTTAATAATTATAAATAATCTTATTTATATTTATTTTAGCTAAGATCCTATTTATTAATAATTATCTCATATTTTAAATAATTATTCTAATTATTCCTATAAGATAACTTGTTGACTAAGTTATTTGCCTACATGCACATATAAGACAAGCATGTTGTAAAAAACACAACATCAATTGTCAAGCAGCTTACACAAACAAGTTGGAAGGGAGGATGTTATAATTCTCCCTCTTTTTTAAAATTTTTCCCTTAAAATTTAGTTACCTATAAAACAATTCTGGATAGTCCTATCTCATACTATCTTCTAATTCCAACAAGGCTTCTTCGGAGTTCATGCCTTCCCAAAATACCTTGACTAGAGGAATACGTCTTCCTCTGAGTTCTTTAACTCTTTTGTCCAGGATCATACATGTTTAATCTTATAAGTTAAATCATCTCTTACATGTATTGATTCATGTTCTATTATGTGTGAAGGATCACAGTTATATTTCCTGAGCTGTGACACATGAAAAACATTATAGAGATTTGACAGACTTAGGTGAATTGCTATCTGATAGGCTACAAGCCTAATTCTTTTGAGGATTTGAAATGGACCCAAGAATCGAGGACTCTATTTTCTTGGTTTTAAGATTATGCCAATCCCAATTATAGGAATGATTCTAAAAAATATATATTCTCCTTCTTTAAACTCTAAGGGTTTTCTTCTCTTATCAGTATAACTCTTTTGCCTAGATTGAGAAATTTCTACTTCTTTATAAATAATTTGATCTATTCAATGGTTTTTGGCACGAAATTTGGTCCCAATATAGTTTTCTCTCTTACCTCAAACCAACACAAAGGTGATCTACACTTTCTTCCATACAGAGCCTCATATAGTGTCATTCTTATGCTTGAGTGGTAACTATTATTATAGGCAAATTTTGCCAATGGCCTATATCTATCCCAACTACCTTGGTGATCTATGGCACATGCTCAATGCATATCTTCTAGAGTTTGTATGGTCTTTTTAGTTTAATCATTTATTTGTGGGTGATAAGCGGTACTAAGGTACAACCTAGTTTTAAAAGCTTTCTCTAAAGCTCCCTAAAATCTATATATAAATCTAAGGTCTCTATTAGATATGATATTGGAGGGTACACCATATAATATCACAATCTCTTGGATATATAACTGAGCCAACTTATCCATTAGAGAGTTGACTCTGACATGCAACAAATGGGCATACTTAGTTAGAATACTCATAATGATCCATATGGAGCCATATCTAGATTATGTTCTAGGCAAACCCATGACAAAATTCATGGATATGCTATCCCATTTCTATTCAGAGATTTCTAACAATTGCAAAGGTCCTGATGGCTTCTGATGTTCTATCTTAGCTCTTTGGCATACCAAACACTTTGCCACATATTGGGCAATGTTTGCCTTCATTCTTGACCTCCATAACATAGTCTTAAGTGCTTGGTACATCTTATTTGCACTAGGATAAATATTATAAATACTCTTATGGGCTTTTTCTAAGATCTTGGTTCTCAAGTCTACATCCTTTGGGACACAAACTCTGCCCTGGAAAAGAATAGTTCTATCAGTCGCCTTATTGAAGTCCTTTTTCTTCCCTTAAGACATTTATTCCTTTAAGGGCTATAAAGGTAGGCCTTTCTCTTAGGCTACTCTAATTTGAATGTTAAGATCACACTCTACTCTTAAGTTGTTGATAGAGAGATTATGTGGTAACACAGTCATTGACATGTTCAAATTTTTTAAGATTTCTAGGAGATTCATTTCCTATATCATCATATGGGACACATGTAGAGATTTTCCACTACGTGCATTAGCCACTACATTAGCTTTACCCAGATGATACTTTAACTTATAGCCATAGTCTTTTATAAATTCTATCCATCTCCTCTGTCTCATGTTCAACTCCTTTTGGTCAAATTGATACCTTAGGCTTTTATGAACATTAAAGACTTCAAACTAAACTCCACAAAGGTAGTGCCTCCAAATCTTTAGGCAAAAACCACAATAGTTAATTCTAGGTCATAAGTAAGGTAGTTTTCCTCATGTGACCTCAATTGTCTAGAAGCATAAGCACTCCTCTATTTTGCATCAGTACACAGCCTAAGCCTTTCTTTAAAGCATCACAATATATGTCAAAGTGTTTTTGTGGATCTAGAATCACTAACACTGGTGTGGTAGTCAACTTATGGTTTTGTTTTTCAAAAAACTATCTTCACACTTTTGTGTCCAATCAACAAAATTACCCTTATGAGTATGTCTAGTTAGTGGCAAGGCTAGCCAAGAGAATCCTTTGATGAAACTTCTATCATATCTGGCAAGTCCTAAGAAACTTCAAATTTTAGAAACTATCTTTGGTTTTTCCCATTGTGCTATTGCCTCAGTCTTTTAGAAACTATCTTTAGTCTATCCTATTGTGCTACTACTCTATCTTGCTAGGGTCTATAGACACTCCTCCTTGGGATACTACGTGGTCTAAGAACTTAACTTCTCACATCTAAAACTCACATTTTGCTAGCTTTTCAAATAGCTATTTTTCCTTTAAAATTTGCAACACCATTATAAGATGTTACTCATAGTCTTCCTCTATCATGGAATATATAATGATATTATCTATGAAAACTACTACAAATTAGTCAAGATATGGCCTAAAGATCCTATTCATGTAGTCCATGAACATTGCAGGAGCACTGGTAAGACCAAATGGCATCACAAGCTACACACAATGCCTAGATCTAGTTTTAAAGGCCATCTGAGGAATATCTTTAGTTCTTACCCTAATTTGATGGCATCCTAACCATAGATCTATCTTTGAGAAGATTATGACTCCTCTCAACTGATCCATCAAATCATCAACCCTAGGAAAGGGATACTTATTCTTAATGGTCACCTTGTTGAGTTGTTTGTAATCAATAAAGAGTCTTATACCTCCATCTTTTTTCTTCACTAGGAGCACTGGTGCTCCCTAGGGTAACACATTTAGCCTTATGAATTGCATATCCAACAACCTTCAATCTGCTTCTTGAGTTCACTTAGTTCTAAAGGAGACATTCTGTAGGATTCTATAGAGATTGGTCTTGTTCCTGGCACTAACTTTATAATAAACTCAATTTCTCTTTCTAAGGGTAAACTACTCACATCTTTTAGGAAAACCTCTACGTATTCCCTTACCATGGCTATATTATCTAATCCTCGCTCAATCTCAAGTTCAAAGGAAAATAGAAGAACATAACATTAAGATCTTTCTAACAATCTGTGGTTGACTTGGGAAGCATTCAAAAATAAAGACTCAGAAGATTTCAAGACATTGGGATCCTTAGATAAGAAGATAAGAGATTTACCTAAACAGTTAAGCATAACATGGTTAGCAGATAACCAATTCATTCCCAGAATAATATCAATTCTAGTTAAAGATAAACAAGTAAGGTCAATAACAAAAGATCTATTATCTATTTGTATAGGGCAGTTCAGACAAATATGAAATGTTATTACTGGCTTTCTTGTTGGTGTAGACACAGATAGGTCATATGGAAGTTTTGACATAGATATGTCTAGTTTCTTCACACAATTAACAGAAATAAAGGAGTACGAGCCTCATGAATGAAATAATATAGTTAAGAAATTATTACTTAATAAGCACTTACCGTGTATTAGATTAGGAGATTGAGTTGCCTTTTCTCCACTTAGAGTTGACACTCTTCCCTTTGTTTGTGGTCTGGGTTTAGGCTTGACCCCGTCCTTTTAAGTATAGTCCTAGTACATATATCCAAGATGCTTGCATCCATACAATAGCTGTCAAGACTATTAAATTAAATTAATTTATAAACGGATTCACCAAAATACTTGCAGTATAAGGCACAATTAGGTCAAGCCTTTGGATTACTCTAATCAAGCAATCAAATTAAGAGGTTAATAGTGGGGAAAAAGGTTACAAAATTAATTAATAGAAAGTAATTAAAAATTATAAACAAAATTAAGTAAACAACCAATCCAAGAAAATTAACTAATCTTGAATTTAATCCATCATTGATCATTAGGAATCTATTCAATTGCTAATCAAATTCTTAGTCTTAGATCACATCAAAAAGCCTTAAGATGATCCATGAATTCTCTACTAGATAAGCATTCAGAATTTAATTAATTAAGGTTAAACGAATTAAGCACCCATCTAATCTTAAATTAATCTAAATCCCAAAATTCAACCAAGCTGAACAAACAACATCCAAAAAGCTTTTAATGAATTGTTTAGTCTCTATAATCCTCATTAAAAACATGGTAATTATGCAATTATCACTTCAACATCCAAATCAAATTAAGCAAATTAATTTATATTTAACAACATCAAATAGGAACTTGATTAACAAGTAAAAGATAAACTTGATTAATAAGTAAAATAGAAAATTGATTAGCAATTAAATGTAAAATAATCAACACAAGATCTCAGAATTAAACATCAAGATTATCAATCCCTAGGATTGATTTAAAAGGATCTAGCCCTCCATGGATGGAAGGAAAAAATAGAAAAGAATGACAACTAGAGCGAAAGGAGAAGAAGAAAGATGAGGAGAGAAAGTGCAAGCGAGAACGACTAGGAGAAAATTAGGGTTGAGTTTCGTGGTTATAGCTGCTGCTTAAATAACTATCTCTAAAATTAAGAATCTAAGTTTTCCCTTAGCTTAGGGTTAATCCTCTTCCTCTTATCTTTAATTAGACACCTAATTCGCATAATTTAGGCTTAGAATGAGAGAGTTATGCCCAATACATTCTTAGCAGCTTTTTGAACTTGTCAACCAACTTCAAATGGTGAAAACACCATCAAAATGTCATAATTTTGATAAGTGGTCTTCATAATAAGTGCAGATATATGTCTTAGCTTTCAAAATTCATTAGTTTCAGGTCCATATCACACCTACATCCTAGATTATGGCCCAATCTTTGTACATTGTCTAGGTTCCAATGGTAGCATCTCTATTGTAATTTCATGGCCCAATCTGACCTACTAGACATCCGATTCAACCTTTGAGTTTTGCATCAAAGTTGTATAGATTTATCTTAGCTTTCTTTCAAGGTAAACTTCATAATTTTTAGATATCTAGAACTCAACTTATGCCCAAAATACAAAAATAGTGTAAAATTTCCATTAATATTGAAAAGTATAATTAAGCCCAATTTGAACTCAAACTTATAAAATATGGCAAAAAATAATCAATTAAGCATATAAGAGGTCTAAGAGACTAAATATGAGGGTTAACCTATATACAAAAATTGTGTTTATTAAATTCCCTCATATTTAGCTTTTGCACTCTCGAGCAAAACTAGAAATTCAACATAGGGAGCAAGGAAAAACAACACAAATTCAAAAGTTAAAAACTCTAAAAGACTCACTTTCCAATAATGTTCAAGAATGCAAAAGTCTATGAGTAAGAAGAGAAACCAAAGCTTCAAGGAATTAAAATATTCATGAAGTAACATTTCTTTGCATATCAAATCATTAAGCAATGTAACTTCAATTGAAAAGCATAAATCAAGAATGATAGAATCTCATAAGATTCATTCTCAATCCTTCAAGGAAGGTAAGTGTTTCACTCAATTCAACCCATGAAGATTTACATTACCATAAGCTTGCTTATCTTCTACTTTTTCACTACTCAAAACATATACACATACAAATTAAGAAGATTTTATGCAAGGTTGTAATGGGGTCAAGGTAAGGGAGGAGAATAACATGAAGATAATAAGTTAAATACCAAAGAGAACAAAAGAACATTGAGGATGAGTTCAAATAACAAGTATGAAAGTTTATCCTAACTCCATGTAATGCAAATTCTCTTTACATATTATTTTCCCCTTTCTTTTTTTTGTCTACAACCATTTCCTTTGTTTTCATTTTTTCTTTTCTTTTTTAATTTTTAGTTTTTTCTTTTTTTTTTCAATTGGCCACTTTTTCCTTTTTCACTAAACATTTTTCACACTAATTAGCACATTCCAACACTTTTTCAAGAACTCTTCCAATGACAATGTCAATGCTCTCCTATTCCCTAAGGTTAGGTTAAAACATGGTTTTCTATTTAAGGCATGTAATGAGCTAAAAATAAGGAATGGTCAAATAAGCTCAAGAGGGTTAATTAAAGGAAAATATGCAAAGTTTGCTATTTAGTTAAAGTAGCTAATTCAAGAAAAATATCTCAATCATGTTCATGTATGCATGTGAAAATATAATCTCAAAAAGAATCAAAGCAAGTTCTAGAATAACAAATTTGATGACTAAAAATCACACAAGAAATAAGAGAAGGACATAAATGCTCAATCCATTCATTAAAAGGCTTAAAGTCTCACAAGGTATGCTTCAATCAAACTCAATCTATAAATTTAATTCTCATTACCAAACCAGTTAATCTCTAGATGAAAGACAATTTAATTACTTATGTTATAAACCTTTAACCTCAATTGATGCATGCTCACAACTTTTACAAATCTCATAATTTCATTAGAAAGCAATTAAAAATACAATTTCTTATATATATATAGTTTTTTAAAATATAAAAAATAGAATTGAAAAATAAAACATAAATAGTAAAATTAAAAACAAAAAATAGAATGTAAATTCCTTCCTTACACTTAAATCTTACATTCTCCTCAATGTAAAGCTTATAAAACATCAAATCATCAATAAATTTTAGACAAGTAAAATAAAGGAGAGAAGGAAGAAACATCTTTATTGTTTAGTAGTGGATACTGAGGTGTACCTGAGATAGGCACGTTCTGGTGGTTTTCTCCTTATGTAGCAGCAGCGAAGCGTGTTGAACCGGGGGTTGGTCTATAAAGGGACTCCAACGCTCAAGTCAGGTTATGCACAAATAGGATTATGTTGTTTGCAATAAGTTACATGTAGAGTGTCATTGAGCCTAGTATTTATAAAGTGTAATTAGGTTTTTGTTTCCCTTAATTATAGCAAGAAATCCCTATAAGATCAAAACATTAATACTGCAATTATGAACAGCTTGAGGCAGTTATGGGCACTATAATTTTATAATATCATGATTGGCAGTTACAGATATCTTGGAATTTATCCTTTACACAAATCTCTTGATTCTGATGCACTTGCCCAAAGCTATAGTCTGATGTATGTGGTACCGAGGTCTTGATAGCGTCCAATGCTTAGCCGGGATGTTTAGGGTGGATTCTGGTGGTACATATGTTGAGTTGGTCCACTAACCGTGGTCCAGATCACGATCCAGAACAGTTGCCCTAACTTGACGCTTAGATGGGATAGCTAAGTGTCAAGATATCCAAGTGTTATATGAGCACATGGCATGCAATGGACAAAGGGATCCAACTTAGAATTAATGCTGGATCTCATGATGTTTTCCAAATGACCGAGGTCCATGATACACCATAATATGCCCTCGAGTTAATGAGTAAGGTCGAGATCTGTATACGATCACTCTATTCACGTCATCAACTCCTTTATTTGGGGCATATCATATGTTGCCTCCATGTGTAGTTCATGGGGTCTGTATTGTTATCCTTTCTTGCAGCTTTTATGCTATAATTTATAGAAATCTATACTTACTTGGGAACAGTTGCTTTAACTAATGAGAATTAAAAACCCTTTTTAAAAAAAGTAGTAGTTTCAAGCTGTTTCTCAACTGCCTGCTACTCTTGTAGCCAATCATATAGAGGGAACATTGAAAAGTAACCTTAAATATGCAGTCAGTTTGTCTTCTTAGGGGCCAATCAGAACACTTCATTCCTCATATAAATAGGGAATGTTCGTATTGAGGCTGGCATTCCTTTTGTTCTCTAGTTTTGTTTTGTTAATGAGTGATCTTCTTTTAGAGGATGACCTCTCTCTCATTTCCTATGAACATTTGGATGGTCTTGCCCCCTTTAGAAGCCATTTCTTTGTTCTTCCCAAAATTCTCAAAGGTGTTCCATTCATTATTACTGGTTTTCACGATGGAGGCCTTTCTTTCTCGACATAATGGCTTAGTGAGGACCAAGTAACTGCTCTACGCAGCTGGATCAACATGCATTTGGATGGTAGAAGTCTTTCTCTCCCTGTGTACGCAGGATCATGCATCTTTCCTGCTTTTACTAGGTAGATCCTTGGTTTCGGACTTAGTTCTTGTGAGGCATAGAGATTCTTCGTGCTTCATCCTCCTCCTTTCCAATTGTTCTAGAGGCACTTGGCTACTCTGAAGTGCAGTTGGATATGCAGGAGGGTGGAACAATCCCTTGGAGCGGCTTGGAAGTGAAGCATTTTGCAGTTGTTGACCAACTAGGGGGAAGATAAGTGCTGCTATCTAGAAGAACCTTTGAGGTTGTTGTGGTCAGTGGACATCGTCATCATCATTTTCTTCGTTTGGCTTCCTTCCTGGCTCTCTCTAATAGGCATTCTTAGCTGAGTAGTCTATGTACTCTTTTTGTTAGGGTTGATGATGTATGGAATGTGAATAAATAAAAGTCATTTTTTGAATTTTGTATCTTTTATTTTCCATTTCCATTTTCTGCTTTCTTTTCTTTTTCTTTGGGATGAATCCAACGATCATTAAATAAATATATAGTTAGCATTGCCCTGTTACCCCCAGCTTGGTACTTGGCTAGTATAATGAAGTAGAAAGATAAAGTGTCAAGGTCCCCGGGTGATGCTATTCATGCTTCACCTTAAGTTATGGTCCGTGTTATTCCATGGGGTTAAGAGCTCTAATCTAGAGGTGTTTACGACTAAGTCATTTGACATTCATCGAAGTGTCATAGTTCGAACAAGGTCCACGCATCAATTGACTGAAGTAGACATTCTGGGGTGTAGCCGGGGTCCGTAGAAAAAATTTGGGGTCCATAGAAAAAATCTGGATTCAACTACTGGGCTTGCGTGATATTTAATTTTCTGTGCAACTGTCATTTCAACTGCTGTGACAGCTGTGGAATCCATATGGTGTATTCTAACTGAGTAGACATGGTTAGGGTTCTACGTGCCATGATAAGTGGCTTTTGAAATTTGAAGTATTAAGACGGAATTGCCCCCAAACCATCTTGCCTCTATAAAAGAGGATTAAAGCATCTTTTTCACATTTTATTATTTTTGACTACTTTTCGGTAACCTGAGGTGATTTCTGGCAATCATGAATGGCGGAGAAGGGTGGTTCAAAGTGGTTTGTAGCAGTTTTCCTTCAATTTCACTTCCTTTTGTCACCAATTTCCTTCACTTTTTTCAAGGTACGTTGCCTTCTAACCTCCATTTATGCTATTTTTACCATCTTTAGAGGGTTTCTACCTTGGGGTATTCCTTTTCTTCTTCTAGTGAAGTGAGTAGGGATACCTGTATTTTCAAGTTCATTCTGTGGTTTTGCTCTATGGAGCACCCTATCTGCCATGCCGTAAGCAGCAGAGGTGTCCAACTGAGGCTTTGGCTTCTGAGGGCGTGGAGGTTGTAGTTTTGGGGAAGAATGGTGGTTGTGGATATGGATTACCACTTTTTTCCTCTGTAGTTCGCCTCTCCATATCTGAATCTATAAACTAATTTTCTTGATTCTAACAATATTTACCGGCCTTTGTGAGTGTTTCCAAGAGTTTTATGTCAAGGAGAAGAGCAGCGACAAATAGGAGGCCAATTATTGAGGGACCTCTGGTGCTTACCCCTATGAGGACCGTATACCCCTAGGTAGGGGATGATGTCTATAACAAGGAGTCTGTATTCTGATCTACAGGGAAGCTTGATGAGCTTAAGGAGTATCTAAAATTGACAGATGATGACCTAGGGGACCATAAGTTTCAAATCCTGGCACCGAAGGAGAATGAGAGAGTGTGTTCAGGCTAGGAAGCAGGCGCACACTTCATGTTTTTGTACAAGGATCTCTTCGTATGGTAGGGACTTTAGATTCCTTTCACCGAATTTCAAATAGCGGTCCTCGGTACCCTCAACATGACTCTGTCCTAACTTCATCCTAACAACTAGGGAAGTATTCTTGCCTTTGAGAGATTCTATCGAGTAATTGGGCCACAATACTCTGAGAAAGCGTTCTTTTATCTCTTTACTCGGTGGTGCCCCTAGGGAGAAGAGGCATACCAGAAGAATTGGCTCATGATCCAGTCACGGTCTGGACAAAAAGTGTTCGAGGTTTTCCAGGATAGCTTTAAGGACTTCAAAAAGAAGTTCTTCAAGTTGATGGCGGCGCCAAACACCCGTTCGTTCTTTCTAGATACTGATAGGGACCCGATATTCCCCTTGTACTAGATAACCCTGGCATAAAGCACCCCCTTGGGTTAATTGAAAAGGAGATGCATGATCTTGACCAGGATGACATTAAGTGCATTAATTTCATCAACTTATGGGCCCGAGAAGTTGAGTTGATTCTGTGTAGAGATCTTATGGAAATCTCCAATGATGAAATTATTGGGGTTATACTGGGTAGGTCAGGTCGTAGTATGTAGTCCATTTTCACCTTTTGCTTTCGATATCCTTTCAGCTATTTCACACTTGTTTGCTTTTCATGTTTTGTTGTAGAAAATATGGCATATGGGTCAGCTATTAGCGCCTACAAACTTTTCAAGCAAGAAAAGGGCGGGTTGGACCTTCCAACACTCCTGTACCCATCACCCCATCTTCTGCTGCCCGTGATCCCATTTTAGAGGTATATCTTGATCATCTAGATTCTCCTACATAGCCTCTTTAGAGGAGGAAGAGAAATTTAGCCAAGGGGACTACAGTGGATGTTCGAAAGAAAAGGGTAGCAACAGAGGAGGACGGAGAGGAAAGAGAAGACCGAATGCCTGTGATCACAGGGCACGCTGACCACAGAGAATTTGTTGATGAGGTACTCCTAAATAATGAAGTTGTAAACTACATCACCTAGAATAGTGTGTTAGAGACTTTGTCAAGGTTTCAAACCTTCACACTTTGAGTTGCTGTTGAAGCTCATTGTCTTTAGAGGACCGTGGGGGAGGTTAAAAGGGAGGCAGTCGAGTGGATGAAGGTGGTCAAGGTGAAGGGAGTCCGGAAGCTTGAACTGGCCCTCAAGGACAAGGAGGAGGCTGAATTAAAAGCCTAGGATTTTAAAAAGAAGTTAGCCAACTCCAAGTCCAAATTAGAGAGAGAAGGCCAAGTCTAAAAAGGCTAATGCCATCCTCAAAGCTCGGATCTAGGATCTCGAGGCTAGAGTGGTGCAACTGGAGAAAGAAAATACGAAACTGGCGGTAATCTGCGTTAACATCGGTGGTGAATAGTTCCACAATGCAATTGTACAAGTCCACCACTTCAATCTTGACGTCAACTTGGACTTAGAAGGATTGAATCCTAAAATGGTAATCCAGGGTGGATGGCTGGTGATGGCGATGGAGGCGAATCAAGTGGCTGTCGGGGTCCCTTCTACTGAGCCTCTAGTTGGTGTCTTCGATCAGGTAGTGGGTGATGATGAGGCATCGATGGGTGCGGATCCGTAGAGTCTGGAGGAAGATGAAGCCGACGCTTAACTTGTTCTCCCTTTTCCCCTCTATTTATTATATTTCTTTACCCTCTGCGTGGGGCATTTTACTTAGTATTTATTTTGGCAAAGATACATTTCTTTTCCATGGTTCGTATTAGGTCTAACGCTTATTATAAATATGTAAAACTTTTAGGAGTACTCAAGTTTAACTAAAGCCTTGGTTCGGGTTTCGCTTAGGACTTAGGAAAATTTTAAGGTGATTCGTATCCGGGGTCTTTAATGTTTACTTTCTAGCATGGAAAATCACCTAACACTTAGGAATTTTTTACTTCAAAACCAGTTTAATATAAGACATTCATGCTAGGTACCTAATGGCGGATCACGGATGTCATAATCCGTGTTATCAATTAATTCCAAAACTACAAAATGGTCATGGCCAAGTGTTGAGGATTGGGCATGGGCCCATAACTCACAACCAAAACACACAAGCAGATTTTTTGGGTTATTCCTCTTAATTTGGAATCTAAGAGACCTCAGATCCCATAGGGAACGGACTCAAGATAATCTCAAGGTGTTTTCCAGCTTGAGGGTCTTTAAATTAACACACTTCAGATCCCATAAGAAATGGGCTCATTAGATATTCTCAAGGAAGAGTTTGGCTTAAGGGTCCTTTGAGACTTGAGTACAAAAAGCTATATGAAAGTTAACTTCATTTTATAGATAGAATGAAGCACTAAAGTCCATACAAGGAATATACTTTCTAAAATTGGGGCAGATCAAACAAAGTAAACTAAAAGACTAGGCCTCAAATAATACTTAGCTACAGTACTTTCCAAGTTTGTTTACATTCTAACAGTTTTTTATTGCCTCTCCTATTAATATCTCCAAGGTGTAAGTTCCTTTACTAGTGTTGATCATAATGTTGTAGGGGCCTTCCCAATTTGGGGCTAACTTCCCTTAGGAGGCATTCCTACCTCCAATGTCTGCTCTCCGGAGTACTAAGTCCCTTGCTAGAATTTCCTTGGGACAACCTTCAAGTTATAACGAGCTATCGTCTTTTGTTTGATGGCGGCATCATGTATGTGAGCGACGTGCATTCTTTCCTATTGGAGATCTAAGCCCTCCCTGATCAATCCGGGGTTATTGTAAGGTGAAAACTATTAATGACACTAGCTTGGCTCTCATATCTCCACTGGGATCATAACCTCACACCTATAAGTGAGTTTAAATGGGGTTTCCCTTGTTATAGAGTGAGGCGTAGTCTAGTAGGTCCAAGGACATGGTCTAGTTGTTTAGCCCAATTCCCCTTAGCTTCTTCCAACCTCGTTTTAACCTTGAACAATGACCCGATTGGTGACCTCTACTTGTCCATTTGTCTCGGGGTTCTTAATGGAATTGCAGTTATGCTTAATTTTTAACTTGGCAAGCAACTCTTCAAAATCTTTATCCTTGGACCAGGTCCTATTTCTGTCATAATGGACTCTAGGATCCCAAACCTGGTGATGATGTGACGTCAAGTGAACTTTTGGATCTTGGCAGAGGTGATCATGACTATGGGCTCTGCTTCAATCTATTTAATAAAATAATCTACTGCCACCACCAAAGTATTTTAGTTGTCCAGGTGCTTGAGGGAACGGACCTAGGATGTCCATACCCCATCTGTAGAATGGCCAGAGTACATATGTAGTGGATAGTTCCTCTAAGGAGCTTGATAATGATCCGAGTGACATTCGTAATTGTCACATACCCAAACATGTGTAAGGGAGTCATCTTCCATCGTTGGCCAATAGTATCTGATCTATCCTGAGTACCTTTAGAGCCAAGGCTTTGCCCCCTAAGTGGTGTCCACAACTCCCCTCGTAGATCTTGGACAGTACATATTCTGCTTCCTTTAGCGTGAAGCATTTAAGGAAAGGAGAAGAGAAACCTCGTCGATATAACTTCTCATCATAAATGGTGTACCTAACTATAGTTCTGACTAATTTGAAGGCTTCCTTTAGGTCACCGGGCCTGGTTCCAGACTACTTATGCTTTATGATTAAAGTGATCCAAGTACACTCCTTTTCTTCCACTTGAGAAATGGTTGCGTCTGAGATAGAGGGTTAAGAGAAAGTCCCTTGGATCATAGAATGGTTATTGCTCGAACTCTTAGTCTTTTCAGTTTAGACAGGAGATCTGTCCTAGAGTACTGCTCCCTAGGTATGTACTCTATCTTGGCATCCTGGAAGCTTTGGAGGAGTTCTTATACCTTTGCTAAGTATCTTCGAAGGAGAGGTTCTTTAACTTGATAATCACCCCGGATCTAGGAGGTCACAGGTTGGGAGTCACTGCAAAGTGTGATCTAAGTCACCCCTATATCCTTGACCATTACCAGTCCAGCAATACATGCTTCGTATTCTGCCTGATTGTTTGATGTTGGGAACTCGAACTTCTAGGAGTTTTCCACTGTTATCCCTTCAGAATTTTCTAAAATCACCCCGGCACCACTTCCTTTGGGGTTCGAGGATCCATTAACAAATATAGTCCAAGAGATGTATTTAGGGTCACCAGGGTTCGATGTGAGTTTTGCTAGAAAGTCAGAGAGCGCATGTGCCTGTATTGCAAGCCGAGGCTTATATGATTCTAAATTCAAAAAGCTCAATAGACCAGGCAATCATTCTCCCTACTAAGTTTGGCTTGTGTAGTACTTGGCGGATAGGTTGGTCCGTCCTCACCATCACGGGATAGCATTGAAAGTACTGCTCGGGTCTTCTGGCCATGGTGATAAGTGTGAAGGTAACTTTTTTAATCTTCTAGTAGCAAAGCTCTGGGCCTTGCAAAACCTTTCTTACGAAGTAAACCGATTTCTATCCCTTGGTCCTCTCCAGGATTAGAACTGAGTTTATAGCCTCTTCATAAACTTAAAGGTATAAGTATAGTGTTACACTGGGTTCCGATCTTGTCAGTATATGGGGAGAGGATAGAATCTTTTTGAGAAAAGAAAAGACATCCTCACACTCTTGGGTCTACTCAAAATCCTTTCCCTTTTTGAGCAATTTGAATAAGGGATGGGATTTGTGAGCAGCTCTAGCAAGGAAACGTGTAAGGACCGTAATCCATCCAGTTAGCTGTTGCACTTTTTTGATATTCTAAAGGCTACGCATGTTGAGCACCACTTGGCATTTATCTAGATTTGCCTCAATCCCATGATGAGTCAATATAAAGCCCAAAAACTTGCCTGCTCGGACCCCAAAAGCTCACTTTTCTGGATTAAGTCTCATGTCATGCTTCCGGAGCTGTGCAAATACTTCTTCAAGGTCCGCAATGTATAATCCATCCTGCGGTGTCTTTACTATCATGTCATCAATGTTGACTTCAGCATCTTTCCCACTTGGTCTTCAAATACCTTATTCATCATTCTTTGATAGGTGGCTTTTGCATTTTTTAGACCAAAGGGCATAACCCTATAGCAGTAGCTTGCCCTGTAATTGATAAAGGCAGTCTTCTCTTCATCTTCAGGGTATATTAGGATCTTGTTGTACCTAGAGTACACGTCCATGAAAGATAGTAAACAGAATCTAGAGGAGTTGTCAACTAGTTTTATCTGCATTGGGAAGCGGGTACGGATCCTTAGGGCAGGCCATGTTCAAGTCCATATAGTCCATGCACATTCTTCACGTCCCATTTGACTTCTTCACCAGGACCACATTAGAGAGCCAAGTGGTGTAATATATCTCCTTGATGAAGCTGGCATTAAGTAGCTCCTTGACCTGTTTTTCAATAACCTACTGCCTTTCTGGACCAAATTTTTTTATTCTTCTGGGAGATCGGCCTCGTATCCTCCCTAATAGATAGGCGATGACAGATGAAGGAAAGGTCAAGCCCAGGTATGTTGGAGGACGTCCAAGCGAAAATGTCTTTATTTTTATTCAAGAGTTTAATCAACTGGCGCCTTTCTCCTTCTTCCAGATTCGCTCCAATCTTAGTGACCTAATCTAGCTTGGCACCAAGTTGAAGCAGCTATAGTTCACCCTTCGGCTGGGGTCTGGTACCCTGGAATTCTTCTCGTACGTTTAGCTCGATCATAAGGATGTTAACCTGATCCAGAGTTGGGCTAGATGTACCAGATTTCACTTTCCTTGGGACTCTGTAAATCTTGAAGCTCTCATTATAACATTCCCATGTCGCGATCTGGTCCCCCTTGACTATGACAACCTCATCATTCTTGTTCAGAAATTTTATGGCCTAGTGGCTAGTAGACACCACGGCGCCAAGGGCATTCAAAGCAGGACGACCCAAGATGATGTTATATGCTAAAGGGCAATCAACGACTAGAAACCTGACCCTGATAGTCCTAAAGAGTTTAGTGCTCCCCAGGGTTAAGTGAGTCTCA
This sequence comes from Ormosia semicastrata, assembly GCA_029884595.1. Lineage (NCBI taxonomy): Eukaryota > Viridiplantae > Streptophyta > Magnoliopsida > Fabales > Fabaceae > Ormosia > Ormosia semicastrata. Next base: position 3,361,604 of record JAQQTO010000062.1, read on the forward strand.
AAATATCTTACTGGAGTGATCTGTTCACCAGTGAATCCAGTGAGCTCGCCATCGTAGGGAGTCAGCTCTGAGCATGGAACTTCCAATTTTTTATACAAGTCCATGAACATAGTGTCTGCTGAGCTCCCTTGGTCAACAAAGATGCGCTAATAGCAATATATTTTATTCATTTAATGATCCTCTCATTAGGTGTCTTAAAGTTTAATTTGGCACAATTAAATTGATTTTGTCACATTTTATGATATTGGGCCTAATTGGATCATTGTGGGAATTATTGCATGAATTGGTGTTAATTTGTCTATAGGATAATGTTTAGTATTTTGGCTATAATCTGAGTTTTGAGTATCTGATTAGTGTGATTCTAGTCTTGTAAGAAAGATAAATATCTATAAGTTTCATGAAGACCTCAAGAGCTCAATCACACGTTTGGATAATTTAAATTGAAGTTGAAGTAAGAGCTAGAATATTGATCCTGACAGCTTGACATCTACGCACTCATTAGCCCATATCTTGAGTTATAGAGGTGAAATGGATATCAACCTAAGCCCAAATGAAAGATGATATCCAAAGCTACAACTCTTATTAAGACTCCTAAGCTAAACCATGTCATTGTGGGCATGTAATTAAAGCTGGAATTCAGAGATAAGTTGCTGACGAGTTTATGTCACTTAAATGGGCATAACTTGAGTTATAGGCCTCAAATTGACATGGGAATTAGGGCCAATAATTCCTAATGGACCCAACTTTGTAACTAATAGATTTATAATCATGTGAGGCCAAATTAGGGGGTAGTTATAGGGGATAAAAATAGAAAATTAAGACTCATCTTTTTATTCTGTACTTTTCATTCTATCCTAGATCTAGATTTTTCTCTCTTCTTCTTCCTTCTTTTTTAAGCTCCTTCATGGTGATAAATATGGAGACTAAACTTCTATAATCAATTCAAAGATTCTTGAAGAAATTATGATTTGGATTCTTGAGATATTGGTTCTATTTTTGTGTTCGAATTGCATTTGGATTCCTCTTCTCTTCTTCTTCTTCTTCTTCTTGAATGCATGAATGGTGATTCTGTTTATGTTTGATCTAATTAGGTCTTGATTTAAGATTGAGAATTATAATGCAATTTAGGATCGATTAATCTGAATTAATAACAGAATTATAAAGGTTAGGTTACTGATTTGTACCTAGGTTAATTGAATTCGGAGATTAAATTAACATAGATCTAACATCAATTATGTGATTGCAAATTTGTGTATCAAGTGTTAATTGAATTCTAGATGATTATCTAGTATGAATTCTGGATTTGATGCAGAGATTTTGGTTTAATCCAAATTAACCATTCAAATGCACTTCAAATGTTCGTTGAATAATCTATGATAGAATCAACCCAATTTCAGATAGATTTTTGAATTGATTGTTCTTTTAATTGAATTTCTCACTTTAATTTTGTTATTTACATATTTTGAGCTCTCAAATCCCTACCCCAATTTTGGCTTGATATGATCAAATTGCATTTAAAATCATTGATAGACTATCTGGTGTTGTTTCCTATACTACAAGTCATAGGTATAACTTGGTTACAATTTTGATTGAGTTCGGCACTCGTTAAAATTTTTGGCGCCATTGTCGGAGATCATTCTGATTTTGTTTAATCATATTAAGAGTTTATTTGACCACTAACCCCTCACTAAACCTTGTTTGGCCTCTATTTTGCTGTTTCATGTGGTTTTCACCAAAATCACTTCACCCGATGGTATCTTTGTAAATTTTGGATGAATTGCCTAATCTCATAAAGAGTTGAAACTTGGTTAGTTGAAGGAAAATGGCCAAAAAACTAGGCTCAGTCTCTTGAGGTCACTCAGATTTAAGGCAAATTCCATCATTTAGACCACTTTTTTTAATTTTTTAAGATTTTTTATTGCATTTTTTAGTTTCAGCTTTGTGTAGTTTTCATGTTGTGGTGGTCCCATGATTTTTAAAAATTATTAGATAGGTCAATTAAATTTATTTTGGTAGATTTTTAGTGTTGCCTACTGTATTTTTCTTATTTATTGATTTTGTGCATTTTGTGCTTTGGATGATGCATAACTAGATCTTCTGCTAGCCAATTGCTTGATATTGATCTTGAAATTGATAGAACTTTGCATGTACCGATTAGAGCTCGTAAGCTTAGTCAAATAATTGCTTCTAAACTTGAATTTGATCTTGAATTTGAAAGTGAACCTAAGATCTTAAGTAAATTTGCAACTATAGCTGATAACATGCATAATAAGACTCTTAAAGAGCTTGCTTCCCTTGATGTTACTTATCAACCATTATGCATTTAGTATCATGATACTGATGCTGACTTTGAATTAAAGTCTGCACTAATCCATTTGCTGCCTAAGTTTCATAGACTTGCAGGTGAGAATCCCCATAAGCATTTGAAGGAGTTTCATGTTGTGTGCTCAACCATGAGACCTCAAGGCATCCACGAAGAACACATCAAGCTGAGAGCATTTCCCTTCTCCCTTGGTAAAGCAGCCAAGGACTGGCTTTATTATCTTTCACTAAGTTCTGTGACTTGCTAGAATGATATGAAGAAATTGTTTTTAGAGAAGTTTTTCCTTGCCTCCAGAGCTGCTGCAATTAGGAAAGACATATGTGGCATCAGACAAATTTTAGGTGAAACTTTACATGAGAACTGGGAGATATTCAAGAAATTGTGTTCAAACTGTCCACACCACCAAATCAATGATCAGTTATTAATCCAATACTTTTATGAGGGACTAGTGCCAATGGACAGAAGCATGATTGATGCTTCCAGTGGAGGAGCTTTAGTGGATAATACCCCTACTGCTACTAGAGACTTGATCGCTAACATGGCTGCTAATTCACAGCAATTTGGGACAAGAATAGTAACTCCAAGTAGAAGTGTAAATGAGATCCATATAGCTCAGGCAGACTAGAAGAGGATGGAAAATATGCTTGATGAGTTAACCTCACTGGTGCAGCAATTAGCAGTGGGACAATATGTACCAGTTTCTGTACAAGAGACTACAAGGGTGTGTGGAATTTATTCTTGCCCATCTCATCCTACATATGCTTGTCCAACACTTTAGGAAGATAATTCTGCCATCCAAGCCTATCATGTTGCTGCAGCAAACATTTTTCCTAGTAGACCCCAATATCAACAGTCACAGCAGCAGCCCAAATATAGTCCATTTTCTAGTACTTATAACCCTGGCTGGAGGGACCATCCCAACTTGAGATATGACAATTCTGGTCAGCAATAATAGCCCTAGCAGCAACAGCAGCAATAATTTAGATACCAAGCTACAGGTCCTAGCAACAAATACCAACCACCTGCATTCAGACCGCAATAACCTGTGCAGTAATCTATCCAAGCCACTCCAGCCGAGCCATCATTAGAAGATTTGATGAAGCAGATGGCCACGAACAACATTCATTTCTAGCAGAATGTCAATGCCACCATTTAAAATCTACAGACTCAGATTGGGCAGTTGGCAACCACTGTGAGTAAGCTGAAAAGTCAAGGGTCGAGCCAATTGCTTTCACAAATAGTCAATAACCCAAGAGGCAATATGAGTGCCATTATCTTGAGAAGTAGAAAAGAAGTTGATGGTCCTAGTCTACCACAACTAGAGCTACTAGTACAATAACCAGAGATTGAGCAGAAATAGTAAAATTTGCAGAAAATAAATAGCTCACTCCAGAAATCCATGACACAGAAAAAATGTGCAGAGAATTGAGACTTGACCATTCCACTACCTTTCCCAAATAGGGTCACACAGTCCAAGCAGACAGCACAAGCAGAAATGGAAAAGAAGTCATGGAAACATTTAGGAAGGTGGACATCAATATCCCCCTCCTGGATGTAGTCAAGTAGATTCCTAAGTATGCCAAATTCCTCAAGGAGTTATGTACTCACAAGAGAAGACTTAAGGGTACTGAGAAGATTAGTATGGGCAAAAATGTTTCTGCAATGATTCAGTCAAGCATGCCACGAAAATACAAAGATCGTAGAACTTTCACAATCCCTTACATGATAGGCAATTCCAGATTTGAACATGTAATGCTAGATTTGGGTTCTTCAATTAATGTCATGCCCAAATCAGTTTTACAATCCCTATAGATTGGAGAGTAGAAGCCCACCGGAGTTATCATTCAGCTAGCAAATAGGAGCACAACTCATCCTATAGGAGTTCTTAAGGATGTTTTGGTAAGGGTAAATGAGTTAATATTTTCAGCAGATTTTTATATTTTGAACATGGAAGATGAATTTGCATCTAGTCAGTTGCTATTGATTTTAGGTAGACCCTTTTTGAAAACTGTCAAGACTAAGATTGATGTGCATGATGGTACCTTTTCCATGGACTTTAGAGATAACATAGTTCAATTTAACATCTTTGATGCCATGAAATATCCTTTAGAAGAGCATTCTATTTTTCAGTTAGATGTCGTTAATTTGCTTGTTGATGATATGCATGTTGATATGCTATTGGTGGATTTCTGGATAGTATTGACTTTTCTAGATGTTCTGGATGTGTTGTTTCTGATTGTAATGAGACTAGTATGTGTGCTGCATGTTCTGAAATTTTTGCTGTTGTGGAGATGATGCTACGTTTTCTGAATTTTCTTCTTCTATGAGATATGATTGTGCTTTTTTGGAAGATTGTACATAGATTATAGGTGATACTGCAGTTAAATCAGCAGAATAATTTCTTCAACCAGATTGATACCTTCAGTGTAGCAACCACCTACCATTGAGTTGAAGGCCATTGAAGAATTTTTAGAGAGGGGAGAAGAGCACTGGATGGCGGTCACTACTGTGGTGGATTTTATTTTTGAGGCCATGGTCCAACATAAACAATGAAAATGAAGCTGATGAAGTACACATATTGCATTCTAGTCATGAAGTCAAGGAAATTAAAGAAGGCCAATGGGACCCCGATGGAAGCTCTTGTGCTTCATGTCATGCTTCAAGCTTAACTTGGTCTTGGTCATTACATTTCAAGCAATAGGACCTTGGTGGAAGTCTCTTCACTTGATAAGGATGTTTATTCTTTCTCTTTTTTATTTTACTTATCCTTCATTAATTAATAATTTTGATGGATGTTGTTTTTCTTTTTAGCTTTACATTAAGGATAATGTAAAATTTAAGTGCGAGGGAGGAATTTTAACATTCTATTTTTCTACTTTTGCCATTTTAGTTCCATTATTTTTACTGAGTTTACTATTTTAGTTATTTTAGTTTTTTCTATTTTTTTATTTGTTGTTTAATTTTCTCGACTCTGTTGTTTCTATTTTATTTTTGTTTTCTATTTTCTCGCATTTAAATTCGTTTATGGTTTTAATTTACTATTTACTATATCTATTTTAAATCGTCACTATTTTTTATTCTTGATTTTTGTTGTTTCTATTTTTGCTATTTATGTTATTTTTCTACTATTATTTCTATTTTTTTATTTTAATTCTATTTTTGTTTTTAATTCTATTTTCTGTTTTAAAGGGAAAATTGTGTGTTTTAATTGCTTTCCAATGATGTTTTAAAATTATGAAGTTTTTGAGTTTGAAGCAATTGAAATTCAAGGTTCATAAACATGATTGAATAAAGTTTATTCCTTCTTGACTTTGACAATGCTTGGTTTTGGATGTTTAATTGATGGATTGAGTTTGATAGATGCATACCTTGTGAGATTTTGAGCCTATTGATGGATGGATTTAACATTTATGCAATTCTTTTCTTTCTTGTGTGATTTTCACTCATGTCAATTGATCACTCTAGAACTTGCTTTGATTATTTTTTAGGCTACATTTTTACTTGCATGCATAAACATGATTGAGGCTTTCTTGAATTAGCTACTTTGGCCAAATAGCCAACCTTGCATTATTTTCCTTTTATTAACCCTCTTGAGCCCTATTAGCCTATTCTTTGTCTTAGCTCATTATATGCCTTATGTGAAAAATCATGTTTTTACCTTACCTTTCGGAATAGGAGAGCATTGGTTCATTTTCATTTGAGGAGCTCTTTTGCTTGTTAGTAATTAATAGTTCAAGTGTGGGGGTTATGTAATTTGATGTGCAATATGCAAAGTGTTTGGTTGAAGAAAAAGAAAGAAAAAAAAAAGCCAAATGAAAAGAAAAATAAAAAAACAAAATAAAAAAAAGAAAAAGAAAAAGAATAAGAATAAATGTAAGAAAGGTTCTGAAAGAAAAAATAAATAAATAAATAAATAAGAGAAGGAATGTGCAAAGAGAATGTGCATTATATGGATTTGGGGGGATAAAATTTCTTGTTTGTCAATTGAGTTCTTTCCCAATGCTCTTTTATTCTCTTGGGTGTTTAACTTATCATATCCATATTGTGTCCTTCCCTTACCTTGGCCATATTACAACCTTGAATAAAGTCCTCTTGATTTTTGTGTGCATGTGTTTGAGTAGTAGAGAAGTAGAAGATAAGCAAGTTTATGGTAGTGCAATTTTCATGGGTTGAATTGGGTGAAATACTTACCTTTTAAATACTTGAGAAATTGAGAGTGTATCTTGTGAGGATCTACCATTCTTGATTCATGCTTTTCAAATTGAAAACTACCTTGCTTGTTGGTTTGATATGTGAATAAATGTTACTTTATGAATGTTTTGATCCCTTAAATCTTTGGTTGCTCTTCTTGCTTGTAAACTTTTGCATACTTGAATATCATTAGAAATTGAGTCTTTTAGAGTTTTTAACTTTTGAGTTTGTGTTGTTTTTCCTTGTTCCCTAGTTTTGGTCTTATGTGATTTGCCCAAGAATGCAAAAAGCTAAGTGTGAGGGAATTTGATAGCAATATATTTTATTCATTTAATGATCATCCTCTCACTAGGTGTCTTAAGGTTCAATTTGGCTTAATGAAATTGGTTTTATCATATTTTATGATATTGGGCCTAATTGGATCATTGTGAGAATTATTACATGAATTGTGTTAATTTGTCTATTGGACAGTGTTCATTATTTTGACTATAATTTGAGTTTCGAGTATCTTATTGGTATGATTCTAGTCTTGTAGGAAATCTAAAACAAATATCTACAAGTTTCATAAGACTTCAAGAGCTCAATCACACGTTTGGATAATTTAAATTGAAGTTGAAGCAAGAGCCAGAATGTTGATCTTAACAGCTTGACCTATACGTACACATCAGCCCATATCTTGAGTTATATAGGTGCAATGAGCATCATCTTAAGCCCAAATGAAAACTAAGATCCAAAGCTACAACTCTTATGAAGACTCCTAAGCTAAACTATGTCGTTGTGGGCATGTAATTGAAGTTGGAAGTTAGAGATGAGTTACTGATGAGTTTATGTCACTTAAATGGGCATAACTTGAGTTGTAGGCCTCAAATTGACATGGGACTTAGGCTCAATGATTCCTAATAGACCCATCTTTGTAACTAATGGATTTATAATCATGTGAAGCCAAATTAGAGGATAGTTATAGGGGATAGAAGTAGAAAACCGTCATTCTACACTTTTCATTCTCTCTCTAGATCTTGATCTTTCTCTTTTCTTCTTCTTTCTTCCTCAAGCTCCTTCATGGTGATAACTATAGAGAGCTAAACTTCTATAATCAATTCAGAGATTCTTGAAGAAATTATGATTTGTATTCTTAAGATCTTGGTTCTATTTTTGTGTTAGAATTGCATTTGGATTCTTCTTCTTCTTCTTCTTCTTGATGTTGAATGCAAGAATGGTGATTCTGTTTATGTTTGATCTAATTAGGTCTTGATTTAAGATTAAGAATTGTGATGGCATTTAAGATTGATTAATCTGAATTAATCATGAAATTACAGAGGTAGGCTACTAATTTGTGCCTAGGTTAATTGAATTCAGAGATCAAAGTAACATAGATCTAACATGAATTATGCAATTGTAAATTTGTGTGTCAATTGTTAATTGAATTCTAGATGATTATCTAGTATGAATTCTAGATTTGATGTAAAGATTTCAGTTAAATCTAAATTAACCATTCAAATGCACTTTAAATGTTTGTTGAATGATCTATGATGGAATCAACCCAATTTCGGATAGGTTTCTGATTGCTCTTTTAATTGAATTTCTCACTTTAATTATGTTATTTACATATTCTGAGTTCTCAAATCCCTCCCCTAATTTTGGTTTAGTCTGATCAAATTACATTTAAAATCCTTGAAAGACAATCCGGTGTTGTTTCTTATGCTACAATCCATAGGTATAACTCGGTTACAATTTTGATTGAGTTCAACTCTTATCATGTGCCGAAGTTCAGCATTTGAGATTATTCCTTAGATAACCAATGGGTCGTCATGATCCAGGATAATGTCTCCATAATCTTCGTCTAAAAAGGTAATGGGGGCACCTTCCTAACTCTATCTCGTGACTTGGGTGCAGAGTGGGAGACGTTCAACATTGTCATCCTTAAAGTTGTTTTCTAGGCTCCATTAGATGAACCACTGTCGGCAAGCCCACTAGCAATAGTGTTGATGGTTCTATTGTGTTGGGCATGGTGGTTGTCATTGTAATCAGATAGAGCATCTTAGTTCTGATCCTATAGGTTATCAATATCACGGTGAGGCAGACTTCAGGATCTTCTCCAAGGACTTTAGGTCCTCCTCTAGTGTAGGGATGGACTTCACTAAGGACTACACCTCCTTTTCCTCTGTCCTCCATGGCATCTATTAATTTGGACGTAGTTGATATACTGATCCAACCGTCTTGCCCTAATCAAGGACTCAATAGTGTCACAAAGTTGATAACAATCTTCTATCTCATGGCCATAACTTTTATGCCATGAACAATGTTTTGTGCGATCTTTATATACTTGCTTCTTCAATAGGGATGGCTTCTTTATATCTCAAAACTCGGTCTGAAGCATTTCCCTTAGAATTGTCTCTCGCGGAGTGTTTAGAGGAGTGTAATTTGAGTACTTAGGCCGAGGAGGATCGTTTTTGGAGGAGTTCTGGTGCTGGGAGGAATTCTGGTTACCTTTCTGGCAGGAGGACTCCCCTTTTTCCAAGCTCATCTTAGCATTGGTAGCCTCTTCCAAGTTAATATATTTCTAGGGCCATGCTCGAAATTCTTCAATATTCTCGGGCTTCTTTTTCGCCAAAGATTGGAAGAACTGAGAGTCAGTCTGGAGGCCGCTCCTAATGTAGTGGAGAGTAATCTTTTCATCAAGGTTCTCCACATTGATGCAATCCATATTTAATCTCTTAAGGTATTCGCAAAGGGGCTCATCACGCCGTTGGTGAATCTTAGAAAGAGACTCCACAAACCTAGGTTGCTCCTTGCTAGTAGTGTAATGTAGCAAGAAAAATTGTCTAAGGTTTGGCCAGTTAGTGACGAATCCTTGTGGTAGGGTCACGAACCATCAAAGGGCACATTTCTTTAAGTAAAAGGGAAAAACACGACACAGTAACTGAGAGGATCCCCTATGAAAGCACATAGATTGGAAATAAAAGTCTATGTGCTCCTCAGGGTCCATAGTCCCGTCATAGAGCTCCACATTGGTCAGGAATTTGAAATTTCTTAGGACTCTATACTCTATGAATTGAGCAAAGAAGGGTTGCTCCTAATCGCCGAGGTCCAGGTTGTTATTAACAACATTAGACATTCCGGTGTCAGTATGCAGTCCCCTCTAGTCGTTACCCATACTCTACCTTCTGTCATCCCAGTGGGGTTCGAATTCAGACTCCTGCATCGATCACTCTATTTTTTCCAATATTCGATGTTGTTCTTCAAGTATCGCCATTTGTTGTTGCACCAAATCCAAAAGATGATTTGTGGGTATTTCAAGTTGGATCGTGCCCTCTGGACGGGACACATGGTCTTTTGGATCATCATTCCTAGGTCCCAAACATTGGTGCATTAGGATTCTAGGCCCTTGAATGTCAGAGTTGGCTCTTTGCACATGAATTTCAAGTCTTTCCCTCACAGGAACCCTACGCGATGGGTGAGGCCTCTCGTCAAAAATGAGGTTTCATGCCCATTGTGTAGAAGCTCTACGTTGGGTGCCTAGTTTCTCTCAGCGAAGGATTTAGCAATTGGTGATAGAATAGGGTGGGGAGGTGTAACGCCCCTTTTTGGGAACGTCACATTGTCATTTACAATGCGGAAAAATAAAGTATTATAAGTTAAGACCCGGTTCTTTTGATTATTTAAATTTATCTGGTTAAAGTTATATAAATAAAATGGTGACTATTTTTTTTTCTTTGTTATGATAATAATTAGTAAAATATAGCGACGAAACATAAATGGCATAAAAGGCAAGACAGAAGTAAAGCATACATTTGATCGACATTGCATATTCATATATATATAATTATATCAAATCTATTTGATTACAAAGTCCGATATACCAAAAAGTAAAACTATACCTATCCAAAGGATCATACATATACATCCCCAAGATATCAGAAATATACAGTCCACTACAATTAAGACATCAGGCCCCCAAAATAAAACACTGGTAGCCATCAGTAGCTACCAGTAATATCAGTCCCTCAAATGAGGAGGAATCATATCAGGATCCTCTTCAGGATCCTCCGCGAGATCCTCCTCGGGAACCTCCTCGGGGTCTTCCTCATCTGAGGAAACCCACATAGGAGCCACAGAGCCACGGGTCGGAGCCCTAGCAGTGGAAACAAAAGAGTCTTCTTGTGGGGTATAGTAGCGATCACCCCACATCTGCCAGATGGGCAAGTACAACTCCAAACACACACTGATACTGCCCGTGAAGATGGGCGGATCATGATGCCTCCAAGCTAGTGAAATCGACACCTCTCCCTCGTAGATAAAATGCTCAGAGTTTAGGTTGATGTACCAGCAGTCTGGCCCTCTGAGGAAGGTCAGACGTACATAACTCAGAAATCCATGCAGGCGCGCCGCCATGATCCGATAACAGACACTAATCGCGATCGGGCCAAAAGCCAGGGAAATCAGGAGCTCCAACCTCCTTGTCATCGTCTTCGATGGGACACAATATACAGATAAAAAATAATAGAAACACAGGAAAGAGGTAAAACATCCTGCCATCAATACCAATTATAGCAGCAAGAAACAAAATAGTGCAAAGTGCCCACATAGCATTTCCACAGCAATAATGATCATAATAATAATAAACATAAAAAGGCAGTAATAAACAAACAGTTCAGGCAGATATATATATATATATATATATATATATATATATATATATATATATATCAGTAATATAACAATTTCAATTATAACAATAAATAAATACCAGATAGTACATGGACTCACTATGCACATGCATACAAAGTCAAAATCCTACTCCATGGAGCTAGACACAAACAGTCGGAGAGAAAGATCAGGAGACACATCTGTAACTTAGCTACCATGGCCAAAGTGTTATAATCCATTAGTTTATCAACATGCACATCAAGGCATTGTACAGATAGTCTACGCTAGATCACGATATAGGACAGTGCCCGGTCATGATCGTCGGTGCGTTTGTATCGATTTGTCCCACGGATAGAAGAGCTACCAACTGTCTATTGCGAGATACCCGCACCCCGACGCCCCCATGGTCAACAATAAACCTACACTAGTCTACTCGCACCCGCACAAAGGTGTGTTCAATATCCTAGGCAACATAGCCTTAACAACAGTCCAAATGACTTTCACAATGCATAAAGACTCTATGCATAATCATGTATGATCATCATTACATACTATTCCACAATATACCACAATTGGCCAAACTATGTATCAACACATCATTGGTCACTCACATGGACTCACAATATCATAATATTGAAATTAAATGAATTAATACATTTTTAAGGTTTATTATGAATCTTTACTTAAATTTAGCCTTTCTTACAAAGTTTGTCTTTAGAGGAGTTCTCTTAATTAATTAAATTCTCTATTGTAATTTATTCTCATACACTTAGAAAGTTATTTTAAGAGTCTCAAGGTCTCACACTCTCTTGTTTTTACCCTAATTAAAATTACCCTAAGTCTTATGAAAATTTCATTCTTGGTTCTTTAAAATTTATGAATCTCAAAGTATACCCTAATCTTCTAATTTACTAATTCTCTATTCTATTACCAATAATTTAATCACTTGATTACTTAAGTTCCAAGGTTACCAAAGTTGCATAATCAATCCCCAAAAGGCCCTAGAGGTCGTGGCCTCCCTAGGGAATTAAGTTCCCAAATTTTTTTTCCATTAATTACATTTTGTACATTTGATTAATTATGTTTTCCACTTGTTACAATTGTTCACAAAGAACCCCAATTTTGGGCCCCCAAAATTGTAGCCATTCAAGAGAGAATCCAACATTATTTTCTTCCATTTCATGCCTTCCAATCCATTCAAATATATCAATATACACAACTAATCAAACAAACAACTTAAACAAATTAAATACAACACATAATCATGGCAATCAAGCAAACAAAGAATAACCCTCAATAGGATTTTCTCACAATCAATCACAAACAAGGTTTCTTAATGCTAATAGAGGTTGAGGAGGAGTGTCTTCCTCTTACCTAAGGGAAGAAATCAAGAGAAGCCTCCTAGAATTTTCTTGCAATTTTCGGATTGGACACCACCAAGAACCCTAAAATTTCAATCGCATTAAAATAGCACTAATGCTTAAAAAATAAGGCATAGGTGGTCACCAAGAAGACCATAGAAATGAAAATGAGTAAAAGAAAGTGAAAAATCAAGAAGCTTACCCAAAAACCCTAAGCTTGAAACTTGAAGAAAATGGTGAAAATGAAAGCTTTTCAAAGAACCACCAACTAAAGAAGCGTTTAGAAGATGGAGAGGATTAAGAAAATGGGGTTGGATGAAATTTTTGTGATGGATGAGGCACAAATGGAGTGGTGGCCGTGAGCTTGGGTAGAGAGAAGGAGGAGAAAAAGATTGAAAAAGATAAAGGTAGAGAGAGAAAGTGCATAGGAAAATGAATGAACACTTTTAGGTTTTTGAAATTACAGTAGTATAATTAATTGTGTAAAAGCAAAAATTTCCACCTATTTTGGGTGCTGCAACCATGGGGCTTGGGGAAGAGGAGAGAGAGTGAGTAGCTTCCTTGGGAAGCTTGGAGAAAATTTCCTATAAGCTTCCTTGAGAAGCTTCGCACATTTCTCAATAAAGTGCAAAGTAAGCTTATATCCTTAATTAAATACTCTTGAACAGATGATTAATTACACTGTTAGAATTATTTTCTCAGTGAATAAAAGTTACAATTGATGAAAATAACATTTTATTATTCATTAGATAATTTTATGATACAGTGATTTTATTTATCAGATAAAACCTCAAAAAATGTAAACCTCGCAAACTGTGCCCAGCCTCGTGTTTAGTAAGATCCCTCGTCGACACGTTGATAGTTCAAGGTTTACCAGCCTCAGGGAAAACATTTCGTTATCCCGACTCCGCTCAGCGCGCACGCAAAATGAGAAATATATTAAAATATTCTACATTTTTAGAAAAATCTACAAAAATTTCTAAAAATCACAAATATTAGAAAATAGATATTTTTCATGAAACAAACAATTTTTCAGGGCGTTTGACTGACTCTGCTCAGTGTGTACATAAAATGAGAAATATATTAAAATATTTAACATTTCTAGAAAATTTCAGAAAAATATCCAAAAATCATGAATATTGGGAAATTACTATTCATGATGAAACATATCATTTCCAGGATGTTACACAGATTCTGCTCAATGTGCACGTAAAACGAGAAATATATTAAAATATTCAGTATTTTCAAAATATTCCAGGAAAATTTTCAAAAATTATAAATATTATAAAATGATGATTAATGATAAAATAAATAATTTTTGGAGTGTTATAACTCTCTCCTTCTAAAAGAAATTTCATTCTCGAAATTTGCATACCTTAGAATAGTTGTGGGTGTTGCTCCTTCATTTTGTCTTCCAGTTCCCAGGTTGCATCTCCAGTTATTTCATTTCAGATCACCTTCACCAATGAGATCTCCTTGCCTCTTAGTTGCTTTATCCTTCTATCCTCAATTCTCACAGGAGGTGCCTTATAGGTTAAGTTCTCTTTTAATTGTACTGTATCTGGTGCTATGACATGACTTGGGTCAGGAAGGTATTTTCACAGTTGTGACACATGGAAGACATTGTGAATTTTTTGAGAGGAAAGGAGGTAAGGCTATTTCATAGGCTACTGGACCTACTCGGCGAATAATTTGGTAAGGTCCAAGAAATTTTGGAGTAAGTTTTCTAGATTTCAAGGGCCGGCCTACCCCAGTCGTAGGTGTGACTTTCAGAAATACATGCTCACTGTAACATCCCGAAAATTATTTATTTCATTATAAATAATTATTTTATAACATTTATGATTTTTAGGAATTTTTGTGGAATTTTCTAGAAACGTTAAATATTTTAATATATTCTTCATTTTGCGTGCCACTGAGCAAAGCCGAAAAAATAAAATATTTTTCTAAGGCTGATAAACTTTGGACTGTGGAAACGTCAACGGGAGATCTTACTAAACTCGAGGCTGGACACAGTTTACGAAGTTTGCGTTTTACGAGATTTTATCTGATAAATAAAATCACTATATCATAAAATCATCTGATGAATAATAAAATATTATTTTCATCAACTGTAACTTTTATTTACTGAAAAAATAATTCTAATAGTGTAATTAATCATCTGTCAGATGTATCTAATTGAGGGGATAAGCTTACTATGCACTTTATCGAGAAGCGCGCGAAGCTTCTCAAGGAAGCTTTGAGGGAAGCTTCTAGAAAGTTTCTTTCCCAACCATTTTCTCTCTCCTCCTTTTTGGTGCTGCACGGTTGGCTAAGAGGCATATTACATTTTCATTCTCCCATTTTCTCTCATTCACGCTGCTCTTTCTCTCTTCCTCTCACTCTCTTCCTCTCTTCTCCATACGGCTACACACCCACAAACACCATTGTTGATTTTCAAGCTTCCCTTGCTCAAGCCGAACTTAAACCATTGCTTCCCCTCTCCATCCCCAAGCTTTCCTCTTTGTGAAACTCCTCCTTTGTCCTCCATTTTCGTGGTTGGCAGCCCAACACCAAAGCTTCAAGCTTTAAGGTAAAGCTCTCAACTTTCTTCTCATTTTCTTCCTATTTTCATGTTCCATGGTCACATTAGTGACTGTGGATACCATTTCCACCCTTTGATCTTTATTTTTATGGATTTGAACACCAAGGTTTCTGTGGTGGTGAGGCACGTAATTCCCAAGCAAAAAGGAGCTTGCTTTCCTTGTTCTTCACTAAGGTAAGAGAAAGATTATTCTCTTCAACCTGTTTTGGTAGTGAGAAACTCTCTGTTTGTGATTGATTGTGAGAAAATCCTATTGAAGGTTATCCTCTATTTACATGTCGTTTATAATGTGTTCGTGCTATTATTGCTTGTTTGTGTATATTCATGCATCTGAGTGGACTGGAATGTATGACATAGAGGAAAATGATGTCGGATTGGTTCTCGGATGGTTACGATTTTGAGGCCCAAAATTTGGGGATTCTTTGTGAACAATTGTAAAGTTAGAATTCTGACCATTTAGTAGAGACACTTCTCCAATGTCAATATCCGTCGAGTAGGATGCCAATATCCGTCGAGTAAGAATTCTGACCATTTAGTAGAGAAACTTCTCCAATGTCAATATCCGTTGAGTAGGATGCCAATATCCGTCGAGTAAGAATTTTGACCATTTAGTAGAGACACTTCTCCAATGTCAATATCCATCGAGTAGGATGCCAATATCTGTCGAGGAAGAATCTGTTGAGTAAGAATTCTGACCATTTAGTAGAGACACTTCTCCAATGTCAATATCTGTCGAGTAGGATGCCAATATCCATCGAGTAAGAATTCTGACCATTTAGTAGAGACACTTCTCCAATGTCAATATCCGTCGAGTAGGATGCCAATATCTGTCGAGTAAGAATTCTGACCCTTTAGTAGAGACACTTCTCCAATGTCAATATCCGTCGAGTAGGATGTCAATATCCGTCGAGTAAGAATTCTGACCATTTAGTGGAGACACTTCTCCAATGTCAATATCCGTCGAGTAGGATGTCAATATCCGTCGAGTAAGAATTCTAACCATTTAGTAGAGACACTTCACCAATGTCAATATCCGTCGAGTAGGATGCCAATATTCGTCGAATCCAGAATTAAAAATTTATCACCTAACCCCTAGTGATTAAATTACTAGTAATCGGATGCAAGGATTAGTAAATTGGAAAACTTAATTGAAAACTTGAGATTCATAAATTTTAAAGAACCAAGAATGATAGTCTGCCTCATAGTTTAGAGCAACTTTTGGAATAAAGGAAGAATAAGAGTGTGAGAAGGGCTGTGAGGAACTTAGACTAGACATTCTCAGAGAGTTAACGAGAGAACATAATGGACTTAAAGCATAACTTTCATAGTAACTTTGAATAACATGTGTTCACCTATGAGATTTTAGTATTGATTCATTGTGGTGTGTAAATTTGAATAAGTTATGCTATCATTGTGAATATATATATATATATATATATATATATATATATATATATATATATATATATATATATGCATATATACATATGTATGCATTGAACCCATATGCATTGAAACATGCATTGTCATTGTGACATTGGGCCGACGAACTGGACCCTGGAAACATCTGATAGACTACTGAGTCTGATGTGATTTGAGTTCATTGGATATGCAATTGAGCATTATACAGTTATGGCGTATTATGCCTAGGAGTGGACGATGACTTACAGGATAGTGGGGACTTTTTAGACCTAGGGGACGTCAGGGCGCAGTGTTTCACCTGTGATCCAGTTATCACCTTATGTATACCCCTGGCTGTGAAACACTGTTGCGACGCATTGGCAACCCGACAAAGCACTATTACTTTCCATGGCCCGGCATAGACTGTCTATTGAGGGAAGACAGATCTTCTGGGGCGTTCATCTCTGAAAACTTTGAGTTTAGCTCCATGGAGTAGGAAATGAGTGCATTGTACATGAGAATAGTCAGCATACGCATTGCGCATATGCATGGCTAGTCCACACATTATCATGGGCATGGTTAACATACATATTGTGGAAACATAAATACTTGTTATATATTTATAGTGAATACTTATTGTTATAGTGCTGTTGATAATTGTATTATCGTGGAATATGTTTTCTGATAATGCTTATGCAATTGATAACTAAAACATGTTTGTAATATCTGTATGTATGGAATGACTTCGTCATTTGTGTTATGTTTCTTTGCTGCCATCATAGGTAATGTAAGTAGAATGTCTTACCTCTTCTCTATATTTTGTGCTATTCTGTATGGTTTTTGGTTAAAGTCTGAAAAGGGGGTGAGTTCGAACCTACTAGAGGTATTGGTTTGATTTTCTGCGTTCGGTAAGGACAACTTTGAAGGGACCCTATTGGTTTCGTCGTATTTGAGCTCACCGAAGGTGCCAGGGCTTGGCGAGTCGACTGGACTGACAAGCGTATGTGATTTGTGGGGAATCTAACCTTGACCACGAAGAGGACTGCGATTGAAGACCTTATCCCGTATTTCTCACTACACCGGTGTGCCCAGGGTTGTCTTACGCATTCAGGATCCGAGGGAGTGCCCAACTCCTTAGTCGAGGATATGTTATGGGTAGTTTATACTTTATTTTGCATTATCTGCATAAAGTGTATTTTTGGGTATATGTATGTTTTAAGGTGATTATCCAGTCTTAAATGTTATAAATTGAATACATCTTATAATTCACATTTTCACTGGTTGTATATGTAACTATTCATTCATGGCTCCTATTTTCCTCATATGTGAAATCAATTAATATTTTTGGAAAGTTTGCTATTTGACAATGATAGCACGATGAAATTTAGTGACCGTGACATAATGACGATTGTGCCGTGGTTATTAAATTGAGGGGTGTTACACTCACCTTCCTCAAACTCAAGAGGTTTCCTTCTTTTATCTGCATAACTCTTTTGTCAGCTCTGAGCTGTCCTCATCTTCTCCTGAATCATCTTAACCTTCTCAGTCGTCTGCTGTATAATATCTGGTCCAATAGTAAGGCGTTCACCGTCTTGGTACCAACACAAAGGTGTTCGGCATCGCCATCCATACAAAGCCTCATAGGGTGTCATCCCTATGCTCGAATGATAACTGTTATTGTAGGTGAATTCTATCAACGGTAAAACGTCATCCTAACTTCCAGTCTGTTCTATGGTGCAAGCTTTAAACAAAGCTTCCAAAGATTTGATCGTCCTCTCCGATTGGCCATCAATTTATGGGTGATAAGCAGAACTTAGACGTAACTTTGTCCCTAATGCTTCCTGTAGACTCTGCCAGAACTTTGAAGTAAATCTCGGATCCCTATCCGAAACAATACTTGTAGGCACACCGTGAAGTCTAACAATTTCTCCAATATACAGCTGGGTCAGTTTCTCCAATTTGTATCTTATGTTGATCAGGAAAATGTCCTAATTTCGTGAGTCGATCCACAATTACCCAAATTGAGTCATGACCTTTTCTTGTCCTTAGCAAACCCACTACAAAATCCATAGCAATGTTGTCCCACTTCCATTCAAGAATTGACAATGGTTGTAGCAATCCCGCTGGTTTTTTATGTTCCACCTTAACTTTCTGACAAACCAGACAACTCGATACGTGTCTAGTGACATCACTCTTCATTCCGTGCCACCAAAAAAACTTCTTCAAGTCCTGATACATTTTTGTTATGCCCGGATGCATATTCAGCTAGCTTGTGTGAGCATGGTTAATAATATACTCTCTAAGCTCTTAGTCACGGGGAATACAGACTCTACCTCGAAATCTTAGAATTCCATTTGTTCCTTCCGCAAATGCTATTTCATTGCCTTACTTCATTTGCTCCCTCACTTCTTGTAAGAACTTGTCAACCTTCTGCTTTTCCCGTATGTCATACATTAGCTCACTTGAGATGGTAACTATATTCATGCAGATCTTTCCTGGTTCTAACTCCACAAAAGACTATACATCTCTGAACTGCTCTAGCATATCCTTTTCCTTGATCATCAGGGCAGAGACACTGATCATCTTCCTACTCAAGGCGTCTGCCACGACATTTGCCTTGCCGGGGTGATACAGAAGTTGGAAATCGTAGTCCTTCAGGAACTCCAGCCACCTTCGCTGCCTCATGCTCAACTCTTTCTGATCATACAAATACTTCAAGCTTTTGTGATCACTAAAGATTTATCTTAAGTCATTGCAGAGGTTCATCTAGATGCATATTTATTGCAAATTATTGAGGAATTGAAGAAGAATGCGGGGTCCAAACCTGGTTTCTCTTACAAGGAGGGGGTTCTCTTGTATGAGGGCCGATTCGTCATCTTGGCTCAATCGAATTGGATCCCTCGGATGCTGGAAGAATTTCATTCGTCTCCTCAAGGAGGACATTTTGGGTTCCATAGAACTTATAGAAGAATTGTTGCCAATGTGTACTGGGTGAGCATGAAAAGAAGGATCCAGGAGTATGTACGGGAGTGTGATGTGTGTCAAAGGCAGAAATATCTTGCAGCTTCTCTCGGAGGGTTGTTGCAACCTCTAAATATACCAGAGATGATTTGGGACGAAGTGTCTATGGATTTGTCCAAAAAAATAAACATTATCCAGTTATGTGATGCCAAAATCAGTTTAAAAATCTCTGCAGATTGGAGAGTTGAAGCCAACCAGAGTTATCATTCAGCTAGCAAATAGGAGCACAACTCATCCTGCAGGAGTGCTTGAGGATGTTTCGGTAAGAGTAAATAATTTAATATTTTCAGCTGATTTTTATGTTTTGAATATGGAAAATGAATTTGCATCTAATCAACCACCATTGATTTTAAGTAAGCCCTTCTTGAAAACTGCAAAAACTAAGATTGATGTGCATATTGGTACCGTTTCCATGAAATTTGGGGATAACATAGTTCAATTTAATATTTTTGGTGCCATGAAATATCCTTTAGAAGAGCATTCTATTTTTCAGTTAAATGTCCTTGATTTGGTTATTGATGATATGCATGTTGATATGTTAGCTGAATTTCCTAAAATCGTGCGATTTCTGGATAATGTTGATTTTTTTGGACAAATCCATAGACACTTCATCCCAAATCATCTCTGGTATGTTTAGAGGTTGCAACAACCCTCCGAGAGAAGCTACAAGATATTTCTGCCTTTGACACACATCACACTCCCATACATACTCCTGGATCCTTCTTTTCATGCTCACCCAGTACACATTGGCAACAATTCTTCTATAAGTTCTATGGAACCCAGAATGTCCTCCTTGAGGAGACGAATGAAATTCTTCCAGCATCCGAGGGATCCAATTCGATTGAGCCAAGATGACTAATCGGCCCTCATACAAGAGAACCCCCTCCTTGTAAGAGAAACCAGGTTTGGACCCCGCATTCTTTTTCAATTCCTCAATAATTTGCAATAAATAAGCATCTAGGTAAACCTCTGCAATGACTTGAGACAATTCTCCTTCTTCTCCCATTCTAGAGAGTGCATCAGCACCCCTATTCTCATGACCAGGTTTATATACTATATCAAACCTGTATCCCAACAACTTGGCTGCCTAATTCTGCTGATCCATTGTGGAAATGCATTGTCAAATGATAATTGTTTTAAACTTTTTCTCGGTCTCATGCGTACCATAAAATGCCTTCCCAAAAGGTATGGACGCCAATGTTGAATGGCTAGAGCAACGACCATCAATTCCTTCTCATAGGCTAATTTGGACAGGTTTCTGTCACCCAAAGCCTTGCTGAAATAAGCAATGGGTCGACCATTCTGCATGAGAATGGCACCAAGGCCCTTACCCGAGGCATCACACTTAATGATGAATTCTTGAGTGAAGTCTGGTAGAGCCAAAATAGGTGTAGTCATCTTTACTTTTAGGAGCTCAAATGCCTCTTGTGCCATCAAATTCCACTTGAAACCCTCATTCTTAGTAAGTTCAGTCAAAGGCCTAGCTATCTTCCAATAATTCTGAATAAATTTTCTGTAGTAGCCCGTTAACCCCAAAAACCCCCTCACTCCTTTGACATTCTTAGGAGCAGGCCATTGGAGAACACTCTTCACTTTGCTTGGGTCCATCATAACTCCCTCCTTCGAGATTAAGTGTCCCAAATATTCGATTGAAGATTGGGCAAAATAACATTTCTTTTGATTCGCAACCAGTACATGCTGCTGCAATGTGTTTAAAACCATAGCCAAATGCTTCATGTGGGTGTCCCAATCCGGGCTATACACTAGAATATCGTCAAAGAATACAAGCATAAACCTTCTTAGCATAGGTCTAAAAACTTCATTCATGAGGGATTAGAAAGTGGAAGGGGCATTCATCAACCCAAAAGGCATCACTAAATATTCGTAGTGACCCTCATGGGTTCTAAATGCTGTTTTGTGCACATCTTCCTTCCGAACTTGCACTTGATGATAACCAGACTTGAGGTCCAGTTTAGAGAAGAATTGGGCACCATGCAACTCATCCAATAATTCATCGATTACCGGAATAGGGAATTTATTAGGAATTGTTACGTTGTTCAATGCTCAGTAGTCGACACACATTCTCCAAGAGTCATCTTTCTTCTTTACTAAGATGACAGGGCTAGAAAAAGCACTCTGACTATACTGAATTACTCCCACATCCAACAACTTCTTCACTTGGCGCTCAATCTCATTTTTTGATGATGAGGATAGCGATATGGTCTCACTGTTGGGAATTTTGCGGATACAACACGCAGTGAAAAATAGGGATTCCCACCGAGGATCCATGCGAAAAAGCCATAATCTGAGTTTTTAAATGATTTACCTCTTGAAGCGTGAATCACTAACACCGTAATAGAAACGATGTCTCTGCGGTATCCACACGAACAGACTCACGAACGTCCAACGTCTGCAAAGAGGAGCCTCACGTCTCTCACACAGTGCTAGCTGCGAAGAGAAGAGAAGAAACCTGTCGCTCTCTCTCACTCACTATCTCGTAGGTGCGGCTAGGGTTCGAATTATCTCACTTAGCAGCTTCTTAGCAGTACTATTTATAATAGTGACTGCCTTAAGTGAGTGTGAGCAGCAAAGCAAGTAAGGTAAGTCAGTGCAACCCTAGACCCATCTGTTATGAGTCTGGCCCATATTTGAATCCGAGTCCAACTTGGATCCATTGCTCCAATTTTAGTCTGCTCTATATGTGTGACCCTGCAGGTTCTTATTATGTTGACAGTAATATTAAAATCTCATTTTAATATTACAAGCAGTAAGCGGTATCTAGCAACACATCGCTGCTACCCAAGTAATAAGAATGTCAGTGATTTGACATAACCTTTTCGTGACCAATGTTTCCGTGTCGTTTAGTCCCTTTGTCAAGATATCTAGATTGAACACAAGGCATGGAATGCGTCACCCTTGTATAGTCCAATCATTCGTTTCCTGATACTCGAGTAGACTTTGTAATAACAAATGAGATCAATATCTCATATTGACTCATTTGAGCATGGCCATGCATTTCGCAGTCTCACTCAATCAGGGGGCCCGAAGATATCGCTCCTGTTATGTAGGAGTGACAAATTCCATCTAGGTCACTCACATCCCTCTGCATGATTTATGGTATGTCCAATAACCAACTTTATAATCACCTTGTTACAGATGACATTTGATGGCATTAAAACACACAACTCCTCATGTAGGAATCGTAGTGATTTCAGGTCAAAGGATCACAAACACCATTGTCACTATGAGAATCGCTTATGACACTCACGTAACGATCCATGTAGCGTTCTCATGGTGGGTCAGTCTAGTACATCATTACTCTAATATGTACCAATGTGAAGACTTGATATCTCATATCCATGACCCGTGAGATGCGGTCATCAATCTCTACACATACTAGTCTCAATGTATTATTGTTGTCTTAATTAACAATAATACTTGACTAGGGACATTTAAGAATAGTGTTGTAACCAAAAGGATCTCACGATCAAGTCATCCACTTGATGTCCTATGGCATCAAACTTACTATTCTAAGGACTTTATTATGTTTATCAAAAAAGAACACAATAAATGAAATGCCTCATATATAAAATAGCATAATAGAATATATGTAAATACAGAAAATGTATTAGCCTCTAGGGCATACACCAACACTCACATTCACTGGTCCTTGACCTTCTAGTAATATGATGGCGTGTTCCTTACCCCTCTTCGGAGGTAACCCTGAAGGTTCCCGAAAAAAAGCAAAGTATTGGGTCAACAGTTTGGTTAATTGTTCCTGTTGTTGAAATTCAAGCTTCCCAACCTCAATATGCTTTTCTGCCCTACTGTCTAAGATCAGCTCAGTTGATATAAGTAGGCCTTCAACCCACCTCTTTGGTTTCCCGAACAAGCTCTGTAAGGCTGTGTCAGTTATATAATTGGCCCCTCCTCCTTTGAGTTCCACCCATACTCCAATTTTTTAAAATTTCATCACCTGTTGACCCCAATTTACTCGGGTTTCCCCCAATGTTGCCAACCACGAAATTCCCAAAACCACATCTATGCCTTCCAAATCAAAAAGAAATGTATCCACAGTTACTTTCCCCTCTTCTAATTCAAGTTCAATGCCCTTGCATTTACCTCGGGCTGCTGCTCTGTACCCATTTCCTAATTTAATTCTCATTGGGCGTGTGTCTTCTGTACCCCAGCCCATCTTTGCCACCAATTTCCTAGAAATGAAATTGTGGGTTGCCCCACTATCAACTAAAATGAGAACTGGAACTCCTTTAATTCGACCCCTAAGCTTCATAGTTTGAGGTACATTTCTGTTTTCTGCATCTAAACTCCCAAGACTCATAACACTACACTTACCATCAGCCTCCTCTTCTTCCTCTACCTCTATGGCGATAATATTTCCCTCTATTTCTCCTTCATCTTCATCATCCAGCACCATCAACCTCAATTGCTTGTCTGGACACTGATGGAGGGGATGAAACGGACCCCCACATTTGTAACACAGTCCCTTTTGTTTCCTCTCCAAGAGTTCATGATACGATAGGTGAGTAATACCCTTGTCTCTAAAATTCATCCTCTTCTGCTCGACACTAGAATCAGCTTTGGGTTTCTACCCATAGGACCCACCCTTCGATGGGTTCCCTCCTCCCAATTTCTACTCTTTAGACCCACGTACAAAGACCCATTCTGAACCCGTATTGCGACCCGGGTTACTTGAGCTGGGTCAAAAATTATTACCCAACTCGAACCCGTTTCGGTTACCTCGACCTCCCCACGTCATCGGGTTTCCTCCATCACCCCCTATCTCCTTCTCCACCGCTCGAGCCACATTCATCAGGTGCGAACGTGATACTGGCCCCAAGGTTAAGAGGCTCCTGACTCGTCCTCTGATTTCACCCTTCAGCCCATGAAGAAAATACCCGAAATATTGATCATCGGGTATCCTCCTTACCTACGCCATCAGACGCTCGAAACTCTGGATATAATCATCGACGCTACCTCTCTGTCTGAGGTTTGTCAATTGTTCGAAGACTCCTCCATCTCCCATTCCGCCATACCGCTTGAGGAGCTCGACCTTTAGTTGCTCCTATGTCAACTCCTTCTCATCATCGAGAAGGGAATTGAAGAAATGGATCGTGTGCCTTTCCATACATAGCTGAGCTAAATTCACCCTCACCTCAGGGCGTGTCTCCTGAACATTGAAATAAATTTCTGCTCGAGTAATCCACCCAGCTGGATCATCGCCATCGAACATGGGCAGCTCCACTTTTTTTACAGATTGATGAAACTCCTCCAACGCCTCTCCTTGTAGTTTTTTTAGACTCGACGTGGATGAACCTTTTTTTTCTGAAGAATCCCTGTTCTCATCGCTCTTAACAGTCTCGTCTGGTTTCTTCTTGGTGCTATTATCACCCATCTCTTCCTCCTCGTCTAGGAGTTTCTTTTCTAAGCACTTCGTAAGCATGGTCATGAGAGTTTCATGATTTTCATCGACCTTGCTCTGGTTCTCATCGGCTTTGCTCTGCATTGCCGACAACGCCCGTTTCACATTCGACAACTCCGCTTCCAATGCCGCTACCTTCGCTTCCATTGCCTTCTTCTTTAGTGGCATTCACCCCCTAAGACTCTCCGCGCTCTGCTGATCCCCTCTTCTAATCCTGCAGGTCAAACCAGTTTGATACGTACCAGTAAGAACAAAATAGAATGAACAAGTAAAAGAATGAAGGGAATGTGCTGAGGTATGTATTACTTATTGGAAATAAGGAATTTACAGAGAAAAAACTCCTTCTGCCACACAACAGTGCTCCTATAGAGAGCTAGAGCCCTCTATCCATAACAAACTAATGATTATTCCAAAAGAGCCTCACTCTACGCACTCCCCCTCCTAATAACAGAAAATGGTTGTTACCCTCCACTATCCTTCTCTCTCTCTGCCAGCAGGGCACTCAACTCAATTTGCCTCTTGCCTCTCCTAGTATAAACTCTCCACACTTTGGTCCCATGTGACATTTGGGTTACCAACTGCATATTTGGGTCACGAATCAGATTTTGGGCCCTAACAATGTCTAGCTTACTCTTGGTGTAATCTTTCTTCTAGCATTTTTTTTTTTCATTCTAATAATTGTGCCTTGAGATCCAGATAACATGTACAAACTTAAAAATGTGCAATGCCTATAATTTCGTGACTATTAATTTCGTCAAGATTAAACAAATTTCTGAACTTTCTGTAAAATTTCATAACTTCTCTGCTTATACAACTCTGCTTGTTAATTCGCAGAACAAAAAGCTTTAATAGTTAGATTTCATGTTAAGACTGTCGAAATACTCCAATGATTTATTACCAACCAAGGTAAATAAATAGTATGTTTTATCCAAAGCTGGGATTAAGGATAGGATGTGTTTCAGCCTTGGCCAATCAAATTATGGGAAGAGCAAGAAGGATTTATAAAATTACTAATGTAAATCAAACAGTTGAATGATGTGTTGGTGCATATGCATCCAAAAATCATGTTCGCTCTACATCAAGATGTGTCTTAATCAATAGTATGAGAGTTGGTGCGTCTTTATCTTGCGATTCACAAGTGAGCTCTTATTCATCCGTAGTAGTGAACCGCAGTCAATATATCTTCTTAGGGGTAGATATTTGTAGCATTATTTGATGTGCAAGGTAACTTGCTGTAGTGAACTTTGGCTTTCACATTTAGCAACATGCAATTTCCAGTAAAGACGATTCTTTCGTTTCTCATGGTTTTGATTAAGTTGTGAGAGTTGTTTTTACGGTATTCTGCTTCATTTTCTTCCAAAAGTTTGTACTATTAACAACTGGCATGAGGGAAGAATAGTTAGATCAAACAAGTTGAGCATAATTTGGCAGTTGGCATTATCCTTTTCAAAATGCAAATGCATTTGGTATTCTGAATTTGCATCCATAAATTTGCAGTGTCTGCTTGCAAAGCAAGCAAACTGAAGACTTCTTTACATTTGATGGAGAAACAGTTTCTGAGTACATTTTCTGATTGCAATGTGATGAGTTTTGTGCTATCGATGCCACTAGATGAATTATATCGTAATTTACAAAGGAATCTTTAGTGAATTATATTAGGTTCTACAATCAGAAATAATATTAACTGATTGTTCTTCATCATAATCACTTCTTCACTTCGTTATTTGGGGTGGGTACCAACCTTTCTCTCTGTTCAGTGGGCGTATCAGCTTACTGGAATCCAATTGCATATTCCAAATGAATGCTACTCTAGAAGGCTATAATTTTCTTCGACTGAATAATGATCTGAGGAAGGGCCACAAAACATGCCTCCCCATTGAGGGAAGTAGATCAAGGTTACTGGAAGAGTACAAAATATCGTCATTAGGCCCATCAAGGATATGCTTGTTTGCTTCGACAAGTTGGCGCCTGAGAACAACAGCATTTGAGTGACAACAGCTCCTATCGTTCCACCGCTCCCTGTCATTCCGGATATTACTCCAAGTGACCTGCAAATAAGAACGGGAATATTGATGAGTTGTTAAATACCTATTATACTTGATCGATTAGTCTAGTGCCACCAATAAATAAAGGTACTCTGAAAAACACTACATTCTTTGATTGTCATTCAATCTGTGTTGGATTTGTATTAGAAATGTCACTGTAACTAATATTTTCATTATTCAAAAAAGTTATAATAGAGTCAATATATTATTCAATGACTTGATCGAGAATGCATGCAAAATTTGTGAAGATAAAGTTAATAGGAAAATGTTTTTTTTTTTACAAGGTCGAATGAACAATTTTAAGATAAATTATGATTTTAATTGTTTTTATAGTTATCTTATATTATACATAATGAATTAAAATTTAAATTCACTACATAAATAATGAGAATCATCTCTTATCACGTCATTGATCATTACATAATAATCTTTGTATAAGATATATATAAAAAATTTTAATTTTAATTCATTATATATAATAAAAAATAATCACCACATAAACAATTAACATCATCACCTATATTATAAGCATTTATTATTTATCTAAATTATCTTAAAGTTGTCATTTTATAAGTTGTACTAATAACATGATGATTGAAATTTATATATATATATATATATATATACCCACACACACGTATATATATACATGCACGTCGTTATAACTCCAAAATTTGGTTCCTTTGCCTCCAAGTAGGACCTATTATTTTTCCTAAAGATCGTCCATGTAGACGGTTAAATTTGAGCAAAATATTGCTTTCGTTGGACGGCACACACACGTATATATATACATACACGTCGTTATAACTCCAAAATTTGGCTCCTTTGCCTACATGTAGGACCTATTATTTTTCCGAAAGATCGTCCATATAGACGGTTAAAGTTGAGCAAAATGTTGCTTTCGTAGGACGGAGTGGAATATACTCAAGTATAACAGTAAATTCAACTAAATTATGAGTAGTGTCAAGCTAGCTAACCTCTTGGAAACGAAAGGAACCACACCAAACGTGAGGCCAGAAGCAGCTTGAACAAACACAGAAAAGCAGCACATGACAAGGATAGAGATCCAAAGCGAGTCAACTCGACCAAGCAAAACACACAGCAAACCCGCCACCGTTTGGACCACCCACAAACCCCACAACCTTCCCCTCATCCCAAACTTCTTCCCCATTACGTCGGAAACCACCCCTCCCATTGGCCTGGAAAACAAATTTGCCATCCCAAAACACGCCGCAATAGTCCCAGCAACTTGGACATTCACGCCAAACCTGTCATAAAAATACTGCGCTATGATGTTATCCGTGGTTAGCTCTACCCCAAACGAGAACCCATAAAGCAGACCAAGAATCCACGCTCTGTAATTGGACAACCCACGAAACACAACCTTGAACACGTTCTCTTTTGGATCCTTCCGTGAACCCACGTTGTAGTTATCTGGAATTTGTTATTTACACATCAAAATAGTTCCACCTTCCTGACACTTTTATTTTATGGAAAAATAACGGAAGAGAAAATGTGTTTTGAAATATATTTTTTATCATCTTTAAAAAGTGATGTTAAAACTGTATTATGAAACAAAAATGCTGATGGCATGAACAATATTTCTACGAAATTATTACGAAGAAAAAGAGCAGTTGATTATTCTTCTATGGAGAAATATTTTCATAAATTTAGTGCACTAAAATTGAGTATATTAAATCAATTACATTATAAATTATGATAGATAATTAGAATTATTTATTAATTAATTATATAATTTACCTAATCATTTAATATGTGCTAAATTTATGTAAGTATTTCTCTTTTTCCATGATCCCACTCTTTTCATACTTCATTTTCAACTGTCCAACTGTGCATGTATGCATTTTTAGTGTTTCGACCTCATTTTTAAAAATTTATGGAAACTCCATTGGTATGCTAAAAAGTTAAAAACACTATTGGTAGTTAGTTACCTGAAGGCAGGTCCTGGCCGAATGCCAACACCATGATACCCGTGACAAATTGAAAAACTGCAGGAACTATGAACGCTAACCTCCAAGCAGTGGAAGATGGAACGTTGAAGATGTACATGATGAGAGAGTAGACAAGAGGCATGACCAGCTGAGTCACGCCGGAACCCACGTTGGCCCACCCGGCGGCGACGCCATTCGCCATGCCGACGACGATGCCGGAGAACATGGAGCTCATCCAGAACTGGCTGGACACGAAGTTCGCGAGCGAGAACCCCACGAGGAAGCGGATGGTGATGAAGGCTTGGGGCGTGGAGGCGAGGGAAGTTGCGAGGATGATGGGTGCGGTGAGGAGGGAGAGGGTGCCAGAGGCTATGCGTGGGCCCACGAGGTCGCAAGTGGGGCCCATCAGGAGACGGGAGAAGATGGAGCCTACGAAGGAGGCGGTGCCGGCGGCTCCTATGTCGGAGGCGGTGAGGTTGAGGTCGTCGCGGATGATGGGGAGGAGTGGGGGGATGGAGAAGGTGGAGAAGAAGCAGGAGAAGAGGTTGAGCCATGCCAGGTGGAAGGCGCGCATGTGGGGTGGCGCCGCAGAAAGTAGCTGGAACTCGGTGGCTTTGTGGTCGGCGTCCACGGCGAGGGGGAAAGCTGGTTTGGGAGAGAAGGAATGGTGTGGTTGTTGCATAGTGGATTCGTTTGTTGTGGTTGTTTGAAGAAGCAAATTCTATAACAGGAACATTCAAATAAGAAGCACTATGGAGGATGGTTTTGTCATTCTAGTATGGTGGAGAGGTGGCAGGAAAGAAAAATGATGTTTTCAGAACACTTTTTATATTATTTTTTAATAATTATAATTAAATGAAAGAAAATATTAACATATAAATATAAACATTGATCTGTATAAGTGTATAACGAATAATATAAAAAGTGGTTTCAGAAAAAAGTATACTTAGAAAATCAGATTTGTTGAGGAAAAGCGCTGGTCAGGACTTGATTCCAAGAACAGAAGCAAATGTGACGCTCATTTCCACGTTCTAATGTGTCGTGTAGTGCTTTGTTTTTCTCTTGCTTGCTTTACCAACAACTCTTCGTATTTTTTTTTTCACATTATATTTTATATTTTTTTTCAGAACACTTTTTATATTATTTTTTAATAATTATAATTAAATGAAAGAAAATATTAATATATAAATATTAATATTGATCTGTATAACGAATAATATAAAAAGTGGTTTCAGAAAAAAATATACTTAGAAAATCAGATTTGTTGACGAAAAGCGCTGGTCGGGATTTGATTCCAAGAACAGAAGCAAATGTGACGCTCGTTTGCACGTTCTAATGTGTCGTGTAGTGCTTTATTTTTCTTCTTGCTTGCTTTACCAACAACTCTTTTTTTTTTTTTTAAATGATTAATTCTCTTAACTTATTTTTTTAATATTTTTTAATTATTAAATAAAAAATATTAAATATTTTTTATATTTTTAACATATTAATTACATTTAATTTTTTATTTGATATTTTTTTTATTAATTAGTAGGAAGATTATTAAGAGAATGTTTTAAGAGGATATAGTAAAACTCTTTTTTTTTTTTTTACATTACTTTGTATATCTTTTATTGTATCATTAATCATGTTTATATTTATTATTATTATTTTTACTTAATTATAATCCTTAAAAAAGATGTAAATAATAATATACTTTTAAAAAAGGTATAAAACTAATAGTTTTCCTTTACCAATGCTTATGCAAATAAAAAAGAAATATTTTATGTATAATTTTATATATATATATATCATATTTATATCATATATTAATATAAAATAGATATCAAATTAATTTATATGTAACTATAATATTTTTTATAAGATATAAAATAAATTTATAAATGAGATAAAAAATTAAATATATAAAAATTAAATAAATAATGAGACTGAATGAAAAATTAAGGAAAACATATTCTGCATACTATTTTTTTACCCCTTTTTTTATATGTAAACTTAAAAGTGTTAGTTACATAAATGAAAAGGGCATATAAAAGTGTTAGTTATATAAATGAAAAGGGTATATAATTTATGAATAATGATATTCTTACATTCAAATATTTATACCTGTCTTTTGCACTATTTTTTTTTAAAAAATATATATAAACTAGTCTTATTTTTCTCCTTCTTTTTTTTCTCTTTTTCTTTTCTAAAAGAAGTAAAATTAAAGAGTAGGTGTAAAGGTTTGAGTGTAAAAATAATATTGCGTATAAACTATAAAAGATTCACTTTTATAATTTTTTTTTCAAAATCTCTATCATTTCTCTCTTCCTCAATAAAAGAAAAAATAAAGATAAAAAATGCTCTATGTAGAATCTGTATAAACTTTATTTGTGCATATAGTTTTATACTTGTTTAGAAAAAGAGAGAGAGAGAATATATATGGAGAAATATTTTTTTATTTTATTACCTAAATAAGAATTGGTATAAAACTTATGTAAAGGAAATTGTGTGCAAATTACATTGTTGAAAAATTTATGGGTTGTGTTATTTGCAAATCATATTTGATACATTACTTTTACACTTTTTTTATTTGGAAAAATAAAAATAGAAAGGTAATGTTAGAACAATTGTGTTATTTTTATGCTAAAATATCCACACCTATCCCTAAAACCTACTTTTTTTGGTGAAAAAATTCAAAGTAATCTTATTTCCCTCCTACTTTTCTTTCTCTTTCTTATCCAAAAATAATAAGTGTAAGGGAAGAAATAGAGATTTGGGGAATAGAAATAATATTATTGGTGTTAGAACAGTGATAATATTTACACATTATTTTTCTTACATCATTTTTATATCACTTTCTTTATGTGAAAATAACTTTGCCCTGATTGTTTAATATGTAAAGTTTTAATGATGACAAATATAAGACAAAAAGAACACTTTGCATTTGTTCTTTGTTGCATCTTTCATAGAGCATATCTATTAGTAATTGATAAATGTCTTATTTGGATATGTTTATGAAAGTCTTATATGCATGTTAGACTAACTAGAGTTATACATTTATGAATCATGCATATGAAGATATTAAGTTATGAATTTGGACTAACTATATTTGTTTTAAGTGAGCAATATTTTGTAGGATAGTTCAAGTATCAAGAGTGAGTATTGCAACAAGAAAGTAAAAAATCACAACTATGCTCAATGTAACATCCTGAAAATTCTTTATTTTATTATAAATAATTATTTTATAATATTTGTGAATTTTAGGAAATTTTCTGGATTTTTTTCTCGTGAACGATGAATATTTTAATATATTTTTCGTTTTACGTGTATACTTTCTTTGTAGGAAAATAAAATATTTTTTTCCTAAATTTGATAAACTTTAGATTTTCGTGGAAACGTTGACGGGGATCTTACTAAACCCGAGAAATGTTTCATATGACACAAAGATCTTTCTGATGAGGTTTACGCTTCACGAGACTTTACCGATACATGAAATCACCGTATCATAAAATCATCGATGAGTAATAAAATATTATTTTCATCAATTATAATTTTATTTCATTGAGAAAATAATTTTAGTCAAAACTTAATTATTCATCTGTCGGATGAATTTAATTAAGGTGACAACCTTACACTTCATTTCCTCGAGAAGCGCACAAAGCTTCTCAAGGAAGCTTCCTATTTCCATCTAATCAACATTTTCTCTCTCCTCCCCAATTTATCTTGCCGCATTAGGCACATCTTGTTGAGGGAATCATTACATTGACTATTCCATTTTTCCCACTCCCCCACGCCTCTGTTCGCTCATTCACATTTTCCATTTCATTTCTCCCATTTTCTCTCATTCACGTGTGCTCCTCCTCCCCTCACGCAGCTCTCACTCTCTTTTCTCTCTTCTTCTTCACTTTGCACACCACCCACATTCACCATTGTTGATCCTTCAAGCCTCCTTTAATCAACCCGACAGAGACCATTTTCCCCTCTCCACCTTCACACCTTGCTTCTATTTGGAACTCCTCCCTGTGTCTTCATTTTTCTTTTCGCTCAAAACAGCCCCAAAATCTTGGACCTTTAAGGTAAAGTTCTTAACTTTTTTTCTCTTCTCCTCATTTTCGTGCATTCGGTTTCCTCGCCGCCATTCTCTCTTTTGACCTTAATTTTTGTGGATCTTGAACGCCCAAGGTTTGGTGGTGGTGAAGAAAATCAGATTTTCAAGCATGAAAGGAGCTTCTTTATCCCTGTTCTTCACTTAGGTAAGAGGAAGACACTCCTCCTCAACCTCTCTTAGCATTTAGGAACGTCAAGTAATTTGTGTTGAGGGTCTTTCGTTTTTAAATGTTGTTTGTGATGTATAGATGCTAGAATGATTCTTTGGAGTTTTGTATGTATATATATATATATTTGGAATGTGTAATATGGAAAGAAATGAGCCCCTGAAATTTTGGTTCTCGTATGGTCACGGTGGTTTTGAACCCGTAAAACAGAGATCCTATATTGAAAATGGTAATGACTTGGTTTCTTGATCCATTCTAAAGTAAATGTTAAAATCCATCGAGAGTGAGTAAGCCATGTCCGTCGAATTAAGATGTTAAAACCTGTCGAGTATGAGCTCTCTGCCAAGAAGAGGCAAAGCCAAACTGTCGACAAGTGGGGCCCTTCATCATGTCAAAAGTTGTCGAAGCTAGTGACCCCCCCCATTAACACCTCCGTCGGTGAATTCGTCGAATTAGAAAGTGTGGCCCTCTTAGTGTCTGTCGGACTAGTATAGGTGAAACCTCAACATTTTTCCAGAAATTGGTCGAGTTAAATCCGTCGGATCAGCTTAAGTGAAACCTTAGCATTTTCCAGGATCTGTCGAGTGTATTTGTCGAATCAGCAAGAGTGAAACCTTAGCATTTTCCAGGACCTGTCGAGTGTATTTGTCGAATCAGCATGAGTGAAACCTTAGCATTTTCCAGGATCTGTCGAGTGTATTTGTCGAATCAGCAAGAGTGAAACCTTAGCATTTTCCAGGACCTGTCGAGTGTATCTGTCGAATCAGCATGAGTGAAACCTTAGCGTTTTCCAGGATCTGTCGAGTTACATCTGTCGGATCAGTAGGAGTGAAATCTCAACGTTTCCAGAATCCGTCGAATTAGAACCTTGTAACCCTAACATTCTTGTCGGTTCGACAGGAACGGGATTTTCCCCATTATCGAAAATCTGTCGAGTTAGGATGGGAATATCCATCGAAGTTAAGGTGTGAAAGTCCGTCGAGTAGAGTTCTGAAGGTTTAATGGAGAAACTTACCTAATGAGAATATCCGTCGAACTAAAGTGTGGAAATCCGTCGAGTTAAGATGTGAAAATCCATCGGGTTAGGCTGAGAATTATATCCGTCGAGTTAGGATGTGAATGCCCGTCGAGTGGAGTTCCTGATTGTTAAATAGAGAGATTTTCTCCAAATCCGTCGAGTAGAATTCTGAAGGTTTAATAGAGGAACCGACCTAATGACAAAGTGTCCATCGAATCATGTTTTCTCGTAAATGTGGTAGCATATTCGACGTTATATACTTCATCCGGTCGAAGTTCGTTCCCAATTCGATAGCACTTAGAGTTTATCCCCCGCGATTGTTTTCCATTTACCTTGATCTGTCGTGCTACTACTCGTCGAGCGGCGGCTCCGTTTCTCACTAGATACACCTGTTCGTCGAAATTATAAGTATATTTCAATTCTTTTTACCTAGCAAACGAATGGATGATTCGGCCTTGTGACCTCCTCGATTTCAACTTTTGGGACTAATATACACTATATTAATCATAAATAACATCGATGGCTAGAAACAAAGTAGGGACACATAATGAAGGAAAAACAAGGAGCGTGATTGAGCCCTCTTACAACTAGTGAGAACTTGGAATAAAGGAAGAACCAGAGTATGGGTGAGGTAGTAAGGAACATAATGAACCTAATGTTTGACCTTAATATTATGATGCTAAGGATCCACGTGAATGACCACTTGTATATTGATGCTCTTTTTGGCCAATTGTGGCATATTATGTAATTGTATGGAATTTTGAATCATACATATTATGCATTGTAAATGTCTTGTGGATCCAAGAATGGGAAAACCTGATTGTTAAATCATATGATATGCATTTGAGGCATGATTGACTTAGCTTGTCATGAGAAGCATGATAGAGTCTTGCATTGCACAAAAGAACGAGGATGTCCGTTGGACTTTGTTAAGGCCGAGTTGCCTAGGAGTTGAATCACACCTTAGTGCGGGTGCGAATAGATACGTGGGGTCCTGTAGATGACCTTGAGGGGGGCGTCGGGCGCGGGCGTCTCGCAGAGATTATATGGTAGCTCCTCCGGGACCGTGGAGACAGACCGATACACACGCACCGACGATCCTAATCGACAAATCCTATATCGAGATCTTGTGAGAATGCCGCCGTATAAAGCCTTGCATTGCGCAAAATGACTGATTATATATATGGTAAGCACTTGTATGACGAGATACTTGGCATCTCTCCTCGATCATTCTCTCCGATTGTTTTGTGTTTAGCTCCATGGAGTAGGATTTTGATTATTGAGGGCACATGTGCATAGTGAGTCCATGAACGGCATACATTGTTATTATAATTGGAACATGTTGTATTTCGATATATCCATACATATATATATGATTGCCTCTTGTTTGGATGATCATAATCGCTACTAAATGCTTATCTCCATTATTCTTTGTCATAAATGCTATGTGGGCGCTTTCTTGCCGTTTGGTTTCTTGATGCTATAATTGGTAATGATGGTAGGATGTCTTACCTCTTTCTTGTACTTTCTTTATTCTATGTAAATCTTTGGTTAAAGACGTAAGTGGGAACGAGGTTGGTTTTCCCTTGGACTTTATTGGCTTGACCCGTTGTACCCATCTTGTGACGCTATCGCGAAGGGAGCTTCTTTTGGGTTTTGGTTCGAATTATTTCACTTGGTGATACCAAGACTGCAAATCAAGCGGACCTAGAAGCGTGTGTAACATGCTGGGGATCTGACTTTGACGATGAAGAGGACTGCGATGGAAGACCTTATCTTGTATTTCTCACTATACTGGTGAGCCCGGAGTTGCCTCATACATTCGGGATTCCGATGGAGCTCCCAACTCCATAGTGGTGGATAGGTTGTGGGTAGCTTATATTTTATTTTGCATTACCTATATAAAGTGTATTTTTGAGTACATGTATGCTTCAAGGCAATTATCCAAACTTAAAAGTTGTAAATTGAGTACATATTATAATTCATAATTTAACTGGTTGTATATGTAACTGCTCATTCGTGGCTCTTATTTTCCTCATATAAGAAATGTTTAAAATTTTATGGTAATATTGTTGTTTGATGATGTTAGCACGCCGACATTTAGTGACCGTGACATAATGACGATTGTGCATTAGTTATTAAATCGAGGGGTGTTACACTCAACTCAAGAAGAATGAAAATGAAAAGATGTTCTAAGCATTTGCAAGGTTTGAAGAGAACATTTTCTTCGGAAGCTTGGATTACATCAAGAATTGATGATGGCAAAAGATCAAGTCCCAAGGTTCTTCAAGAATAGCTTATAGGACTTACATCTTGTGTAAAGGTAAAAATGAATCACACTAAGCTCAAAATATATTTTAACATCTTTAAAAGTGTTTCTTAAATGTTTAAAATGCCCAACAAACTATTTTTGGAAAGTTGGTCTTGATGGTAGCTCAATTCTATGGAAAATAGCCAAGTTTGTATTTTACAAAACTGACCTTTGGTTACTCTTTCGATCATAACTTTCAAAATACTTTGATTTTTATTCTGAAACTTCTTTCATATGAAAATAGACTCAAAGATCTTTCCAATGAGTGGTCATTTGCTTAAAACGGATAAGATACGAATAAGTTATGACCATTTAAAGTCAGTTTTCAAAACCAAAGTGCAATAACCGATTAGGGATTTTTCCTAACCGATTATTCACTCTGTCAGGAGCCATTTTCACATTCTAAATGCTCCTAAATTATTAGGCAATTAGCCTAACCGATTAGTATGATAAATAGGAGCATTTTTCAGTTTTCAAAAGCTCCTAACCGATTAGGCAATTCACCTAATCAGTTAGTGCAAAACTTAGGAGCATTTTTTCATAGGTCCTAACCGATTACATGTTTCTCCTAACCGATTATTGTGAAAGTCAGAAAACAAAATTTGAAGCTCCTAACCAATTAGCAACTCCACCTAACCGGTTATTCTATTTTCCAGAAGGCAAAACTTAAAGCTCCTAACTGATTAGGACAATCTCCTAACTGGTTATCTGGGCAACCAGAAAACACATTCCAACAGATATAAACGGCTAGTTTTCATAACAAATCATTCCTAATCACCACCAACGACTCTAAAATGTATTGGGCTGTAAATATAAGTGTTTGGGCATCAAAGAAAAGTTGGAGAACAATCTGAAAATAATTCTTGAACATTAAATTCGTGTTTCACTATCTATTTCTCCAAACCTCTATTTTTGAGCTTTAAAGTGTGAATCCTTGATACCCATAGTGCTTCAATTTGTATTATCCACTCTTGAGAGAGTTTCTTATCATCTACACTTTGTATAAACTGTAAAAGAGAGGGTGAGGTATCCTCAAAGTTGTAAGGGTTAGGTATCCCAAGGTGGGTTGAGTGCTCAAGTTTGTAAAGGTCATCAAGCACCTGTGAAGCTTGAAGAATTGGAGGCTCTAGCACAAGGGTGAAGTATCCCAAGGTGTGAGGAATGCTCTTATTTGTACAAAGATTTTCCTAACACCCGTGAAGTCTAGGAGATAGTGAAGAAAATCTCAAGTTAAGCTTGGGACTGGATGTAGGCCACAAGTGGTTGGTAGCTGAATCATGATAAATTCTTGAGTTTGATTCTCTCTTCCCTACACTCTTTAATTTCAGTATTTGGTGAAATATATTTATCTACTGCATATCTTGTTATCTTGATGTTTTGATTCTTACAACTTGATATTTAGCTTATTCACTTGATTCATCATATATCCCAAGTTGTATTTGAATAATCCTTAATAATTGTGCCTTTGTTAGACTTATTCTGTTGTATATGTTAATTAAAAATATTAAAATGCATAATTTCTCAAAGTTGCAATAAAATTTGTAATAACCTAATTTACCCTCTCTCTTGGGTGATGGTTGTCATGACTAACAAGTGGTATCAGAGTTTCATTCTCTATTAAAAGCTTAACCGCTTGGAGTTAAAGATCTTTGTTTGTTTGACAACCATTAAAAACTTTTCAAAATGGAAAGTTTTGAAATTGATAAACCACCATTCTTTGATGGTGTGAATTTTGTTTATTGGAAAGTTAGAATGGAATTTTATATGCAATCTATTGATCTTGATTTGTGGGATATTATGTTTGATGGATTTACTTGCAAATCAAAATAAACTTGGAATGCCTATGACAAGAAATATTTTTCATTGAATATTAGAGCAATGCAAATCTTGAAAAGTGGTTTAAATGATGATGCTTATGCTAAAATTAAGAGTTGCTCTAGTGCTAAAGATATATGGGATGCTCTTGATTCTATCTATCTTACTAATGATGATTTTTTATATAAAGTTGTATATAGAGAGCAAGAAGAGCAAAAGTCTCTAGAGGAAACTTGTCATGAAAAATATCCTCAAGAAGATGTTCAAAGTAAGAAAATAAGCTCAATGCCTTTTGGTGATGATGATGCTCAATTTGAAGAAGAGGCAAAGTAAAACAAAATTGAGAAGGAAGATATTCTTGAATTCTTGATGGACAACAATGATGAAAATGGTGATTCCATTAGAAAGGACTTTGAGGTAAATAATGTTAAACCATATTATAGTCATTTCTATGATGAGTTACAATGTGTATATGATGAATTAAATAATGGTTTGTCGAATTTAGTAAAGAAAAACTTATCTTGTTTGGAAAACATTTCCTGCATTGAAAATGAAATTGAAACCTTGAAAAATGAATATGTTTTTCTTGATGAGAAAATGTCATTGAAATATGAGACCTCAACTTCTTGTGAAAAGTGCATTGATTTAGGAAATCAAGTTGAGGACTTATATTTTGAATTTGCCAAAGCCAATGATTCTAATTGCTTACATTCTATGTTTATTAATGAGAATGAAATTGATGCTATTCCACATGAAATTTCAAGTAAGGCTTGTGACAAAAATAGCTTAGAATGTAATAACAACGAAAGGCTTAAGTTTTTTAAAGATGATCTTCAAAGGATCAAACCATCATTGAATTCACTTGTTTGTAATTTTTGTAGTTATTTGAGACATATTTCTCATTTATACAATTATAGAAGAAATTCTTATATGAAAAATAATACGGTATGGGTTCCTAAAGATCTTAAATGCCCTAGTACTAACATTCAAGGACCCAAGATGAAGTGAGTGCTAAAATGTCCTCCTAATATTTCAATTATGCAGAAAATTTCTTAAAAGGATGGACAAATTGGTCAAGTGAAAAAGGAATCATCAAGGGAAAAGCTTCCAAAG
Source organism: Ormosia semicastrata (assembly GCA_029884595.1). Taxonomy (NCBI): domain Eukaryota; kingdom Viridiplantae; phylum Streptophyta; class Magnoliopsida; order Fabales; family Fabaceae; genus Ormosia; species Ormosia semicastrata. The sequence goes on from JAQQTO010000062.1 coordinate 3,401,082, forward strand.
CTCATTGGAAGAAGCTTTGATCAAAGAAGGAAGATGACTTCAACCAAATCTTCTCAAGTACAAAATGTGGAACTTGCAAAGTTCAAAACACCAAAAAAGAAGTAATGGGTAAGGAAAAAAGTTTCCTTGATTACCAAAGCTAAGGTATTAAAAGTCTTTACCTCTTATGAGCATTCACTTAAAAAGACAATGAATATAAGATATATTCCTTCTAAACCTTAGGTAAAGGATAGAATCATATGCACTTGGTAAAATCTGAATATTTTGTTTAGCACATGATTATGTTCTTCTTTTTCTTTTTGTACCATAGCTCATTAATTTGTTATATATCTTAGTGCATGAGGTTCTACAATACCTAAGTATGCTTGCTATGTTTTGAATTATCTATATATCATGAAAGTAAGCATGTTATTAGCTATGTGCTTAATGATAATTAATTATTTGATTTATTGTACTCAATTTATATACTATAGAAAAATTGATGTTTTGACTCTAAAAGTGCAAATAATCAGTAGAGGAAGGAAAATCAGCTTATGAATTGTAAACTCAAAAAGGCATGATATATCTATTCTAATAGTGGAAATAACTAGTTAGAAACCTTTCCTAATCAGTTAACTAATTGATCTAATTGATTTCGCAGGAAAAAGAGGCTCTGTTCTGTTTTAAAATTCAAGCAGATAACCGATTACCCACTCGTCCTAATCGGTTAGTGCAAATAAGTCAGAGACCCAACATTTTTTACCAACATACCCTAATCGGTTAGCCATCCATTCCTAACTGATTATTATCACAAAACAAAGACTCTCCATTTCTTTTATTAAGCTTCACTAACAAGTTAGTTATCACACCTAATCGGTTATGGGTGTTTTAAGATTTCCTGGAAGCATTTGGAATTAAATGCTAACCGATTAGAGATACTTTCTAACTGGTCAGAGACAACCTAGTAACCGATTATCAAGTCCTTCTTAATCGGTTATTGGTCATAAAAAAGGACTCCCAGCTATGACCTCATTCACGTTCCAAGCCCCCTCTCCTCCATTAGCACCTTCTTCCTCACACTCGCTCACTCATGAATCATAAATGTTCAAAAGCTATAGTTCCATGGTTTTTCAATTCTTTCATTACAATAATGGAATTCTTTTTTGATTGGCATGTGTGCATACTAGAATTTTTTTACTTGATATTACATGCCTTACATGTTCATTGTTTTCCTAAAATGTCTATATATATTTTGATGATGATCAAGCTTTTCTTGATAAATTTGAATCTTGCTTCGAAAATGCTTAAACTATGCTTTTGGATTCAAGTGCATATGTTCTTCCTTTATTCTTGTTAGAGCTAACATTGCATGGTTGATAATGTGGTACATGTTATACCAACCTAAATTATGTTTGTAAGTGAGTTTAAATGATATTTGATGCTAACCTATGTTTTAGATAACTTTTAAAGTTAGCTTTGCAAGTGTCTCTATGTGCTTCAAGTATAGCTATCAAATATTAAAGTATTAAGCATATGTGGATAAATGAGAAGAGTTGAATGAAGAGGGACATGAGGAGACTTTCTTCAAGTGCAATGTAATGGAATACTCAATGGAAGAAAGCACAAACTCAAAGGACCTATAAATGAAGAACATTCTAAAGAAGCATCACTCTCTCAATAAGTATCTCTATCCCTAAGCTATTATGGTATTCTATATGCTATGGATTATATGATACTTGTTGATAAATTGATCTTAAATGATTAGATGCTTTCCTTACATGAGAAGTATGCTTAGCATTGACAAAGTGCTTAATTGGATATTAACTTGCTAATTTTGTCATTGCATATAGGGTGGATGATATTAGTTCTATACATGCTTTGATCCCTATAGCATATTTCATCAAGGTGAATGTTTGATATATATGATTCTCTTGTTCTATGGTTTCTTAGTGGTATAACACTTATGAGAATCATGCTCTTTTTGAAAAGAATTTCTTGTTTGATTAAAAAGTTTTTTTTGAAAAATCTCTTATCATATTTGAAAGAAACTTTTCAAGTTCCATATCCTTAAGAATCTTTTAAACTTGTCTTAAGACCTTGAAAGTATTTTCACCTCCTAATTGTCTTGAAAATTTGGAAATCATTGGATATATGTTATAAATGTAGCATTCTCTTCATTTGTCTTGAAATGTTTTATTAAATCTTAAGAGAATACTTAAGAAAGTTTCCAAATAAATTTTTTGAAATGTTCTATAGAGTTTATCTCGATACTTCAAAAGATAAGCCTTGTTCTTCAAAATGATTTATTTTCTTAAGGTTCTTGTTCAACGACAAAGAGAGAATATGTACTTTCAAATGTTTCTTTGACTTGGGTTTGATCATTCTCAAGAAATATATGGTTTTAATATTGAACCTCTCTACCCTTCTAAAATGTTTTTGAAAATATAATGTGCTCTTGTAAAATTCTTTTTAAAAGGGGGAGAAGTCTTAAAAATGGTTTTTGATTAATGGATTAAGAATATGTATCTTTGTCTTACTTTACTTTATGGTAATGTGCTTACATAATCTTGGCATGCATATTTTTCTTTATCCATCTTGTGCTTTAATAAGGGGAGCTTATCTTACTTATCTTACATATCTTTCTTCCATGTCCTTGTTGACTAAAAATATATGCAAGTGTATGTTAAACTATTATGTTTTATAATATGAGTTTTTTGAGGGGGAGCCTAGCTCATAAATTGTTACTTATATCTCTTGGCTTACATCCTTATTTGACATAAAATGTTTTATTGTTAATACTATCACCATGTCAATAAAGACCATCTCTTATTCTCTTTCCCTCTATCAATGAAAAAAAATCGTAAACTTTTAAACTTCATATCTTTTGATTCTTTCATTGAGAAGATCCTACTCTTTGTTTGATAACATGAGTTTTATCTATAGAGGGAGAAAAAATATTATATTTCCTTCCTAAGCCTTTTTGTTGATGTCAAATAGGGGGAGTGGAAATCGAAAAGAAAAATATGTTCTTATGCTTAATTGTTTGATATGCTTACATGAATATCTATTATTTTATATTATTCAACATATTTTTTTTTTTTTGTGATTTGTCATCATAAAAAAGAGGGAGATTGTGGAAATAACTTTGCCCTAATGGTTTAATATGTTAAGTTTTGATGATGACAAATACAAGACAAAAAGAACACTTTGCATATGTTCTTTGTTGCATCCTTCATAGAGCATATCTATTAGTAATTGATAAATGTCTTATTTGGATATGTCTATGAAAGTCTTATATGCATGTTAGACTAACTAGAGTTATACATTTATGAATCATGCATATGAAGATATTGAGTTATGAATTTAGACTAACTATATTTGTTTTAAGTGAGCAATACTTTATAGGATAGTTCAAGTATCAAGAGTGAGCATTGCAACAAAAAAGTAAAAGATCACAACTATGCTCAACTCAAGAAGAATAAAAATAAAAAGATGTTCTAAGCATTTGCAAGTTTTGAAGAGAATATTTTCTTTGGAAGTTTGGATTACATCAAGAATTGATGATGACAAAAGATCAAGTCCCAAGGTTCTTCAAGAATAGCTTATAGCACTTAGATCTTGTGTAAAGGTAAAAAGGAATCACACTAAATTCAAAATATATTTTAACATCTTTAAAAGTGTTTCTTAAATGTTTAAAATGTCCAACAAACTGTTTTTGTAAAGTTAGTCTTGGTGGTAGCTCAAATCTATGGAAAATAGTCAAGTTTGTGTTTTACAAAATACTTTGATTTTTGGTTACTCTTTCGATCATAACTTTCAAAATACTTTAATTTTTATTCTGAAACTTCTTTCATATGAAAATAGACTCAAAGATCTTTCCAATGAGTGGTCATTTGCTTAAAACGGATAAGATACGAATAAGTTATGACCATTTAAAGTCAGTTTTCAAAACTAAAGTGTAATAACCGATCAGGGATTTTCCCTAACCAATTATTTACCCCGTCAAGAGCCATTTTCACGTTCTAAATGCTCCTAACCGATTAGGAAATTAGCCTAACTGATTAGTATGATAAATAGGAGCATTTTTCAGTTTTCAAAAGCTCCTAACCAATTAGGAAATTCACCTAATCAGTTAGCGCAAAACTTAGGAGCGTTTTTTCACAGGTCCTAACCGATTGCATGTTTCTCCTAACCAATTATTATGAAAGTCAGGAAACAAAATCTGAAGCTCCTAACTGATTAGAAACTCCACCTAACTGGTTATTCTATTTTTCAAAAATCAAAACTTAAAGCTCCTAACCGATTAGGATAATCTCCTAACCGGTTATCTGGGCAACCAGAAAACACATTCCAACGGATATAAACGACTAGTTTTCATAACAATTCATTCTAATCACCACCAACGACTCTAAAATGTATTAAGCTATAAATATAATTGTTTGGGCATCAAAGAAAAGTTAGAGAACAATCTGAAAATCATTCTTGAACATTAAATTCGTGTTTCACTATATATTTCTCTAAACCTCTATTTTTGAGCTTTAAAGTGTGAATCCTTGATACCCATAGTGCTTCAATTTGTATTATCCACTCTTGAGAGAGTTTCTTATCATCTACACTTTGTATAAATTGTAAAAGAGAGGGTAAGGTATACCTCAAAGTTGTAAGGGTGAGGTATCCATTGAAAGTAAAGGCTCAAACACAAAGGGTAATGTATCCCAAGGTGTTGAGTGCTAAAGTTTGTAAAAGTCATCAAGCACCTATGAAGCTTGAAGAATTGGAGGCTCTAGCATAAGGATGAGGTATCCCAAGGTATGAGGAGTGCTCTTGTTTGTACAAAAATTTTCTTAGCACCCGTGAAGTCTAGGAGATAGTGAAAAAAATCTCAAGTTAAGCTTAAGACTGGATGTAGGCCAGAAGTAGTTAGTAGCTGAACTAAAACAAATTCTTGAGTTTGATTCTCTCTTCCCTATACTCTTTAATTTTAGTATTTGGTAAAATATATTTATCTACTGCATATCTTGTCATCTTGATGTTTTAATTCTTACAACTTGATATCTAGCTTATTCACTTAATTCATCATATATTTCAAGTTGTATTTGAATAATCCTTAATAGTTATGCCTTTATTAAACTTATTCCACTGCATGTGTTAATTGAAAATATTAAAATGCATAATTTCTCAAAGTTGCAATAAAATTTGTAATCACCCAATTCACCTCTCTTCTTAGGTAATGATTGCCATGACTAACACTTTATAAGTAATAAAATAAAAAAAATCACATATTCTAATACACTTTTTCTTTATCTTTTATTTTATGAATAAGTAAGGTTTAAGCAAGAAGTAATTATTTAGATGAGCAAATAACATTTCTGATGTTAGAGTGTGTGTTTTTTCTTATTATCCAAAAAATAAAATAGTGGTAAAATGGTGTATAAAAATGGTGTGCAAATAATATTGTTGAAAAGTTATGTACTTAAAAAGACACTTAATCTCACAATTTTAAATTTTGAAGTAAATTCATCTTAAATATTTGTAAAAAAAATACAGTAAAATTAAAGTGTTATTTAATAATTTGTATGAAAGTTTGTGATATGCTTGTGAGCATAAATGTGTCTGCAATTATCATTATTTTATTTGTTTTGAGATATTTATCGTTTAGGACAAGACTATCATAAGCTCGAGTATTGGCATTATTGAGCTACTCACATTATATAAAACTTCATCAATTTTAAATGTATGTTTTAAATAAAATGGGTCTCATATAAAATAAGTTTTTGATCGATACGCATGGAAGGGCGCTTCGGCATATAATCTTTTTCTAATATCATCCAGTGATTTTTTGGTTTTTAGAGTATTCTTCACTTGATATGTGAAAAATTAATCGCTTAAAATATTGTTAAGTATCTAAATGGAGACTCCTCATAGTAATATTATTTTCATATATATGTATTTTGAGATTAAACTCAAAAGTACATACTTAAAAGATTTAAACCCTTTTCACTTGGAGCAATACACATTGGTTATCATCCTGATATTTGAGGTAATTGTATAAGGATGAAAAAATTATTAAATTACTTTAACTATAGGAAAATGGAATAGCATTTGATTAAATTATTTTTTTATTAAAATATTATTATTTTATTAATGTTATTTGATAAAAATGTAAAATGTCATATTTTTCTCTCTTAATGTTTAGTCTTGTATACTTATTTAGTGTCTAAATATATTCATTATTCTTATATTTGATTTATGATACAAATGAAAATGTTAAGTGCAAAACGAATCTAATTGGGCGATTTTAGACAGTTTAGATATCGCTTCATAATCTGGGACGTTCCGCCTACAATTCTAATGCACGAATTTAATGTGATGTATTTTTGAAAATTTTCAGATCTGGTGCATAAAAATTCCAACTAAAAATTATATTAGGACTCTATTTTATTTTTAATATTTTTCTTAATTAGTTAGATTTGGATATTGTTATCTTAGGATAATATTTAGAATATTTATAAAAGATTTCATAGGAGATTTTGTAGAAGATTTTATAAGAGATTTGATAGGCTTGAATTTGATACTTAAAGGATAAAAAGGGGGAGAAATCACCAGATTTTCACGCACGCTGCTTCCCTCTCTTCTCTTTCTTCTTCAAGTTTTCATCCATGACCTTGTGTGGCTAAATTTTATAATTTGTAGAAGAAAATAAAGGCCTTAGAATCAATAAAACTATGAGATCTAATTTATTTTTATTATTCAATTTATGCTTTGAGTATCGAATGTTCTTCTGCACATATTTTTATGATTATTTTGTTTAATTATTAGGAAACCTACTAGTTTATTATTCGCTACAATCTATTGCTAAATTAGATATCAATTCTATAATTATTTGATCCCTCTAATTTATGAAGCAACTAAAATTTAATGATTTATTGTGTCAGAAATTATTAGATTTTAGGAAGAACCCTTGACTAAATTAAATGCAACCGCTTGTGCTTGTGTTGTTTAGTTTCATCGATCTCTCTAATTCTTAAAACTACTACTAGATTAAACCTTTAGTACTTGTCTTGGGATGTTTAGTAGTTAATGTTATTTAGATCGCTTGTTTTCTAGTTAACTATGACTAAGGAAAGATAGAAAAATAGTTCCAACAGTGAATATTCAAAGTGTGAATTGATATATATTTGCATCGATGATCACTTGTAAAATTTCAGTGGTGGATGTTGAGTTAGACCAATGTTTGTTCTTTTGATTAATTTTGATAATTTAATTTAAATTATTCCTTAATTATTTTTCTTAAAATTATTTTCATTATACTCAAAACCCCCATCCACGTTCACGTGTGTAAAACTAGGGTAGATACTCTCCATCGGAACGATCCTTACTCGCACTACTACATGTATTTTTAAGAGTATAAGTTTTCTTTTATGTTGCTTGCGACAACACACCAAATTTTAGTGTCGTTTCTAGGGAGTGATTCTAGTTAATTTTTGTACTTCTTGTGATCCATATTTCATTCTTAAAATTTTCAAAACAAAAATTGTGAGTTTCCTTGATTGTTTATGACTGTAACTCGATCTTTGAATCAAAGTGATTTGTAGTGCAATCCAAAAATAGAGAGAACATTATGCTGGTTAAGGAGGGAAGATCGGAGAAGTTCTGAAGAGAATGATCTAACTCTTGCTTCCCTATTTGCTAGCAATTCTGATTTAGAAGAAGAGGAAGTCATCGCTGAAAATCAAACTTTGAAAGAGTTTGCTGCCCCTGATTTGAATCAACAACCCTTATGTATAACATTCTCTACTTTAGATGTTGCTACTACTTTTAAATTAAAATCTGGACTAATACATCTCTTGCTACTTATCATGGCCTTGCAAGTGAAGATCTCTACAAGCATCTAAAGGAGTTTCATATGGTATGCACGAGTATGAAACCCACGAGGGTGATTGAAGCACAAATTAAATTAAGAGCCTTTCCATTTTCTTTGAAGGATTCAGCTAAGGATTGACTCTATTATCTACCCTCTAAGAATATTACCATATGGAATAAGATGAAGAGGTTTCTTTTAGAGAAATATTTCCTAGCTTCAAGGGTAGCCAACATTCGAAAAGAAATTTGTAGTGTAAGTCAGCACAACGGAGAATCCCTACACGAATATTGGGAACATTTCAAGAAATTATGTGCAAGCTGCCCCCATCATCAAATTAGTGAACAACTACTTATCCAATATTTCTGTAAGGGCCTTGTACCCACTGATAGAAGCATGATTGATACTGCTAGTGGAGGAGCTTTGGTGGATAAAACTCCCGAGGCAGCGAGAAACTTGATTGCAAATATGACGGCCAATTCTCAATAATTTGTCATTAGACTTAACCCTTCATCTAAGCATGTTAATGAGGTGAATATTTCCTCCCTTGAACAACAAATTGTGATTCTAACTTATCTTGTTTGTCAAATGGCTATGGGTAATATGCAAACGACGAAGGCTTGTGAGATTTGTTCGGTAGTAGGACATCCAACTATGTGTCCAACTTTTCAAGAGGATCCCATTAAGCAAGTGAATGCGACAGGTGGTTTTCCTGGACAATCGCAAAGGAAATATGATCCCTATTTGAGCACATATAATCTGGGATGGAGGAATCACCCCAATCTTAACTATGGGAATCCACAAGTAAATTACTTTGCGACTCAAAATCGCCCAAGTTTCCAGCAATATAAGCAATCATACCCCCTCGATAACAGTCGGGCTAAACTTCTAATTCTAATATGTCTTTAGAAGACATTGTTAAGTCTCTTGTCACTAATACTTTACAATTTAAATAAGAGACTAAACAATTTCAATAAGGGGCAAGGGTCAGTATTCAAAATTTGGATAATCAGATGGGCTAGATGGCAACCGCAATTAGTCGGCTAGAGGCACAAAGTTTGGGGAAATTACCTTCTCAA